>NW_017968519.1:387405-458523 GCF_000165445.2 Microcebus murinus
AGAAGATCCTGTCTAACGTCCTTTACGGGAAGCATGGGGCATGTCCCTCCGCTCATGTCTAACGTCCTTCAGGCCCGAGCATGGGCGCATGTCCGCACGCTCACTTGTCTAAAAAAAAAAAAAAAAAAAAAAAAAAAAAAAAAAAAAAAAAAAAAAAAAAAAAAAAATAACGTCCTTCACGGCCCGAACATGGCCGCCCATGTCCCCTGCACGCTCACTGTCTAACGTCATACACGCGAACATGGCCATTGTCCGCCGCACCTACGTGTCTAACGTCCTTCAGGCCGAAGCATGGGCGCTGTCCCGTGCCACGCTCCCTGTCTAACTCTTCACAGCCATGGGACAGGCACAGGACACATTCTGAAATCACCCTTCAAAGTCACAGACCTTCCGTAAGGTGTGTCTTGTGCACTGCCTTGAACAGGACATGCTTTGGGCTGTGAAGGACGTTAGACAGGGAGCGTGCAGGGGACATGGCGCCCATGCTTCGGGCCGTGAAGGACGTTAGACAGTGAGCGTGCGGGGGACATGGCGCCCATGCTTCAGGCCGTGAAGGACGTTAGACAGTGAGCGTGCAGGGGACATGGCGCCCATGCTTCGGGCCATAAAGGACGTTAGACAGGGAGCGTGCAGGGGGACATGGTGCAAAAAAAAGGGGCGGCGGGGGGCAAGGAAAGGAAGAGCGAGGCCAAGAGACCGGGAAGGCCACAACTAAGCTGGGGGGGCTGGGAGGACCACAGGCCCCTCCCCAAGTAGCTTTGCAGTGCACAGATGGGGTAACACCCTTTTGTGCGGTGAGACTATGAGTTAGTTTTTTCTAGAATCTTAAAGGACAATTTAATTCCAGAAAGCCAGAGAACTTGGAGACATCCGAGATACTGACAAATGAACCACGCATGGAAAAGCTCTCAGCACACAGCCAGTGCCCAGGAAATGCTCACTGTTGTGAATGTTATCAACGCCTGGGCCTGGTGGACCAAGGACATTCAGGTTCGGCCCTCTGGTGATACGCAATGGCTGTAGCATCATCCCTAAAAGCATGCATGTGCCCACAGGAGTTAGAGCTTTATATTTCGCCCTATTATAAGACTAAGCTGAAACAAATGTTTTGTCAGTACTCTGGAAGAGGGGGAGCATGAGTTTCGTGCAATGAGCCATAAAGAAAACTAATAATTTCCTGAGAATTAGGAGAAACAGGGCTAACACTGATTACCGATTAATACCTGGGGCCATGTAGTCGGAAGACTGACATTCCAGAAACTTTCTCAAGCTGTATTTATTCAACATTTGTAATAATTCAGGTCTGACCCATATCACTGAAACAATTGACTCTACCATGACCTTTCAGAGTCTTACTCTTGAATAAAATAAAAACCTAAGACCAAACGAACAACTTCTTTTTAAAATGATTTTCAGAAATGATCAATTCTGGGCTAAGCAGCTTGTGTGTGTTAGAGGTTTTTTTTACTTTTATTCTTCATGGTGTGGTGTAGGATTGTTCCAAATCATCTCATCTTATCTGTTAATACACTTTTTCCCTTAAGGCATATGAGGAATATTTTAAATAATTAATGTATATTTGTTTAAACAGAGTCTGTAATCCAGATTTTGTATAATTTCAGAACGGCTTTTCTCTCTTAGGCAAAATTAATGAGGTTTTTCTACTGATTGGATAAGATTATGTTAAGAAGTGATAGAAATAATCCTTTTCAGCTTTGCCTTTATTTTCTGTTCGGAAGATTAGCCATCCCCTACAAATGTTTCTCCCCAAATTTCCATCAGGAACTTAATCGAAAGTTATAGATACAGAACATTCTACCAAAGAAATACCAGTGCCTTCAAAACCACAGTTTTCCATCCTTTTCAGAGGTGTTTGCTGCTTTGACAGCTGAGCAGAGGGGAGATTCACAGTCGTCCTCCCTCCGTGGCTGTTTTTGCCACGGCTTTCGCGCCATGTTGGGTGTTAGAAGCCCGCTGGGGTGAGAAGCAGTTTTCTCCGTATTCTCTTTACTCTCCTACTAATTCTAGCACCATCCAATTATATTTCCATTTCCAATACCAAGCTGTAAAAAAAGAAAAGAAAAATTGTACACATCAGCCTATAAATAGTGTATACTATAAATTTCTTGTGATGTTTTCTTAAAGCTATAATTTTGTCCACCTGGAGTGATGAAGGGCATGTGAAGCATCTCTTGATCACTCCTGGACCACCCGGGGCTCTGGCGTCAGGCTGCCACGTGGCCACATTCTAGGGACAATATCTACAACTTCATCATAACAATTACTGATTCAGGTTTATGTGCGAAGCTCTATGGTTTCTAAAATGCATTTATGGTATTCCTGTAGCATTGCCACCTGAGCTAAATTTGATAAATACCATCAGTTTATGTATCAAAGGGAAATTGTCCATTTCTTTCATCTGACCTAATGAGTCATTTGTTAGTGTAGGCTCTGGACTGTGACTCTGCTCAACGCTTTATTCTGTCCCACAGATTCTGTTACCACCGGGCGAAAAAAGGACTCTCTTGGTGATTGTCCTCATTTATTGAGCTCTCACTGTGTTCAAGAGTCACACTGAGCTGTATGCATACATTTGCTCATTTGATCCTCACAACAACTCTGAAATAAGCATTAATCCACTTTATAAATTAGGAAAGTGAGGTACACCGGATCTACCCATTAGGCCTGGCTGCCGTCAAGACTTGTGACTTAACTACGGGCGGCACGGCTGAGCAGCAATTGTCCTAGCCACGGCGACGGCTAGGATCCAGACTGCTTGTTAGCAAAGGAAATGTTAATCGTGGCACCTTGCTTCCAGCTTAGGTGTGAGCTCCATAATTGCAGCTCGAGAAACATTTTTCCTGTTTATCTGCTGTCCTAAGTTATACTTAAGAGTCTACATTTTTAAAAAGTCCATGAGGAATTTGCCTTCACATATACCTAAATACATTTCAAGGTTATTGATATGTTTGCGTATTAGGAGCATTCTTTCTGTCATCTACAAATTTAATAACAGGAAGCCGTTAGAGGTGGCACACAGGTACCATTTCAACAATCAATTTCTTCTCCACGTGGCATCCTTTTCACTCCCCCCCCCCGGTGTTTCTATAGTAACCTGACATCCTCAGCTACCACCTTCTAGTTGGCACCAAAGGATCCTTTATAGCCAGCCCTCCTCTTGTTCTGAAACGCGCCCTCCAGTTCATAACCCAACAGATAGTGTGTACGTTTAACAGGACCCGCAGCTTTTCTTGAGTTAAACTCACATGTTCAGAGGAGTGAAAATGGCAAGAATTGTGGTGTTGTAGGATTCAGCTTTCAGCTTAACAATGAATAAAAAAGAACCAAGCTGGTTTCTGGGATCTTGGGAGTCAACTGAAGCCCCTTCACACCCACTACTTTCTCCTACTGCTTATGCAGTGAAGACTGTTACTGACCAGGGATACAGCCACATCCAAGAAAGGAAAGTTCCAGAAAGTTATCTTTTCCAAGGTTACTGTCATGTTTTTCTCCTGAAAAGCCTCTAGGTTTCCCATCTATAGGATAGGATATGACACGATTCTTTTGGTCCCATCAGATAATCAAGCTCATGGCAAAGGCAGAAGAGCCATCTCAGCTGGGTCTCGGCACCAGCCAGGCATTAAATCAGTCATCTCCAAGTGGGTCGGGTGCACACTCGCGGGGTGCCCAACCCCCCTCACAGAAAATGGTTATCGTTCACCTTCCAACTCAAGTGCTCTTGCTGAATCATTCTGCTGGTCATGTATGCTGAATTACAGTTTTTAAAAAATAAATTCTGTAAGTATTTTATGGACAGCCCAATTACATTGCATTTGTCATTTGAGGAGATGAAAATAATTAATTTTTCAAATGTAAACATTCAAAATTCAGCAAACCATCCCCATTTGTAATCTTTCTCCGGCCACAACAGTCAGCTCAACTGGCGGCAAATCCATCCTTGTAGTTGCCGAGACTGGAAAACTTGGAAGCGACCTTTGGTTCCTTATTTTCTCTCACATCCCACTTTCAGACTGTCAGGGGAGCCTATTGGTTTTACTCTAAATCCATCCAGAGTTTGACACCTTCTCCCCACTCTCACCTTTATCACCCGGGACGCCGCTGTGGTCATCGCTCATTGTCTCATTAGCCGAGTAACTCACTGCTTCTACCGCTGCCCCTCGTCTAGGCCATTTTTAATTTTTAATTGACAAATAATAATTGTATATATTTATGGGATATGATGTGAAGGTTTGATCTATGTATATTTTATAGAATGACTAGATCAAATTAATTAACATACCCATCACCTCACATTCAGTACTCACCAATTTTTTTTGGATGCAGACATTTGAAATCTGCTCTCTTAGCAGTTTTGAAATATACATTACATTATTATTAACTATAGTCACCTTGCTGTGTAAGAGATCTCAAAAGCTTACTCCTTCTGTCTAATTTTCAACATACCAGCCAGAGCGAGCCTTTAAAATGGCATCATGTTGTGTCCCTCATCTCTGAAAGCCTTCCAGGGAGTTTCAACATTCAGTAATGATGGACTAACTTATTAGCCTTTCATTGGGAACAACTAAAAGTCTTACCGAAAACAAACGAACAGAAAAACAAAATGAAATCTGTTGGAAGACACCAGACACTTACTGTGACAATAAGAACTCGGGGAGCCGAGATGACAGAGCAATAGGAAAAACCGGTAAGCCTGACTGACATTCAGGGTCACTTTTCCCTTGCTGAGTCCCAAGCTGCGGCGGACAGTCTGAGAACATGAGCAGAGGTTCCTGAAATCCCGTTAGCTAGAGGAACACAAGTTCAGAGCCTCCCAAGGAGGAAAGGCTCTGTTAATCACTGCCAGCTTACAAGAGACGCCGAAGAACAACGCCCTAGGGACAGAGGTTGTGCTGCTTGGACGGCTCAGGCCTCCCAGAGGCTGGAGCCCACCTTCCGATCTGTGACTGGACTCAGGTGATCTACCCATGTAGTAACTGTGACCGCAACAAAATATGAATCTTTTTTGTAGGACGATAACGCCATCTAGAGCCCCAAGTTAGCCTTTCTAATTTTTCCAAAATTTAATCCAAAAAGACAAGTCAGAATGTCATCAGAAGACAAGCAAAAATGACAGACAAAAGGAACAAAGAGAAAATAGGAATAGATCTGTACTGACTGAGGAAGCAGAGACGTTGGAGTTACTGCAACCGGACTCTAAAATAACTGTGAATTATATGTCTAAAATATTAGATGACAAGATGAAGAATATAATTAGAGAAGTAGAAACTTGAAAAAAAGAAAAATTAACAAATTAGAAAGCAAATATACAATAGAAAGAATTAACAAGACTAATAGTTCACTGACAAAAACAAAACTGCTAAAAATGTATAAGAATCATTAAAAGACTATTTATGACCAAAAAAAAGTAGAGAGGGCAAAAGTTACCAATATCAGTAAAGAAAATACAAATATTACTACATAAAGAGCCTGTGCACATTTTAAAAACAAGAAGATATTATGTATGATTTTATGATAATACATTTGAAACTTTAGATAAAATAGTTAAATTTCTAGAAAAACACAATTTATCAAAACCAACACAGGAATTACTAAAAAATCTTAAAAGCTCTATAGCTATTTAAAAATTAAATCAGTAATTTATTATTATATAAAACCTTCTAAGCAAAAAACCCCAGGTCAAATTGACTTTACTAGTGACTTCTTTCAAATATTTAAAAGGAAGAAATAATACTAATCCTACACATACTCTTTCAGGAAATTAATTTTTTAAAAAAGGAAAACTTTTTAACATATTAACTGCCATGTGAGTTGTACTTAACTCATGCTAGTTCTGGGCTCGGGGCCTCATGAAGCATGTGTAACTCACATGCTTCTTCACCTTGGGAGCCACAAGAACTATTTTTCAAGTTACATATAACTCATGCACAGAAAACAATAAAAAATAACAAATTTTTCATTAGAATGGATCATTTTGTTTTTGAAATTTTTATTCTGTTTTTGTAATAAAACACTCTGGCCTCAAGGAAAAATTTTTTTTTTCCTAGTGTGGCAGTCTATGTGTTAGATACTTATATTATGGGGCTGGCATTATTTTGATACCAAAACTTCACAAGAACACTACAATAAAAATTACAGGCCATTCTCATGAACATAGATGCAGAAATCCTAAACAAAATATTAGCCAAATTTAGTGATATATAAATAGTAATAAACCCACCATCACAATGAAGTTGGGTTTATTTCAGGAATGCAAATTTCATTTAATATTTTTAAATCAGCCAATGTAATTCACTACATTATCAGAAAAAAGGAAAAAAATTATATGGTCACTTAGATGCCAAAAAGCATTTTATAAAGTTCAATATCCATTCGTGAAAAACATTCTTAGAAACTAGAAATAGAAGGTTCTTCCTTAATAGGACAAATAGTATCTAACAACAACAACCAAAAAAAAAAAAAAAACACAAACCCAAACCTACACCAAATCTGACACTTAAATATTGAAATATTAGAAATTTTCCCTCTGAGATTGAGAATGTCACAAGACTGCCCACTATTGTCACTTATATTCAACATTGTACTAGTTGTCCAAACCAATGCAATAAGTCAAGAAAAAGAAATAAAAGCCATATGAGGAAGACACATGCTGTCGTCATTTGCAGATGACATTACTGTATTCATAGAAAACCCAAGAGAATCTACAGATAAATTAGTTAACAAGTTAACAAACTTATCTAGTGTCTCAAAATAACTCATTTTATCCACAGACACATTATTTAAGTTGTGAGACTCAATTAGTATTATTTTTGGATACAAAGGCAATATGCAAAAATCAGTTGTTTTTCTATATAGTAGAAAAAATATACAATGAAATTTAAAGTATACCACCATTTATAGAAGCATCAAAAATACCTAGGAATAAATCCAATAAAAATATCCTAGAAGTGTATAAATTCTCTACACCAAAAAAACATAAAACATGTATTGATACTAATTAAAAGACTATATTCCTTCCCTCGTTGCATAACAAATGACCCTAAAACTTACTTGCTTAAAACAATAATAAACAGGTCAGAAATTCAGGAGTGACTTAACTGCGTGGTTCTTGGGGTCGCTCACAAGGTTACAGTCAAGATTTTTGGCCCGTGCTGCGGTCATCTGAGTCGGCCGTGCTCGGGCTGGGAGCTGGCCCTCTCCACAGGTCTGCTTGGATGCCCTGGTAGCATTGTGGCTGGTTTCCACCAAAGAGATGGCCCGAGAAGACACAGGGGAAGCCGCAGGGCCTTCCATGACACGGCCCCGCTCCGAGCCAGTGTGGGCAGGGCCTCCACACCAGCGGAAATTTCGGGAGGCTGGGGTTGCTGGAGCCCCCTTGGAGACTGGCTACAGCAAAGACCTAGATAACTGGAAGGGTGTTCCGTGCCCGTGGGTGCTCATGTGAACATGGTAGAAGCGCCAGGTCTCTCCAGCATGACGTGTGGAGTCAGCACAGTCACCAAAGGTCTGGCCAAGTGGTTTCCTCTACAAGCAGCCCTAACGTCAGTGGAACTCTGGCATTCATTCATCCATTTTTTAAACATTTTTAAATTTGGTTCTGTGTTAGCTCAGCAATAACCAAACTGCCACAGTCTACGTCTGTCTGTCATTTAACCCTTAGGTCATGTCCAATTTCCTCGTTAACCCAAATAACATCTGAGCGGACATCTTCTCTCCCATCCATGTGAAGAAGTTTTTGTAATCTTCCTGAAAAGTCTGAATAACACAAACATCAAAAGTCTTTGATCTTTGGCATAAATCCGATGGGGCAGGCAAGCAGCCAGCTGTTTCTGCATCCTGAGAACACACATCTTCCTTCATCTCTCTCCCCAGTGGGACAAAGGTATTTTCTGTGCAAAACCTTCAAAGGCAGGCACGTCACACTATTACAATGTTTAACTAGCATGCCACTTTGGACTCAGCCTGCTAATCGTCATGATGAGTGACCTTTGCGGATCGCTGCCTGCTCTCTAAGTCCGCAGCTGCACGCTGCGTTCACGAGACGCAGTGACGGGCCGCGGTCCCCAGTGCTGGGCTCTCTGCGCTCGGACTGCATTCTGCCACCTGTTCTCTGCTGCCCACTTGAAGTATGGCTACGTGACTTGCTTCAGCCAATACGAGGTGAGCAGAAGTGATGTGTCACTTCCCAGTGACAGATGTAAGAGCTGGCATGCTTTGCCATTGATTTTCCCCTCTGCACAGCAGCTGCCATGTTCAAGATGCTGGCTGGGCCGGGCGCGGGGGCTCACGCCTGTCATCCTAGCACCCTGGGAGGCCAAGGCGGGCTGATTGCTCAAGGTCAGGTGTTCGAGACCAGCCTGAGCAAGAGCGAGACCCCGTCTCTACTAAAAATAGAAAGAAATTAATTGGCCAACTAATATATATAGAAAAAAGTAGCCGGGCATGGTGGCGCATGCCTGTAGTCCCAGCTACTCTGGAGGCTGAGGCAGGAGGATCGCTTGAGCCCAGGAGTCTGAGGTTGCTGTGAGCGAGGCTGACGCCAGGGCACTCACTCTAGCCTGGGCAACGGAATGAGACTCTGTCTCAAAAAAAAAAAAAAAAAGATGCTGGCTGCTCCCCCAACCTGGATCCTGGAATAAGAAAAAAGAAAATGGACGCGGAAAAAGAGGATGAAAGAGTGACTTTTCTGCCAAGCCTAATAGATCCAAGTCAAGAGAGAGCAAGGCACGTCTTGAAAAGAACTGTGAGCGTAACTGTGGGCACACGAAGCTGATCAAAACCAAATAGCTAAGAAGCCAGGTACGTTTTTGAGAGTGTTTTGAAGGACTGAGAAACCGGGAGTCCAGACTAAAAATACTTCAGCTGTTCAAGATTTAAAGCTGTCCTGGGCCTTCCGACCTTCCTCGGGCAGGAGGCGGCTGGGAAAGCTGCGGGCCCCGCGGGACGCGTTCTCCGTGCGCCCTGCAGAGGGCCGAGGAGAAGGCCGAGGAGCAGACCCGAGAGCAGGGCCGCGCGGCGCCTGTCGCCGCCCCGCTGGCCAGTGAGAGGCTCTCTGGGTTCTCCCTCTGGCTCAGAGACCCGCGTCCTTCCGCCAGCCTGGTCCTTGGAGACTGTGGGAGGCAGAGTGATGGGCACGCGGCGCGGGCACCAAGTCAGTCTTCATCGCACTGCGCTTAGATTTGGGGGTTGCAAGTCCCCCAGCATGACCGAGTGACCGCCGATGACGTTGCTGGAGCCGAAAATCTCATCTCTGGAGAAACCCCAATGCTATTCCGGGTTTCATAGATATACATTTTTTTAATTTCAGAATGTTATGGGGGTGCACACGTTTTGCTTATGTAAATTGCTTTCGTGCAGTTTGAGTCAAAGCTGTAAAGGTGCCCGTCGCCCAGACGGTGTGCACGGTACCCCCGAGATGTGAATTGACCCGTGCACTCCTCCCCGCCACCTGCTTGTTTCCCATGAATGTGGTTTCCGTGTGTGCTCCCCCCCGGGATCCCTTCTCTGAGGACGCCATGTGCCTTACTCACTGAGTCCTGGGGCCACCGCAGTACTGAGATGCCGGAGCCCACCCGGCGCCTCTGGCCTCACGACTACGGTGGGTCTCCCGTGACGACCAGGCTTCCGCCACTCCCGGACAGTGGCCCACGACGAAAGGAAGCGTCTCTTTCCAGCTCAGCTTCAGTCGCAAAACTCCCCGCTCGTGCTGACCGAGGGGAGGTGCTACCCCGCCCGGCCGGCCAAGTCAGGCCGGACCTCGCGTCTGCCCTGGGACGGGGGAGCGGGGACAGCAGGCAGCAGGAGTGGGCGGGTGCCGGGCCAAAGCAGACAGCAGCACGGCCTGACGCCGTTGCCATCCTCATGTCCGAAGGACACCAGCATCGCAGCAGCCCTAGCCAGAGCCCTGCGCTGGCATCAGCTAGCTCACAGAAGGCCAGGGGAGGGGGGTGGAACTGTCACTGATCTACCCTCCTTATGAACAAAGGACACTGTGGGAGGAAAAGTCTCTCTTTGCGTCTATGACAAAAATATAAATAGCTATGTTATAAACTTCAAGTCAAAACTTGTGAAGCCAATCATTTGGACTTCCGAGAGTGCCGGTACCCACCAAGCTCCTCTTGCCGTGATTGTGATTAATAATTAATATTAACGTAACCCAAACGTTTCACGGTTCGGGAGTCCCCTCCAGGGCGACAATAGAATCTCTGCTCCCCCTGCCCCCACCAAAACGTCGCTGGCTCGCTCCAGGATTCCCCAAGCCGCGCTCACCTGCTCAGCTGGCTGCTGGCTGGGCCGAGCCCAGCTCCCAGCCCTCGCTGCCCCCAAGATGCAGCCAGCCACCCAGCACCGTCTCCTCCCCGTGGGGGTGGCCGCTCGAGTTGCCTTCACCACCTCCGGCTCCACAGATGGGGTGCGAGGAGCCCCCGCCCCACGCAGGCCCAGCGGGGAAGAGGAAGAGCCTGCCTGACCCCCCGAACCAGCTTGAGAGCGTCCCAAGCCTCTCCAGGGCACGGAGCTCCCTCCTTACAAGGGATCAAACCTCAGCATCCGGGACTGAAGGGTTCGTATCTGTGTCACTTGGCCTGGACCAGCGGGTGAATGTTTGCTGTCTGTCCATGTCACACAGACCAGAACAACAACAAAGGTGTGCTTAAGGAAACTTCTCTGTTAAAAGTCACCAGCATATTCCTAATCATGGTTGTCCTTTCCCATAAAAAAAGTTTCAGCCACCGGAAACAAAGAAACCAAATCGTCATTGAGCACAACCGCACGCCAGGCATTACTTAATCCTCACACTGGCCCAAAGGGGAAAGTACCACGTACACCCCACCTGGCAAAGGCAAAACCTGAAGAGCAGCAAGAGAATAAGACCTGCCCAAGGTCACTGAGCTAATGAGGGGCAGAGACCTGCCTGTCACCGCCACCTGCTCCTAGCCACCGCTCACACTTGGCTCGGCAAACAGGACCACGTAATAAATTGTTACTTCTTGATATTCCTCCTTAATTGCCAACAAAGGTGTAAGAATGCGCCAGTCAGAAAAGTTTCCGAGAAAGAAAGAAAACGTTCCTGCAAAGAGAGACCATCAAAACCGGCGTATGTGTTCTTTCTCGTCATAACTGTCACTAAGCTAGCAAACTTGTTGAAAGAGGAATTGCTGTTTACATCACATGACTTGAGTTTCCCATTAAAAAGTACAACATTGGATGACTGTGCATTTTGTTTGTGGGGCAGGGGGAACTTTACCCTCCGAAATTGCAAATGCTGTTACAAAGCATTGCATATTTATTAGCCCATCTGCTGCTATAGCATTAAAGGGGGAAAAATCTTACTATAAGCAATTTATTCACAGTTACGGTTTTACCACCTGATGTGCAAAATAACAACACTCGGTAAGCATTTATTACTGTGCTGAGTAATTTCAGTTTAATTCAGAACATTTTTTTAAAGACCACAAAAGTGAACATTTGCTTAGCGTCAGGTTTTGTTTCCATATTTTGGTTAAAAAGAATAATCACTAGCACTTGGGCTGATCGAGATGGGTTGCTCTCAGCCTGTTTGCCAGGGATCTCGACTGGTTGAGGCTTTAGAAACCTGGCTGTGTGGTCACAAACGCGCGGAAGCTGCGTGTTACCTGGATTGACAAGACTTGAAAGGGGAATGCAAATCAGACCACCCAGGTGTTTCCAGGGCAGGTGGCGCTGCCCGAGGCAGCTGCTGTATCGTGCCAACTCTGAATCCACTTGCAGCACGAGCTGAGACTGTTTATCTCTCTTGGCAAAATACCAGCAGTGCGTATCAGCTAGGGGATCTTTAGAAAACAACTGATCCCAAAATAACAATTAAGTGAGGACCTGGGCAGAAAATCACAGTCGGCTGTGACTTTCACACCTGGAGAAAGGTTAAAAAAAGCCTTTATGGGCGAGCAGCCTGTCAACTCCATTCTCCCTCCTGCCTTGAAAGGGAGCGGTGGGCTTCGCAGTTGAAGATGGTGTCTCTCAGGTCTCCTTCGGCGTCGAGAAGAATTAGAGTCCTTCAGGCAGAGCCTGCGAGTTCCGTCTGATGGCAGGGGTCCAGGGGATCGTGGCCGGCCTGGCTGCCACCCTGCCGCCCTCGGCAAGTTTGCGGGCCCTGCTCCTTTCGCGTGTGCTCTGGCTGCCCGCCGCTGCGGAGCCGCCGCGCCCGCTTGAGCGGAGTAAGACGGCAGCCGCGGCGGGCGCCGTGCGGGCTGCAGGCGGCTTAGCTTCACGGCAGCTGGCCTCCGCTGGCAAGGCTCAGCGGGCGGCGGACTGAACATCCGGTGTCCGGAATCATCCGGCAGCTCCCTCCCTCCTGTCTGGCGCTGGGCTGGGCTGGCTTGGGGCTGGGCTCTGGCTGGGACCACCGACTGGAGGCCTGCACGTGGCCCCTCCACGGGCCCGGACCTCTCCCAGCGTGGCGGCCGGCCGAGAGGGACATCCAGACAGCGGAGGCCGCCAGTGAGCCAGGCGGGGAGCTAGTCTCAGAAGACACAGCTTCCCTGCCAGTGCACCCTCCTGCTCACAGTTCAGGTTCAAGGCCGCGTGGCCAGGTCACACCGCAGAAGGCAGGAGAGCTGGGCGCCGCCGTTCCCACGGTCTCAGGGAAATGAAATCAGCCACAACGTCCCCCGAGCATGCTGCTCTCTGCTCTGGATTTCTGCCCGGATTCTCTGAAAGTCAAGGACGAAATGGAGGTCCAGGGGAGACATCTTTGGAAAAATTGCTACATTGGATCGGCGGTCACGGCCCTCCCTCCTGATTCGTCTGGACCACACGACCCTCTCTCTTCGGGACAGCGATCTTTAGGCTTCTCTTACTTGCCCGGGCCTGCCTGCCCCAGGCCTCCCCCCTGCCTTCCTCCCTCCCCTTTCTGCTTGTTAGCACCCTCATACCCCGCACTTCTCCGCCTACACCTCGCTTCTTTGTAGATAACTTTCTCGGCCTCCTTGATTGGGTCAAACTCCTGGAATAGACACTCAGAGCACTAAGTACCTTGTCACAGTGACAATATTTTAGAAAACACATTTAATGCCTACCTCCCATTTTGACTGTAAACACCACGAGGTCTAGATCTCTGCTTTCGGTGGTCATTGATGATGCCCCCCCCACGTGCACGTCACACAGGTGCGGGGTCCCTGGCCCAGAGCAGGGGTTCAGCAAACAATTGTTGGAACAGAACCAGACCACCCAGGCGCTTCCAGGGCAGACAGCTCTGCGGGGAGGCAGCTGCTGTATTTTGCTAACTCTGAATCCACTTGTAGCGCTTGAGCCCCTCGTGTGTGTCCAGCAGACGCTGAGTTAGATGTGGGAACCCAGTGGGGCTAGGGCAACCCCACTTCCGCCGACGTGGAATTCACGTACGGATGGGGAGACAGATGGTGAACACATAAACTCGCTGGATGCTTGTGTTGAAAGAAGGGCTCTTGGAGAGGAAAGTAAGGGGAGTCCGGGGAGGTTTTCTCAAGGAAATGAGATCTCCGCCCAGCACTCCCCGCCCCCCACTCCGAGCGCTCCCTCCCAGGCCTGTGGCCACGCAAGTCTCAATTCCTTCCTTCCTTACAGGAGCAAATAATTACTCTGTAATTTTACATGTCTGTGTGTTGCAGGATAAATCAGCATAAGCCAAGGAAAGAGAAGTATAAATATAATTCTCAGTGTGAATGGGCCGTTTAATATTACCTTGTGCACTAATTAACTTGCGAGTAACACGGAGAGCTCCTTGACACTGTTGAACTTAATGACCCTCTGCTTAAGGAGGAAAGACACATTCACACACAGTGAAATTATAGCCGAGCCTAATGCCTCGCCCGAGAAAGGCCTCCCTCCAAGTAGATTGTTTCCCAACGCCTCAAAGCACCAGCTTTGAAATAACAATCTTGTACAAATGGCAGCACCATCCTTGAAGCAATTTAATTGTTTGCAAGAGTGTTTCTTCTGCCTGTCCACCCAGCAGAGCTGAAAGTCGGAGCAGTTAACAAGGTTCTGGAGTTATTTGACCCTACATTCCAGAGAGTATTGGGTGGCCAAGGAAGTCTTCAAAATCACCATCTGTGTCATCAGGAGCTTGTGTCAGGGGCGTGACCTCCACACAGGATCTCAGTTACTCTCTGTGATGATCCTCCAAGGTATTTCTACAGCTCCTGACAGGTGATGAAACTGAGACTCGAAGAACTTAACTTTAGGTCGGGCGCGGTGGCTCACACCTGTCATCCTAGCACTCTGGGAGGCCGAGGCAGGAGGATCGCTCGAGGTCAGGAGTTGGAAACCAGCCTGAGCAAGAGCGAGACCCCCGTCGCTACTATAAATAGAAAGAAATTAATTGACCAACTAAAACCATATAGGAAAAATTAGCCGGGCGTGGTGGCGCATGCCTGTAGTCCCAGCTACTCAGGAGGCTGAGGCAAGAGGATCGCTTGAGCCCAGGAGTTGGAGGTTGCTGTGAGCTAGGCTGTCGCCACAGCACTCACTCTAGCCCGGGCAACAGAGTGAGACTCTGTCTCAAAGAAAAAAAAGAACTTAACTTTATTCACTGCTCCGTTCATTTCAGCAAATGGTCTGTGAATGCTTGCTTTCCGCCAGGCCCTGTCCTGAGCACGGGGATTTGACAGTGACCAAGACCGCCAAAGCCCCTGTCCTCATGGCGCCTAAATTCCAGTGGGGAAATCCCCGTAAACACACGGACAGGGGCTCAAGACGAAATGTGCTCGAAGAGCCTGAGACTGAGAGCAAGCTAGGGAGGAACGCACAGGAGGGCTTCCGCTGGAGCTGGCGTGGGCAGAGAAAGGCCCTCCAAGGAGGTGTCTAACCAGATTTGGATCCTGAGGAGGGGGCAGCAGACGGACCGTGTGGCATGTTCAGGGACCGGGGAGGGCCAAAGTGGTTTCGGGGACTCTAGCCGACTCTGCCTGGCTCCTGAGCCCATGGTCTTAACCCCTGTGCTTTCTTTAGACAGCCTCGGCCTGAGCTGGTTCTCTGGGGAGAGAGAAGCCAAGGAGTGGTTGCCCCTCTGCTGGGGAAATACAGGCCGTCAGACCAGGAGTGTGATGAAGACGTTTCAAGAGTTGGGCGGAGACAGGTTCCTCAACCAGCACTAACCAGGTGAGACTGTTTTAACAGCTAGAGCTATTTCACCCAGATTTTTCAGGGTGAAAAATCTGGGTGGAGCACAAGATCTTCTGTGCCGCAAAGTGAACTGTTGGCTGACACAAGTCATCACACATGTTGTTCATGCGTTCGCTCACAAGCCTTGGAAAGCGTCAGCCGCGCGCCAGGTAGGCGAGGAAGCTGGGGCACAAGGCACATCCTGCGCCTGCCCTCGTGGGGCTGCCAGTGCGTGCGGCCGCGCCGACCCAGGCCAGGCACGAAATCGGCCTTCAGTAGGTAGTGGGTGAACACACGAACGAATAAATGAATGGACAAGGCCCACTTGAATTCTTCCACAGCCAACCCAAGCGGCAGGGATGGAAATCTGAAGCTCATGGGATGGGCACTTACTAAGAAGCCGGTGGTCATGGCCAACATCACTGGTTGCCCCACCCCACCCCACCCCGTCGCCGCCTCCCCTTCACCCTGCTGACACGAGTCTGGGCTGGGCACAGTGCACTCGGTTAGGGTTAGGGTTAGGGTTAGGGTTAGGGTTAGGGTTAGGGCACTCCCTGCTCAGATTCCCGTGCAGCCAGAGATGACCAAGTCACCCATTCTGGCTAACAAGGTGCCCACCAGAGTATTCAGGGTGAGGAAAATTATTGACTTCCTGATAACAATGGAAAGACTCAGAGAAAAGGTGCATATCTTCTCTCCCTCTTCCCTCTTCCTCCCACCCGAAATGCAGGAGCAACGCCTGGAAGTGCCGCAGCCCTTTTGCAACTGTGAGGGCAAAAGACACACACCAACGATGTCAGAGGAAGAAGCTAGAAGTGTGGGCCCTTTGTTCTTCCTTGAGCGGCTGCCCCTGTCCTGGGCTGCAACTTCTAGAACACATTCCACGCAGGAAGAATCCGCAGCCCCGAGCATGCTTGGATGGACTTCCGTGCACTTGAAGGGGAAAGCTCGTGTCTTCACTGTGCCGAAGCCTGCCTGAGATCAGCGCGCCTTACGGTAGGGACGTGCACAGCAGGCCGGAGGAGTGTCAGCGGCGCGCGTGGCTCAGTGACAGCCTGCTCTCCGGCGGCCGGGCCAGCAGCCCTTCACTGTCCTGCCCTTAGGGCTCCGTCAGCTCCTCAGCCCTGTGTCACAGCGCAGTGTGCGGGGCTCGCGTTGCCTTTCCCTCCACAGGGTGTCACACTGGCCCATGACGCCGATGACGTCATGCTGATTGGACCTAGTGAGCCAGAAAAGGCAACTACCCTTGACTCGTGGGTAAGACATGCCAGAGGGTGGGGAATAAATCCGCCTAAATTTCAGGGGACTTCTATCTCAGTCGAACTTCCAGGGGGCCAGTGGTGCGGGGTCTGCACCGACACCCCTTCTAAGGAGAAGGGTCGGTCGCTGCGTCGGGCCCTCCTCCAGCCAGGAAGAGGCACAGCACCCAGTGGGCCATTAGGGTTTCACCGGAGGCAACGTACGCCTCATTTGGGAGTGTTGCTGCAGCCCATTTAGCAGGCAACCTGAGAAGCTGCTAGATTTGATCAGAGCCCAGACGAGGGGAGGCTCTCTGGCAGGTCCAGGCTGCCGTACTAGCCGCCCCGTCACTTGGTCACACGATCCAGCAGACCCGAGGGTGCTCGGAGTGTGCGTAGCAGGCAGGGAAGCCAGTTGGGAGCTGCGGAAGGGCCCACAGGCGAGTCGCGCTGCAGGCCTTTAGCCTCTCGGAGCAAGGCCCGGCCTCATCCACAGGTGGCCCCTCTCTGGTTTCAGCAGCCCTGAAGGCGCGCGTAAGCTGCGTGAGGAAGCTCCGCGTGGCCCTCCCGCTGCACCCTCCCCCGCCTCATCTGCCAGCGCCACAGAAGAGGAGACGCGGGTCTGGTTGCGGATGGTTCTGCACGACACCAGGCACCCGGGAGCGGACAGCTCCTCTCCGGGACATCGCACAGTGTGAGGGAGATCTTCCCGGCGCAGAACTTCAGGCGCCGCCCTGGTCGTGCCCTTTGCTTGGAAGGAGAAATGGCCAGACGTGATTACATACCAGTTCCACAGGCTGTGGTCAGTGGTTTGGCCGCATTGCCAGGGACTTCAAAAGAACATGATTGGAAAATTGGTGACAGATAAATTCGGGGGAAGAGGTATTTGGAAAGACCTCTCTGAACGGGCAAAGGACGTGAAAATATTTGCGTCCCGTGTGAATGCTCACCAAACGGTGACCTCAGCAGAGCAGGCTTTCAATAACCGGCGGGATGACCATTCTGCGGCAGCAGTCAGCCTCCCCGGCCACCACCAATGGGCTCATGAACAAAGTGGCCGTGGTGGCAGGGACGGAGGTGATACATGGGCTCAGCAACATGCATTTCCACTCGCAAAGGCCAGGCTGGCCGTCCCACTGCCAAGCGCCCAGTCCTGCTGTAGCAGAGACCAACGCTGAGCCCGAGGGTGGCACCATTCCCCAGGGAGGGTTCCTCCTCCACGGTCCTCCTGGGCCAGGCCTCCCTGCCCCTCGCAGGCCAGCATCTAGTGGACAGGGTGGGAAATGGCTTCCTCCTTGTGGGTCCCCCGGGACCCGGACGCTTGGAGAATCCAGGAGGCGTTCCCACCTGTGCTGCCGGCCTCAGGCAAGCCCTGGCAGCCTCTGGGCTGCGCGCTTCTTGGCGGCTGACGCTAAGTCTTCCCGTTGGGATGATTTGCACTCCGACGGTTACCCAGCTTGGCACCCAACCTTTGTACGACTTGCCCTTTTTATCACAGCCGCCAGTTGGCCCAGAGCCATTTGTCCGGGCTGCAGCCTCTTGGCTCCTGTGACATGCCTGCAACAGGCCCACCAGGGAGTCGACAGAAATCATGTGTCACATCCACGGGGTCAGCACAGGTGACCCCTGCTCTGGGGGGTAGAACATCTGCTCCGGGGAGATGGCTTGATAGCCACTTCATCCTTCACAGTGACGAAATCCAGCCAACTTTCTTTTCCGGTTGTGCGTGGCTACAGAACATGGCGGAGCCTGAGAATGAGAAGCCAGAAGGCCTCAGGCACCCTCGGGGGCCTAGTGTCGGCTGTGGCTGGGTGGCGTGAGAGCATGGAGTTAAGGTCATCTTCCACCCCTAGCCTGGAGATCGAGACGTGTGCTGCTCTCATGCTTCCTACGAGCATCAAATCTACCGGGTGTCCTTGCAGGAGGCCCGCGGGACTCTGCGTGGCTGTGAGCGTGGAAGTTACATGCCGCTGCAAAGCTAATTGCCCTAAAACTGGCAACTGAAAACAACGAACATTCCTGTGGTCAGGCTTGGCTGACGGCCTCTCCCGCAGGGCCTCTCCCAAGGCTGCCATCGAGGTGCTGGCTGGAACTCCGGTCCCATCCACTCCCTCCTCAGATTCCCGTGCAGCAGAGATGACCAAGTCACCCATTCTGGCTAACAAGGTGCCCACCAGAGTATTCAGGGTGAGAAATTATTGACTTCCTGATAACAATGAAAGACTCAGAGAAAAGTGCATATCTTCTCTCCCTCTTCCCTCTTCCTCCCACCCGAAATGCAGGGCAACGCCTGGAAGTGCCGCAGCCCTTTTGAACTGTGAGGCAAAAGACACACACAACGATGTCAGAGAAGAAGCTAGAGTGTGGCCCTTGTTCTTCTGAGCGGCTGCTTCAGCAAACAATTGTTGGAACAGAACCAGACCACCCAGGCGCTTCCAGGGCAGACAGCTCTGCGGGGAGGCAGCTGCTGTATTTTGCTAACTCTGAATCCACTTGTAGCGCTTGAGCCCCTCGTGTGTGTCCAGCAGACGCTGAGTTAGATGTGGGAACCCAGTGGGGCTAGGGCAACCCCACTTCCGCCGACGTGGAATTCACGTACGGATGGGGAGACAGATGGTGAACACATAAACTCGCTGGATGCTTGTGTTGAAAGAAGGGCTCTTGGAGAGGAAAGTAAGGGGAGTCCGGGGAGGTTTTCTCAAGGAAGTGAGATCTCCGCCCAGCACTCCCCGCCCCCCCACTCCGAGCGCTCCCTCCCAGGCCTGTGGCCACGCAAGTCTCAATTCCTTCCTTCCTTACAGGAGCAAATAATTACTCCTTTGTAATTTTACATGTCTGTGTGTTGCAGGATAAATCAGCATAAGCCAAGGAAAGAGAAGTATAAATATAATTCTCAGTGTGAATGGGCCGTTTAATATTACCTTGTGCACTAATTAACTTGCGAGTAACACGGAGAGCTCCTTCACACTGTTGAACTTAATGACCCTCTGCTTAAGGAGGAAAGACACATTCACACACAGTGAAATTATAGCCGAGCCTAATGCCTCGCCCGAGAAAGGCCTCCCTCCAAGTAGATTGTTTCCCAACGCCTCAAAGCACCAGCTTTGAAATAACAATCTTGTACAAATGGCAGCACCATCCTTGAAGCAATTTAATTGTTTGCAAGAGTGTTTCTTCTGCCTGTCCACCCAGCAGAGCTGAAAGTCGGAGCAGTTAACAAGGTTCTGGAGTTATTTGACCCTACATTCCAGAGAGTATTGGGTGGCCAAGGAAGTCTTCAAAATCACCATCTGTGTCATCAGGAGCTTGTGTCAGGGGCGTGACCTCCACACAGGATCTCAGTTACTCTCTGTGATGATCCTCCAAGGTATTTCTACAGCTCCTGACAGGTGATGAAACTGAGACTCGAAGAACTTAACTTTAGGTCGGGCGCGGTGGCTCACACCTGTCATCCTAGCACTCTGGGAGGCCGAGGCAGGAGGATCGCTCGAGGTCAGGAGTTGGAAACCAGCCTGAGCAAGAGCGAGACCCCCGTCGCTACTATAAATAGAAAGAAATTAATTGACCAACTAAAACCATATAGGAAAAATTAGCCGGGCGTGGTGGCGCATGCCCGTAGTCCCAGCTACTCAGGAGGCTGAGGCAAGAGGATCGCTTGAGCCCAGGAGTTGAAGGTTGCTGTGAGCTAGGCTGTCGCCACAGCACTCACTCTAGCCCGGGCAACAGAGTGAGACTCTGTCTCAAAGAAAAAAAAAGAACTTAACTTTATTCACTGCTCCGTTCATTTCAGCAAATGGTCTGTGAATGCTTGCTTTCCGCCAGGCCCTGTCCTGAGCACGGGGATTTGACAGTGACCAAGACCGCCAAAGCCCCTGTCCTCATGGCGCCTAAATTCCAGTGGGGAAATCCCCGTAAACACACGGACAGTGGCTCAAGACGAAATGTGCTCGAAGAGCCTGAGACTGAGAGCAAGCTAGGGAGGAACGCACAGGAGGGCTTCCGCTGGAGCTGGCGTGGGCAGAGAAAGGCCCTCCAAGGAGGTGTCTAACCAGATTTGGATCCTGAGGAGGGGGCAGCAGACGGACCGTGTGGCATGTTCAGGGACCGGGGAGGGCCAAAGTGGTTTCGGGGACTCTAGCCGACTCTGCCTGGCTCCTGAGCCCATGGTCTTAACCCCTGTGCTTTCTTTAGACAGCCTCGGCCTGAGCTGGTTCTCTGGGGAGAGAGAAGCCAAGGAGTGGTTGCCCCTCTGCTGGGGAAATACAGGCCGTCAGACCAGGAGTGTGATGAAGACGTTTCAAGAGTTGGGCGGAGACAGGTTCCTCAACCAGCACTAACCAGGTGAGACTGTTTTAACAGCTAGAGCTATTTCACCCAGATTTTTCAGGGTGAAAAATCTGGGTGGAGCACAAGATCTTCTGTGCCGCAAAGTGAACTGTTGGCTGACACAAGTCATCACACATGTTGTTCATGCGTTCGCTCACAAGCCTTGGAAAGCGTCAGCCGCGCGCCAGGTAGGCGAGGAAGCTGGGGCACAAGGCACATCCTGCGCCTGCCCTCGTGGGGCTGCCAGTGCGTGCGGCCGCGCCGACCCAGGCCAGGCACGAAATCGGCCTTCAGTAGGTAGTGGGTGAACACACGAACGAATAAATGAATGGACAAGGCCCACTTGAATTCTTCCACAGCCAACCCAAGCGGCAGGGATGGAAATCTGAAGCTCATGGGATAGGCACTTACTAAGAAGCCGGTGGTCATGGCCAACATCACTGGTTGCCCCACCCCACCCCACCCCGTCGCCGCCTCCCCTTCACCCTGCTGACACGAGTCTGGGCTGGGCACAGTGCACTCGGTTAGGGTTAGGGTTAGGGTTAGGGTTAGGGTTAGGGTTAGGGCACTCCCTGCTCAGATTCCCGTGCAGCCAGAGATGACCAAGTCACCCATTCTGGCTAACAAGGTGCCCACCAGAGTATTCAGGGTGAGGAAAATTATTGACTTCCTGATAACAATGGAAAGACTCAGAGAAAAGGTGCATATCTTCTCTCCCTCTTCCCTCTTCCTCCCACCCGAAATGCAGGAGCAACGCCTGGAAGTGCCGCAGCCCTTTTGCAACTGTGAGGGCAAAAGACACACACCAACGATGTCAGAGGAAGAAGCTAGAAGTGTGGGCCCTTTGTTCTTCCTTGAGCGGCTGCCCCTGTCCTGGGCTGCAACTTCTAGAACACATTCCACGCAGGAAGAATCCGCAGCCCCGAGCATGCTTGGATGGACTTCCGTGCACTTGAAGGGGAAAGCTCGTGTCTCCACTGTGCCGAAGCCTGCCTGAGATCAGCGCGCCTTACGGTAGGGACGCGCACAGCAGGCCGGAGGAGTGTCAGCGGCGCGCGTGGCTCAGTGACAGCCTGCTCTCCGGCGGCCGGGCCAGCAGCCCTTCACTGTCCTGCCCTTAGGGCTCCGTCAGCTCCTCAGCCCTGTGTCACAGCGCAGTGTGCGGGGCTCGCGTTGCCTTTCCCTCCACAGGGTGTCACACTGGCCCATGACGCCGATGACGTCATGCTGATTGGACCTAGTGAGCCAGAAAAGGCAACTACCCTTGACTCGTGGGTAAGACATGCCAGAGGGTGGGGAATAAATCCGCCTAAATTTCAGGGGACTTCTATCTCAGTCGAACTTCCAGGGGCCAGTGGTGCGGGGTCTGCACCGACACCCCTTCTAAGGAGAAGGGTCGGTCGCTGCGTCGGGCCCTCCTCCAGCCAGGAAGAGGCACAGCACCTACTGGGCCATTAGGGTTTCACCGGAGGCAGCGTACGCCTCATTTGGGAGTGTTGCTGCAGCCCATTTAGCAGGCAACCTGAGAAGCTGCTAGATTTGATCAGAGCCCAGACGAGGGGAGGCTCTCTGGCAGGTCCAGGCTGCCGTACTAGCCGCCCCGTCACTTGGTCACACGATCCAGCAGACCCGAGGGTGCTCGGAGTGTGCGTAGCAGGCAGGGAAGCCAGTTGGGAGCTGCGGAAGGGCCCACAGGCGAGTCGCGCTGCAGGCCTTTAGCCTCTCGGAGCAAGGCCCGGCCTCATCCACAGGTGGCCCCTCTCTGGCTTAAGCAGCCCCGAAGGCGCGCGTAACTGCGTGAGGAGGCTCCGCGTGGCCCTCCCGTTGCACCCTCCTCCGCCTCACCTGCCAGCGCCACAGAAGAGGAGACGCGGGTCTGGTTGCGGATGGTTCTGCACGACACCAGGCACCCGGGAGCGGACAGCTCCTCTCCGGGACATCGCAGAGCACAGTGTGAAGGGAGATCTTCCCGGCGCAGAACTTCAGGCGCCGGCCCTGGTCGTGCCCTTTGCTTGGAAGGAGAAATGGCCAGACGTGATTACATACCAGTTCCACAGGCTGTGGTCAGTGGTTTGGCCGCATTGCCAGGGACTTCAAAAGAACATGATTGGAAAATTGGTGACAGATAAATTCGGGGGAAGAGGTATTTGGAAAGACCTCTCTGACCGGGCAAAGGACGTGAAAATATTTGCGGCCCGTGTGAATGCTCACCAAACGGTGACCTCAGCAGAGCAGGCTTTCAATAACCGGCGGGATGACCATTCTGCGGCAGCAGTCAGCCTCCCCGGCCACCACCAATGGGCTCATGAACAAAGTGGCCGTGGTGGCAGGGACGGAGGTGATACATGGGCTCAGCAACATGCATTTCCACTCGCAAAGGCCAGGCTGGCCGTCCCACTGCCAAGCGCCCAGTCCTGCTGTAGCAGAGACCAACGCTGAGCCCGAGGGTGGCACCATTCCCCAGGGAGGGTTCCTCCTCCACGGTCCTCCTGGGCCAGGCCTCCCTGCCCCTCGCAGGCCAGCATCTAGTGGACAGGGTGGGAAATGGCTTCCTCCTTGTGGGTCCCCCGGGACCCGGACGCTTGGAGAATCCAGGAGGCGTTCCCACCTGTGCTGCCGGCCTCAGGCGAGCCCTGGCAGCCTCTGGGCCGCGCGCTTCTTGGCGGCTGACGCTAAGTCTTCCCGTTGGGATGATTTGCGCTCCGACGGTTACCCAGCTTGGCACCCAACCTTTGTACGACTTGCCCTTTTTATCACAGCCGCCAGTTGGCCCAGAGCCATTTGTCCGGGCTGCAGCCTCTTGGCTCCTGTGACATGCCTGCAACAGGCCCACCAGGGAGTCGACAGAAATCATGTGTCACATCCACGGGGTCAGCACAGGTGACCCCTGCTCTGGGGGGTAGAACATCTGCTCCGGGGAGATGGCTTGATAGCCACTTCATCCTTCACAGTGACGAAATCCAGCCAACTTTCTTTTCCGGTTGTGCGTGGCTACAGAACATGGCGGAGCCTGAGAATGAGAAGCCAGAAGGCCTCAGGCACCCTCGGGGGCCTAGTGTCGGCTGTGGCTGGGTGGCGTGAGAGCATGGAGTTAAGGTCATCTTCCACCCCTAGCCTGGAGATCGAGACGTGTGCTGCTCTCATGCTTCCTACGAGCATCAAATCTACCGGGTGTCCTTGCAGGAGGCCCGCGGGACTCTGCGTGGCTGTGAGCGTGGAAGTTACATGCCGCTGCAAAGCTAATTGCCCTAAAACTGGCAACTGAAAACAACGAACATTCCTGTGGTCAGGCTTGGCTGACGGCCTCTCCCGCAGGGCCTCTCCCAAGGCTGCCATCGAGGTGCTGGCTGGAACTCCGGTCCCATCTGAGGGTCCCACGAGGGAGAATCTGCTTCCAAGATCACACCTGTGACTGTGGGCCGGATTTGGGTCCTCACGGGCCGTCGGAGCGAAGGCCTCGCTCCCTCGCGGGCTCAGCACCACAGGGCTAAAGAGCCTTTGAGCTTGCAGGCTGTGTGAGGACGTGGGGGGTGACGGCCCCGGGGTCAGGGGTCGTCCCCCGTTGTGTTTCTGTGTCCCCCGTTCCACACGCTGAACTTGGCCAGGAAAGAGTGATGGTCGTTTCGTCCTAGGGGTTGGTTTTCTGGGCCCTGGCTCTTCAACAGAGGCATCTAGCGATTACAGCTCAGAGAGGAGAGGGGAGGAGGAGGCATGCGGACGGCTGTGTATTTCCGCAAACCCATTTTGAAAAGTTCGAGCCCCACCCGGAAGCCGCTGCCAATATGGCAGGGAGACCCGGCCAGCGCTGAATGCCTTTCTGAAGCAGTTTTGTCGGCTCAACAGATTTATTCCCGGCCATTGTCATAAATAATCCATGAGTTTAAAAGAATTAACCTTGGTACTAAAGTCATTACAATCCACCAGGTTGAACTTGAGAACTTTGTGGAAACAGCCAATTTTTGAACAAACCCCACAGAAATAAGTTTCCGCAAAGCTCACCAACCTTCTCCCGTTGACAGATTAGAGAGCTACTGAATGCCATTCCTTTTCCCTAATGCAACCTGATAATTATGAATAACAAGTAATTTTTTTGAAGAGTCAAAAATGGTAAAGAAAATGCAGCAGGTTTTGTTGGCCCATTTTTTGGGGGGGGGTTGCACATCTTTAATGGAAAAAGCAAAAGACACTAAATGTGGCAAAGGGAAGGAAGGTTCAGAAAAAAATGAAATTCCACATTTATTGGAAAATAATTTTCCGCAGCACTATGATAATTCATTAACCCCCAGAATAAACCCCGCAGGAACTGTGATTACCATCACGCAGCTACATCTCACATTTTCCAAGGCAAACAAAACCATTATTAAGCACAATGGTGTCTCCTTAGAAGCTCTCTAATGCTCATTTTTGATGAAATAAACTCCATTACTCAGAGAGAAAATGTCCAGTGCTGACAACAAGCTTCTGCTTCAGTCCAGGGCCTGGGCGGTGGCACATAACTATTTTAATAGGAAAAAGGCCCCCCAGTTGAATTACTGCCTGAAGATTTTGTGCAGAAGAGGACACTGGGAAGGGACTTTGTGAGATCATATTCTGCATGTTTTAGAAAGCATCTCATCGTAGACGTTTAAATCTCGTGGATTGTATGCTGGGGCGTAAGAGGCCGGGGCTGGGAGCACTAAGATATTAGAGAACAGAGACACAGTGAAATAAAATGTTGTCTCTTCAGTCTCTGTCGTAACGCTCTCAGCTTGCAAAGTGGCGCTGGAAGGAGAGGGAGGGGAAAGACAGACAGAGCGAGCGTGTGTGTCTGTATCTTTTGGAAGGTAGAATTGAAAGGACGTCCTGTTTTATTTATTAATTACCTAACCTAGGGTTGCTCAGCTTTGGCACTATTGGCATTTTGGGCTAGGCAGTTCTTCGATAGGGGTTGGGGGGCTGTCCTGCACTTTGTAGGCTGGGCGGCAGCATCACTCGCCCCTACCCACCAGATGCCCGTAACACCATCCCCCTCCCACTGTGATATCAGCAAGGTCCCCAGACATCCCCAATGTCTCCAAGGGAAACAAAATCACCCCTATTAAGAGCCACATGCTAGCCTGAGAAAAAGCAAGACCCCGTCTCTACTAAAACAATAGGAAGAAATTAGCTGGACAACTAAAAATATATAGAAAAAATGAGCCGGGCATGGTGGTGCATGCCTGTAGTCCCAGCTACTCGGGAGGCTGAGGCAGGAGGATCGCTTGAGCCCAGGAGTCTGAGGTTGCTGTGAGCGAGGCTGACACCACGGCACTCACTCTAGCCTGGGCAACAGAGTGAGACTCTGTCTCAAAAAGAGAGAGAGAGAGATGGGTAGGTATGGAGAACAACTGTGTCATGAGACAGAGTGAATGGCAGAGGTTTATAAAACAAGATCTCAAACATATCAGCAAAGACTCTCATCATCAGAGTGCTCAAAATAATACAAACAAAGGGACTATTTGGAAAAGCACTCTTGGTGGTGTAGACTGTATTCTTTTCACTGCGTTACCTTTTCTGGGTCTTGGTTTCTGGATGCCACACACGCGTCAGTGTGCCAACAGGTTCCTCAGGGAGGTGTGGCTGCTGCCGCGAGCAGACTGCAGTGTCTATTGAGCCATTAACAACAGAGGGGCCCGTCACTTCCTCCCACAGCCGTTTCCTTCTTGCCCGTAACTCTCCCCACCCCCTCGTCAAAGGAAGTTCTCAGCAAATGGGCAAAGCGACCAGGTGGCACCATGACCCAGCCTCCCGTCCTGGCGAATTGGAGCCAGAATGGACGCTGGTGGATCACACTGGTTCAAATGGGCCGAGTAAGTTCTCTGTCCCCAGAGCCTGCAGTCAGCAGCCCTGGAAGCACGAAGGCACGCGGGGAGCAGGCTGCAGCAGACAGCACTGGTGGGCAGAGGACGGAGAAACGGACGCACAGAGAAGCGTCGAGAAGATGCATCCCCTCAGTGGCCCGGCTGCCGACAGCCGAAATGCACTGAAGAGAGAGTGTCAGGAGGGCGTCCCCGGAGCTGTCCCGATTCCTGCGCTCTCTGAGACGATGGGGCGTATCCCGACATTCTCCCGTGAGCTTCCTTTTCCCCACAGGCTCACTGGAGTGAGCTTCCCTATCTGGCAGTATGTGTTGGGCACACACAGGCCACCAGCCACCACAGCCATCTGGAGGGACCCTGCCAAGCTCTGTCTCACTGGCACAGGAGCTCGGTCAGCACGCCCTGTAGCAGATTCTGTTGATGATCCCCCCACTATCCTGCCTCCCTTCTTCATTGCTGGATTGACATGCACTCTCCTGCGTACCTTATAAACTTCAAAGGAATCAGACCCAATCCACAGCCCTAGAAGGTAAATCAGTTGGGCTGAACCATGCCCCTTGCCAGTGGCCAGTTTAGACATGACCGTGTGACACCATTCTGGCCATCAGGCCATCACTCTGAGACACCAGGAGCTGCTAAGGCGAGGGGCAAGGGGAGACACTTCCGTGAACTCAGGCCAGGCGTGGTGGCTCACGCCTGTAATCCTAACACTCTGGGAGGCCAAGGTGAGCGGATAATTTGAGCTCAGGAGTTCAAGACCAGCCTGAGCAAGAGTGAGACCCCATCTCTACTAAAAAAATAGAAATTAGCTGGACAACTTAAAATATATATAAAAAGTTAGCCGGGCACGGTGGTGCATGCCTGTAGTCCCAGCTACTCGGGAGGCTGAAGCAGGAGGGTCACCTGAGCCCAGGAGTTGGAGGTTGCTGTGAGCTAGGCTGACACCATGGCACTCTAGCCTGGGCAACTCTGTCTCAAAAAAAGAGTCTCTTTGAGACTCTGTCTCAAAAAAAAAGAGAAACTCAAGGTAGAAACAGTCCCCTTTTCTACCAAATCGTACATCTTTCTACCCAAACACACACTTCTGTGCGTGGATGTTGATGCTGCTGGATCTCACAAACCAGCCGAGGACCAGGTAATGCAATGGGAACGGACAGAACAAAAGAATCAGAGTCTTCAAAGGCTTCTGTGAGCCTTTGAGAACCACCCTGCTAGGACTCCTTGCTACTAGACGCCTTATTTTTAAGCTGGTGAGCCTGCAGCTTTTGTAATTGCTTGTGTCATTTGGTCTGCAACGATGCAAAAAATATCCGAGGGCTGTCCGGAAAGCATCCAGCCACTGATATCCACATATCCATTATATCCACGGCTGGATACTTTCCGGACAGCCCTCCTATAGCTCTCCAATCTAAGTAAGTGGATAATCTAAGGGAAGTCTTTTGGGGATAGTGATGATGATGGTGGAGGTGAAGATGGCAATGGTGATGATGATGATGATGGTAACAACAGTCGGGCACTAGTGGTAATGATGGTGATCATGGTGTTGGTGATGTCAGTGATGCTGATTGTGGCAGGAGTGATGGTGATGATGATGAAGCTGCTGATGGTGATGGTGATGGTGGTGATGAGTGTGACAATGGCATTGGAGACAGTGATGATGATGAAGCTGGTGATGATGGCAATGGTAATGATTGTGATGGTGATGGTAACAACAAAGTGGCAGTAGTGGTGATCATGGTGTTGGTGATGCCAGTGATGCTGATTGTGGCAGGAGTGATGGTGATGATGATTGTGATGGTGGTGGTGGTGGTGATGCTGTGAGTGATGATGGCATTGGAGATGGTGATGATGATGAAGCTGGTGATGGTGGTGATGATTGTGATATGATGGTGGTGGTGGTGATGATCATGATGGTGATGATCGTGATGGTGATGATCGTGATGGTGATGGTGGTGGTGGTGTTGATCGTGATGGTGATGGTGGTGGTGGTGTTGATCGTGATGGTGATGGTGGTGGTGGTGTTGATCGTGATGCTGATGGTGGTGGTGGTGATTGTGATGTGATGGTGGTGGTGGTGGTAGTGATCATGATCGTGATGGTGGTGGTGGTGATGATTGTGATGTGATGGTGGTGGTGGTGGTGGTGATTGTGATGTGATGGTGATGATCGTGACGGTGATGGTAGTGGTGTTGATCGTGATGGTGATGATCGTGATGGTGGTGGTGGTGGTGATGATTGTGATGTGATGGTGATGGTTGTAGTGATTGTGATGTGATGGTGGTGGTGGTGATGATTGGGATGGTGATGGTGGTGGTGTGTGATGATTGTGATGGTGATGGTGGGGGTGGTGGTGATGAGTGACGATGGCATGAGAGATGGTGGTGATGACAAGAATAGTGATAGGTGATGCCAGTAGCTGCCATTTGTTGAGTGCTCCCATTGTGCCACATCTACTTCTGATCAGATCTCTCAATTTCTTTGGTTAATATTATAGAAAGAGGAAATGAGATCATCAATGCAAACGCTTCTTAAAAGGATTAAACCAACCATAGCATTTACAATCCATTTATTAAACACTAACTACAGTCCTACACTGAGCTAAGTGCTTTAGACAGGTATTTTCTCGTGACAACCCTGTGATTATTAGTTGGGCTCCATTTTGACCAGCCCCCACCACTCCCATTTCCCTTTGCCCCACATCTCGGCAACCAGCAGGAAGGCCAGACACTCCCTCCCTTGGCACCAGTCGGGAAATCCGAACTGCAGATCCCTGCCTGAGTGTGGGAACTCGGACCTCAGCCACACCGTCTACAGTGGAAACCAGAGGCCCTGCCACTTCCAGTCGTTCTCAGGCCAACTCGGGTGCCCGCCCTGCCCTGCCCCCACCCAGGAAGTCTCATGTGCAAGCGACAAATATTTTTCTGCTCTTTTAGTGCATCTGTGACATCATCACTTTCAACATGTGAGTCAAATTTGGGTTGGGGAGGCTGATCCTGCCCTCTGCCCAGGGTAACCACAAAGTAAACTCCATGAGATAGGGAATCTTACTGTTCCCATTTTACTGGTAATGAAACAGTATTCGAGAGGTAAATTAACTTGCCTCCCATCACGTTAGGCTAGTAAATGTCAAAGATCAGATTCTGTCCAACTCCAGGGCCTGAGTGCAAATCGACAAGTCGCTATTTTCTTCATTTCTAAGGGTGTTTTAAAAGGTGAAATGGGATACTCATGGTGGAAGATCCTTGCAAAACTGAACCGTTTGCTGTGGTGTGTGTCTGTGCCCCTCAAAGCTCACACGCTGAAATTCCAGCCCGCAAGGGGACCGTATCAGGAGGTGGGGCCTTTGGGAGGTGATTGGGCCATGAGAGCTCTGCCCCCATGGATGGGATTATGGTCTCTATGAAGGAGACCCAAGAAAGACCCCTCATCTCTTCCACCACGTGAAGACACGGTGAGGTTCCACCTATGAACCGGGAGGTTGGCCCTCACCAGACACCAAACCCGCCAGCCTTCGATCTTGGACTTCTCAGCCTCCAGAACTGTGAGAAATAATTTTGTGTTGCTTATAGAGCTACTCAGTTGTGGTATTTTGTTATAGAAGGCCAAACAGACGGAGACAGCACTCGTTCACTTTCTCATTCATTCAGTTAGTCAACAAGTTATTAACTGTGCTCCTTCAATTCACCAAGCTGAGACCAGGTTAGGGGGACAGACATTTGGACAAGCAGAGTCCTTTGAGTCAACTAAAACCCAACACTCCTCTGAAAGGCTAGAGGATCCTGGGGCAAGGTGAGGCCAGCCAGGCCAACCTGCTGTGAAAATGCTTGGAATGCAGCCAGCCAAAATGGGCAGGTAGGTTGAGAATGAAGGACTGAGGGGAGGATTCTGAAAAGGTAACCACAAACCGGGCAAGCAGGAGGCTGCTTGCTAGAGCAAGACGTATAACCTGGTCCAAAGAAGAAAGTCATTTTCATAAATCATTATTACCTAAAATTGCTGATGAAAAAAGTCACAATAATTCTCAGTATCATAGTTTGGGTTGTGAGACTGCCTCACTGCTCTAATTGACGAAATGAAGGATTAATTTATAAATCAAATGCTCAAATTAAAAATTCAGAGGGTGCCAATCAATATTTTTCTGCTCATGCTAAATTCATCTAATTTTCTGTAATAAATGGCATTCAAAGATGATTATTGGTGAATTAACAGAATATCCAATTGAAGCACTTCTCGTGTTTGCCAATTTGGGGGGCTTGTTTATGGAAAATACAAGCCTTGTGTGGATCTGAGGACTGTGAAGTAATTGACTCCTCATTGAGTAACGGGAAACTTCAGTTTGAATGGCTTGGTGACAAATTAACAAGAGCCATTTAGGGAATTCATAATTCATTTGCTTTTTGTTTTTTTTTATTCTCTCTTTTTTCTTCTTTCTTTCATTTTATTATTTATTTAGTTATTTGTTTTATTCATTTATTGACAATATGGGTCAGATCTTGCTTCTTCCCACCCAGGAAGCCGGGAGTAAATATCGACCTTGGCTAATCCAACCAGATGTTATTTCCCAGGATTTTGAATCTTACGGGTATGAAGTAAGGACACGAGGAGGAGCTGAAGGTGCCTTATCACAGTGGCCCCAGTGACACGCTGCTGCCTGGCCCTAGAAAAAGCCTTTGGTTCTCACCTACCAATTCTGAGAATTCTCATGTCCTTCCAATTCCCTTATGCATAAGATGGCCAGCATCCTCTTCTTGCTGGCAGCCAGGAATTCTGACTGAGGCATAAAGAACCTGAGGGAAGAGAGAGAGTGCATTCGTCAAGTTGCCTGTTCAGGTGAGGTTCTCCGAGTAAGGTAATAGGAGCGTGCTTTTAGAGACGTGGGAGGAGGCAGCAGGAAGCTATTTAGCTTTGATAAATGTGGGGAGTGTGGTTTGGAGGGCACCTGGCTGCAAATGAAACGGGAGCAGAAAGGATTATGATCAGAGCGAGAGGCGGGAGAGGACAGTCGATCGGTTTCGCAGAGCACGTGAAGTGAAGTCAGTATCCAACACACACAAGCGCAGAAGTGTTCAGGCCAGTGCGATTACTCGAGGCCCCGACTTAAAAGAATTGCGAGGATGAATGACAGATATTCAGGCCTGCCTATGAGTCACGGCAGTCGTTCTGCCTGGGCTTGTCTGTCTGGTTCCTGACTGGGCTGCTGGCGTATGTTCCTCTAACAGGTCTCCCGCTGCAAAGACCCTAAGCAACCTGGTGGCCCAGTGTAAGTGCTCAACAATAAATATTTGCTAAAAGAATGGGCAAGCTGGGACCCAACATGAGATGCTCCTCTTGTGGAAAGAAAGAGTAGCATAGTCTCCAGAAAATGGTCATGCTTCTAGCCATTCGAGAATGTGTGCCACCCATTTAAGGATGTTCACTCAATAATCTCTTTCTTTCATAGGTCACATGTAGCAGCTGGCCTTCGCGATGGCCCCCAGTGATACCCTAAAATCCATGGCTTTATGTAGCCATGAATACGCTGACCTGTGTAAGCAATAGGACGCTGCAGAAATGACGCAGCGTGCCTTCTGAGACTGCATCGTAATGGCAGTGCAGCCTCCACCTTGCCTTCTCTCTTGGGTCACTCGCTGGGGACGAAGCCCACCGCCGTGTCGCGAGAGCACTCAACAGCTTCATGCGAGGTCCACGCGGCGAGGAACGGAGGTTTTAGCCAACAGCTAACACGAACGGGCTGTCCGCACGAGTGAGCCATCTTTGAACCGCATACTTCAGCCCCAAACCAACCCTCGGAAGACTGCAGCCTCGGGAGCCGCAGCTAAGCCACCCCCAAATTCCTGACCAACAGAAACTGAGGTAGTAAAACGCATTGCTGCTTTAAACTGCTAAGTTTGGGGATAATTTATTATGCAATAATAGGTAACTAATGCATTGGAGATGTGTGATAACCCATAAAAAGTCCACAGAAAGGTAAGGTTTGGGGTGACTTCTTCCATCTGCTCAGGTTGTCCCCAGATTTCACTCCTTCTGAGTAAGTGTCTTAGAAACGTGGGGCCCACCACCTGGGCAGCCCTGAAGCTTCAGAAAATGCCCCTCCTGGACCCGCATCCCACCCTGCTTCCTCCTGCTCACCCCCAGGTGGACTGGGGGTCATTCTCTGCCCCCCACTTCCCCCGTCAGATGGGGAATGGGGTCTCCACCCCTGAGAATGGGGGAGGAATGGAAGAACTCCCTCCAAAGTCTCTGTTCAACGGGGAGGATCAAAAGGGCAGAAACCAGACCCTTCGCGCCCCGGGGAGCGGCCGGCCGCGGTGCGGCGCCTCCCGCGAGGCTGAGCCCGAGCCGAAGCCAGCCCTGGCTCCAGGTGGAAATGGGTCCGCGGCTCCGTGCTGTTCTCCTCTCCCGTGAATGTTTCAGCTCCATGTTGCTCAAGCACGTGGGTCCCTAGTCTCTTGGGACACTCAGAAAAGAAAAAAAAAAAAAAAAGATTCTATGGACAGAAAAGTTAGGGAATCGCCAGGTTCTTCAGCGCCATGGTGGAGCTGCGCACACACTCCTGGCCCATGAGGAAGGCTGTCAGCACGGAGACCTGGCGAGCCCGGACCTCCTCCGCGTGCTTGCGCACAGAGCGTTAGTTCTTGTGGAACTCTGAATCCTTCTGAATAGTGTCCAACAGACATCCTCTGAGAAGCACTGTTTTAGCCAGAGTGTCAGTTTCCTCTTCTTCTCTGTTCTGGTTTCATAAGAAAGGCAGATAGCGAAGCATGGCACAGGGAAAAGGAGTGGGGAGATACCAGAGCCTGGGCGCTCAGATCAGACCGCCGTGTTCAATTCCTGGCCCCTCACTTTGTAGCTGGGCCTCAGTTTCCTTTTTGTAAAAAGAAGCGTTTAACAGCAGCGCTGCCTCACCTAGGCACGTTGACATGGGCACGTCGACGGCCCATGTCGATGCCCAGTGCTAGCGCGTGCTCGGTGGGATCTGGCTATTTGTAAACTGTTCTCCTGCAAGCCCTGTAAACACCTGGCGCTCATTGCCAGGAACTCCAGCATGCCTACCCTGAGAAGCAGAAGATAACAGACATGTTTTCACCTCTTCTGTGCATCACATGGGGCCGAGAGAGGCCTTCGTCCCTCACAGCTCCCAGCTGCAAGAAGGTCTCTGTGCGAACATAATCACACAGAGTCTCATACTCCTTGGTGACATCGTGGACAGGTGGAGAGGACAGGCCTGGCCCTGCTCCGCTCCCGAGACCAGGCCTGTTCAGGGTCGTGGGGCCACCACTATTGCTAAAACGTAAACCAAGCACACAGCCAGCCTCCAACATGGCCCCCAGTTATCTTCACCTCCGGTGTCTGTACCTGTGTGTGGTCCCCCATATACAGAATAGGGCCGACCTGGGCCACCATTATTAGAACATTGCAGAAATGATGGAGCATTTGGTCAGGCGCAGTGGCTCACGCCTGTCATCCTAGCTCCCCGGGAGGCCAAGGCGGGAGGATTGCTCGAGGTCAGGAGTTCGAAACCAGCCTGAGCAAGAGCAAGACCCCGTCTCTACTAAAAACAGAAAGAAATTATCTGGACAACTAAAAATATATATTGAAAAAATTAGCCGGGCATGATGGCACATGCCTGTAGTCCTAGTTATTCCGGAGGCTGAGGCAGGAGGACTGCTTAAGCCCAGGAATTGGAGGTTGTTGTAAGCAAGGCTGATGCCACAGCACTCTAGCCCGGGCAACAGAGTGAGACTCTATCTAGAAAAAACATGATGGAGTAAGACTTCCAAGCCTGAGTCGTAAGTCACAGGAGACACTGGATTCCACGGTGCTCTCTCTTGGGTCGCTCCCTGCATAACCCAGCTGCCGGGTTGTGAGGACACCCCTGCAGCCCTCCAGAGAGACCCCAAGATGAAGATCTGAGGCTTCCAGCCAACAACCAGTCAGACGGGCCAGGCATGTGAGAAAGCTACCTTGGAACAGACTCCTGCAGCCCCACTCAAACCTTCAAGTGACTGGAGGCCCCGCCCGCGTTGTGACTACCTCATTTGAGACCCCGTGGCTCTGAGCCAGGATCACACAGCTAAGCTGCTCCTAAATTCCTGACCCACAGGAACCGTGACAGATAGAAAATGTTTGTCTTTTTAAGCTGCTAAGTTTCGGGGCAGTCTGGGTGCACAGCAACAGAAAGCTAATGCATCAAGGCTGTTTCCAAATGGTCCATTAATGAAGCTGCCACGGTGAGAGGAGGAGGCGACACAAGAACACCCCCCTCTGCACCCCCACCTGCCAGTGTCCTCGTAAGGAAGTAGCAGTTTGAGTGTCAGACTTCGGGTGCCTGCTTTTTACAACCCCCCCAGGTCAGACCCCAAAATGTACAGGGAAATGAGTTTGCACCGGCACCTGGACGCAGTGTGGGGTCCCTGAGACGGCGGGGCACCGTCCCCAGCGGGCTGCAGCGCGGCTTGGAGGCTTCCACTACTGCTTTCGGCCTGAACAAAGCAGGTCTGTGAAGCCGCCCATCTTTCGGGAAGAGCCCAGCCTTTTAGAAAGGTCACGGTAAAACCCTCCCCTGTCCAAACATCTCCGGGCCCCTCCTGCGTAGGTCTGCCTCGGCTCCACGAACAGGGGTGCGTGTCGGCGTCTACACGGGCGGACCCCGCACCCTCGCAGAGGCGGCCGTGCGTGGAGAAAGCACGCCCAGCCCTAAAGCACGGCTCGGTGGAGGAAGTCGCCACAGGAATGCAGCTGCCGGTGATGGCTCCCCGGAACCCGAATGGACGGCGTCCTCGCAGACACCTGTTTGCGGTGTTTACGCTCCAAGGGTGTGGACGGGGACGGGGAGGAGCGGGCAGGAAGCGGGGAGGCCCACTTCCGCGTGGGGTCAAGGGTGAGATCCCAGCGCGGGCCGCGGTCCAGGGGCCGGCGGGGCTGAGTCTGCGCCGCGCACGCGCACGGAGTCGCGCCCTGCTCGCAGACGCGCGCCCGGGCGGGCGCCGGCCGCAGGGGCACAGGCGGCCCCGCGTGGAGGGAGCCAGGCACGGCAGCGGGAGGCGGGGCAAGTCCTCCACCTCCTCCAGACCTCAGCTGTGAAAGCCGACGACGGTCCTTGGCAGCCGCTGCCCAGCCCGCCTGCGGGGCTGGGAATGCCAGCAGAGCGGACTCGCGTGCTGCACTCGCAGAGCCGCGGCCTCGTAGAGTCGCGGGACTCCGTGAGTCCCTCCAGGGCGTGACTCCTCTCTCTTCCGCGTTTGCCCGGTACCCGGCGCGGAGGCCCGCACGGCCGAAGCAGTGAATGCTTTATAACCCTCGTACGTTCCAAAGCCTCCCGGCTCGGTCTCTGCAGAGTCATGCTCGAACAGTACGGTCCAGGCCGCGCGGCGGCTCACGCCTGTCATCCTAGCACTGTGGGAGGCCCGGGCGGGAGCACTGCTCGAGTTCAGGAGTTCGAGACCAGCCTGAGCAAGAGTGAGACCCTGTCTCTATAAATAGAAATTAGCCAAACAACTAAAAATTAGCCGGGCATGCCTGTAGTCCCAGCTGCCCGGGAGGCTGAGGCAGGAGGATCGCCTGAGCCCAGGAGTTTGAGTTGCTGTGAGCGAGGCTGACGCCAGGGCCCTCTAGCCTGGGCAAGAGAGTGAGACTCTGTCTCAGAAAAAAAGCAGTATGGTCCAGCCTCTAGGAGAAACACTTTTTTAATTCCAATTTTCCTTATGTTCCTCAGGAAACATGAAAAGGGAGCCAGTTCAGACCCCGCGAGGACTCTGCTCTTCTCGGCGTTCGCAGGCCCCGCGCGGCCTCCCTGGACGACACCTCCCGACTCCCGCCACCCACCCCACGGCCTTCCCCGCTCTCCGTCCCCCACCCTCACGTGGGAGAGGGAAGAGGGACGGGCTTTCCACTCGGCCTTCCAGCTAAGTCCTCGTCCCTGTCCTCTCCAGCCACCCTTCCCACCTTCCCGGCTGCGCGTGAGAACAGCGGGAGCCCCGTGGGGGGCGGGCGGGGGCGGGCGCGAATCAGCAGCGAAGCCGCTCTCGCGAGAGGGGGCGGGCGCGCTCGTCTCCCTGCCGTTTGAGGGACGACGTCTGTGGTCTGTGGGTGATCGACGGCAGGTGGGTAAACGGGATGTTGGCGTTCTCTCCGCACCGCGCGGCTATGCGGCTCCGCGCCTCTGGGAATCTGGAGCGCTCGGGAAGGGGCCCGGGGGACCCCAAGTTGCGAAGGGCCCCCGAGGCTTGGTCGGGGGCGGGAGGCCGCAGCCGATGCCAGACCCCCAGGTGTCCCGCGGCCCGCTGCAGCTCCCTCTCCCCCACAGAAAATTCCCAAAGGCACGGCTGCGGAGGACCGGGAAGCCAGTGGGGAAAGGAGGGAATGGCGGCGAGAAGGGGGCTCCGAGGGAGCCTCCCCCTGGGCCTGCGGCTTTGGCCACCGAGGCACAGGCCCGGCTCCCCGCGTGACCTGCAGCCCCGAGACCGCAGCGTTTGGGTCCTTCGCCGCCTTGCCCCCCTCAGAGGCACAGATGTTTTTGAAGGTCCATCCTCTCTGCGGGTCCCCCAAACCGCGCCTGCGCCGAGCCCACGCCACCTGCAGGGCTGGGCGCCGCGCTCCCCCGCTGTGCGCGCCTTCCTGCCGTGGCCAAGGCCCGCTCCCCACGCGCGCGCGGGCGCGTCAGGGGAGCACAGAGAAGACAACCCGCCGTCCCCACCCCGCGCCAGTCACATTCGGCGGCAGCGAGTGGCGCAGGCGGGGTGGGGCGGGGGCGTCCTCGGTGTTTTCAGGAACTGAGCGCCCTCTCCGCCGTCGTGCAGTCGTGGGGCAGCCACCCAGACAGCTGGGAGGTCGCGGGCACCTGAGAGCGAGAGCGGCTGGCACACAGCGCGACTGCGCCGGGCTGCGGGTGGGATCCGCTCAGAAGGTGACAGCGGGACAGGGGAGCAGGCGGCCTCGGGAAGGCGAGGGCCATAAATGACGCGGCAGACACTTCTCTCCGGGCAAAGGTCAGACGCAGGCACTTACCGGGAGAAGGAGAGCTGAGGATTTACACGGCTGGTGGCACCAGAGTGCCTGTCCAGGGCGGCCTCACCCATGCTCCACACAGAAGGTGACTGAGCTCCGGCGGCGTGGCCGTCCCTGGGTCATGTTCTGTGAGTGACTCCAGGATGAGGCAGGCACCTATGAGAGCTGTGGTGCCATCTCCCATCAGACAGAGCCCAGGGAAGTCCCAGCCGTCCTTCCCTGCCTCTGTGTCTTCTTGTCTGTTCCCAAACCTCTCCGTGCCTCAGTTTTCTCATCTTAGAAACAGTGAGTTTCTCATAGGTTGTGAGGCCAATTAAAAATACATATTAAAAAAAAAATTAGCCGGGCATGGTGGCGCATGCCTGTCGTCCCAGCTACTCGGGAGGCTGAGGCAGGAGGATCGCTTGAGCCCAGGAGCTTGAGGTTGCTGTGAGTGAGGCTGACGCCACGGCACTCACTCTAGCCTGGGCAACAAAGCGAGACTCTGTCTCAAAAAAAAAAAAAAAAAAAAAAAGGCGGAAGAGGGAAGCAGAAGAGCGTGAGAGGAGATACGCGGAGGGAGAATGGTCCCGGAGACGCACTGTTGCTGGCTTTGAAGCCAAGAGAAGGGGCCACAAGGCAAGGAGCACAGGTGGCTTTTAGAAGCCGGTTTCCAGGCCAGGAACGGACTCTGCCCTGGAGTCCCCAGAAAGGGATACAGCCTGGCTTTAGCGAACACAGGTTAGTCTTCTGACCTCCAGATCTGTGGGATAAACAGCCGTGTCGCTTTAAGCCACCTGGTTTGGGTTCATGTGTTTCAGCCGCCCTAGAAACCGAGCCTAGAGCCTCAGCTTCCCCGCAGGGAGGCCGCCCTGACCTCCTGGTGGAGAAGGTTCTCCTGTCACTCTCACGGCCTCCACAGCAGCGGTCCCCAACCTCTTTGGCACCAGAAACCAGTTTCATGGAAGACAGTTTTCCCACAGGCGGGCCGGGGGCCCAGTCCCCAACAGGAACCCAGGGACGGGGCCACGGCTCTCCAGAAGTTACCGATTTTAAATCGTTTGCTGGTAAAATCGTTCGGGAGACAATGCCCCAAAATATGCCGCTTCGGACTTTGCACTGAGGCCGGTCGGGGCACAGCAGACGCAGGGAGAGGCGTTCTGAGCCCTCTTATCTGGAATCTTACCAGCCGGGCAGTTGGCTGGCATGCAGGGGGCTGGAGGGCCACCTGGACAGCCCGTCTCCTCGAGGGCCCTCTCGTCTTTCCCGGAAATCCTTTTGTCCCCTAAGTTGCCTGCATCCCTCCTCCTCTCCCCTGTCAAGAAGGCATAGAAGCTTCTAGATCTCGCTGGGTTTGCTTTCCTGTGATGCCCGGATGCACACAGTACACGTGCACCTTTTCTCCTCTTCCTCTGCCTGCCATCACTTTAATTCCTGGCTCAGCCAAGGAGCACAGAAGGGTGCAGGGAAACCACGTCACCTCGCCCTTGTTTGCTTGTCTGCACTGGGCAGCAGGGGCTCTGGGGCCCTGAGGAGGTGACCTCGGAGGTCAGTTCTGAAACGAGGACGGGCTCGTCCGGGCAGAGGAGGGCAGGGCGAGAGGCCAGGGGCAGAGGACAGGGCCCGTCCGGGCAGAGGAGGGCAGGGTGCGAGGCGAGGGGCAAGGGCCCATCCGGGCAGAGGAGGGCAGGGCACGAGGCCAGGGGCAGAGGACAAGGCCCGTCCGGAAACCAGTCAGGACCCAGGAAACTGCTGTCTGCCCCAGTCACACCTGCAGGGGTCCCCATGCCTGCCTGGGGACAGGCAGCCGGAACGGCAGGACTGGGGCCACCCCAGGCACCTCTCCTGCGGGGACCGCTCCCTGCTCTTCATTTCCGGACCAGCTATTGGACCCATGTCCCTGGAGATTCACTCCTAGGGGCCACATGTCTTTCTGGAAGCAGTCAGGGTCAGCAAATGAGGGCGGAGCCCCCAGGAGCCTGTGCTGAGGACCAAGAATCTGTGACAAAGCCGGGGGCACTGGATGGGGGACAGGGCACAGAGCCCCTCCCAGTGCACCTGTGTCCTGGGGAGAGAGAGGGGCGACAAACACTGAAAGTCTGCCTCCACCGGTCTCCTCCCTTCCTCCCTCCGCCCTCCCTCCAGCTTTAGCCTCTGATCCAGTGTGCCCCAACCCAAATCCAGAATCTTCCCCCAAACCATTTCCTCTCCTTATTCCTCGCTGCTGATCAAGGGGTCCCCTTTACTGTCATCCAGGCTCAACCTCTAACAGTCGCCTTTGCCGGCAAAGTCTGCCTTTGGTTCTTGCCCGGGCCCCACCCCCACCCCGCAAGCTCCAGGCCCCCACCCCAGTCTGGAGTCCTAGGGCAGGTGACCTGCACCTCACCAAGGCCTCTACCGGCCCCACCCTGTCCCCAGCGTCTGGGGGGGTTGTCAGTGTGGGGTCACATTTCTTTTTCAGGGAGTTTTGGGGTTGATTTTTAAGGCAGACTGTGGTGTCTCATTCCTGATGAAGTTGCCTAGACTCCTGCCCAAAGCCCCCCACTGCAGAGGCCAGGAATGCTCTGGGGCAAAGAGAACAGGCACAGCCCACCTCCCTGTGCGCCAGCCTGGCTCTAAGCCACTCCTCAGCCAGGCAAGACTTGAGACCAACTTCCTCCTTCCCGGAGAGACTGTTTAACAGGACAGGGAGCGTCCACGGTAAACTTCCTCGAAGGAGGGCAGAGCCGGGGCCGAGCTGGGAGCAGCCGGCCCTCGAGCCTTCCTTCTCTTCTCCAGATACTCCGTATCTGCCTGGGAGCCCCCTCCCTCCAAGAACCAGAAGGCGGGACTTTCCGCAGCAGCCGGGGCAGGGACCGAGACACCTGCTGGGCCATCTCACCTTCTCCACTGAAGCAGGAAGTGGGAGCCTGGAACCCTCAGGTACGTCTCCACCGGGCATGGAGAGGGCTGTTCCCCGGGGTCCACCTTATTGAGAGAAGGGGTGGAGGTGGGAAGAGTGGGAAATAGGACGTGAAAGAGCCCCAGAGAGAAGGGGTGGAGGTGGGAAGAGAGGGAAATAGGATGAAAGAGCCCCAGAGAGAAGGGGTGGAGGTGGGAAGAGAGGGAAATGAGACGTGAAAGAGCCCGAGAGAGAAGGATGAAAGGAAACCACATCATCAAAGAGATTTCTGAGATCAGACTGAGTAAGGCATGTAGCTTTCATCTGAGGGGCCGAGCCTGATGATATCGATTGATAATGGGCTGTGATAAAAAGGATTCTGAGGCTGAGTGCAGGCTCCTAGCAAAAGCATGCAGTGAGTGATTAGTTATGCCTGGCATGGGCACAGGGAAAAGTCAGGAATTTGGTAACCCACACTACATGCTTTTTAACCACAGGGGCTCCTTGACATGTATTCATTTCATTCATTCAAAAAAAAAAAAAACACATTCTGAGCATCAACTATGAGTCACGCAAATGTTTGAAGAATGAATAAAGACAGGAATGTTGTTATTTGGCCCCAAGTCTCATTTCTCTCTGGAAATAATGATCTGGTAAAGTTGTGACAAAGACGCATGAGACTTTTTTTTTTAGCTGTGTAATGTCTGGTTAGTCCCTCCCTTTCACTCAAGATGAGACTCAAGTTTTCTCACCTGTAAATGGATGTGACAGTCCGAATATCTCCTGTCAGTCCCTGTAGTCTTCACTGCCTATGCATCTATGATATCAATCACTGAAACACGTAAAATAGCACGTACTGTGTGCTAAGTGCTCTCTATATAATAACATTTACTCTCCTTATCACCCCTGTGAGGAAGGCACCTTTATTATTCCCACTGTGCAGATGGGAACCAAGGCACTGAGATTTAGTAAGAGGCCCAGGCAGTCTGGCTGCATTCGTGTGTCTGACCACGGTGCCACGCTACTCTGTGATGCAGCTGATTCTAAGTCCCCGGCTAGAAGCAGGCAATCTGGGTACAGGGGTGTCCTTCTAGATGATTCATCCGGTGACTGTTAACTGAGCAGTTCCTGCTTGTCAGGTAAACAAGATACAATGATTAACAAGACAGGGTAACCACCATACATGGTTCTAGCCAGAAAGTAGAAAACTTACACAGATAGTCATTTTCAAAACAGTTTTGGCTGATGTCATAAAGCTAGCCTGGAAGTCAGGACAGGCTGCTCCAAGGAGATTAAATTTGCGAAGGAAGCCCAGGGGAGGGACGTGCTGGGCTGGTGGCGATCTCAGAGAAGGGAGAGTAGGAGGAGGGCAGGAGGGAGGGGAAGGCGGGGCGGCTCAGGCCGGAGAGGAAAGGAGCTGGTGGTGGGCATGGGTCAGCCAGGTGCTCATGCCCAGGCCCGGGTGCAGCCTGGGGAGGAGCTCAGCTCTGCCCGGCGGTTGCCCCAGACAGTCTGTCCATCTGTCTGTCTGCTGCCGTGCATCTGGAAGTCCAGAGGTTTCTGTCTATGGTCTCATTTACGCGGCTCTTTGAGCTCAGCTGTGTGCTGACACGCAGGCCCCGTAGCTCCAGTTGCTCACCCAGCAGCCCCGTGACAACAGGCATTCAGGAGCCCCCAGGCTGAGGGGCCTACCCTCCTCACTGGCACCTCCCTGGGGTGACGGGCATTCCAAGTCCTGGTTTGCCAACATTTTCTTGGGCTGGGGTCACTGCTCCTCGGATAAGACAGCCATCCAGCATTGGCAGGCCTGGCGTGACTTCAGGCAGACAGGGGACAGCATGCCTTGGGGGCTGGCAGGCCCCGCCCAGCCTGGGGTCCCACAGGGCAGGCCCCTTGCCGAGGGGAGGCCCTTCCTCTGGTCAGTGTCGGTCTCTGGCTTTCGGAGGCCCAGGCGAGCAGGGGTGGGAACCCAGGTGAGCAGGGGTGGGGACCCAGGCGAGCAGGGGTGGGGACCCAGGCTTTGCTCCTCTGCCGGCTCGGCCTGGGGCCACAGAGATGTAATCGTGTGAGGAGAGCACCCCCCTTGGCATTTGAGTCCCGGGGCTGCCTTTCCCCGGGTGTTACCTGGGCAAGCTGCCTCTCTCGCAGGCTGGTCTGATCCTCCCTTAGTCAAGAGGATGGCGGCACTAATGAATTCCTTGGCAGGGGGTTGACTGGTGTAAATTCTGAAAAAGACAATGTGCAAAGCGCCTGTCATGGATCCGGGCTGGTGCAGCTGTCAAAGCCGAGCACCTACTGTGCGCTGGGCACAGTGCATGGTGTCAGGCGTTTAGAAACGATGAGACGCTCTCAGGAAGCTCACGGCCTGCCGGACAAAACAGTCACGCTGACGACTGAGAGCAAAGGGAGTCAGGGGCTGTGAGAGAGACGTGACCACGCTCTCTGTGGTGGCAGTCTCGGAACCAGGCAACACCGATGGCGGTGGACGGCAACTAGGGTGGTGTGGAGCCTGCGCCTGGATTCACCTGGCGCATTGACAGATGGACTACTGAGGCCTGAGGACGTGAGGCAGCCAGCCAGGGTGGCCAGGCTGTGCATGGCAGAGAGCAGCTTTGCAGCCAGGCTGCCTGGCCCCTGCCCTGCTGTTGAGCTGCACCCGCTGCCCACGCCACGCAGACGCACTGCAGGGAGCGAGGCGGCCACACAGGCCACAGCGGGCACCAGGTGGAGGGGGCCTCCCGGGGAGGAGGCGAGGGCAGCCATCGGAGGGGGCTGCAGGAGCAGCGGGCCGAGGGGACCACAGGGGCAGGCCCGTGGGAGGGGGCCACAGGAGCAGGCCGTGGACGTGGGAGCCGAGTCACTTGCAGGGGACCTGGCACTCGGCCGAGGTTTGGACCTTTCTGCGGGCGCGCCAGGTTCTGCATCAGAGGGATGTTCTTCCGGTGAAAATGTCAGGAGCAAGGTGGCTTCTGGCAGGGAAGCCACCGGGAAGGAGGCTGTTGCTAGAGACAGAGAACAAGCCCGGATTTGGCCACACTTTTTAGGCCCGGCTCGGATTGAGGGATTCAGCCCTGAGGAGGGAAGGGGTAGTGTGGGGGTTAATCTGAGTCTGTCTGTTGCTGAGGCTTACAGGGGGGAAAGCCCCCCCTAACCAGGAGGATGCTTTGGGGTTCAAGTGACAGAAGCAACGCCCAAAAACACAGCATGTGTCTTGGCACACGTGACATCCAGAGATAATTCTGACTTCAAGCAAGGTGGACCTGTCTAGGGGCTCAAATGACAGCCCCAGAACTCTGTCTGTCTCCGGGGCCTCTCCTCCACGCGGCTTCATTCTCACCCGGGCTGTCCTCACTGGGTGGCAGATAGCCATCAACGTCCGCAGTTCTGCGTCTTCTCCACCCAGCGGAAGGCAGCCCCTCCCACCCTCCCGGCAAGGCTGCTGCAAGTCTGGCCTGTCCCCTCTCTGTGCTGGGAGGATGGAGCACACGCGTGGGCTCGGCCCGGACCACACGGCCACCCCTGGAGCCAGAGGAGCAGGTCGACCCAGCTGCATGCGGGCTGGGTTGGTTCCCAGAGGAAAACCAGGGTGGTTGCCGGAAGAAGAAGGGACACCCTGAGTCCAACCGCCGAGGCTTTGTGTAACTGGAGTTACTGAAGTGACAGACGGCACTATCACACAAGTCATTCCGCCTGCCTGAGCCTGGGCAAGTCGCACTTGCTCTAAAACTCAGTTTCCTTTCTGGTAAGACGCAGTTCATAAAAAGAACGTGCAGACAAGATGTAGTGGAAACACTCAATGAAAAGACACAGGGCTCAGTATTGCCAGAACGCTAATAACACCTATTAGAGTCACTACTGTGGTTGTCGTAAAGATTATCTCCTGTTCAGTGAGGTCTCTGGACCCCACGGCTTCCTAGGTACGACTTCTCTCCTCTTACCTCCCCAAGGCTCCACTGGCCTCACGGTAGAGGCTGTCACCTCCGTCCTGGTTAATCAAAGAGGCCAAGACTTCCGACGGAAAGGAACGGAATTGCCCACTGGCTCCGAGGCGAATTTCTTCACACTTGACCTGCTGAAGTGATTCGACAGGCCAGCGGCAGGCCTGCGTGGCCGGAGGGTGAACCCAGGTGCTCTGGGCAGCCCCGCCCCGATCCAGCTAGTCCTCTGGTGACCCAGAGCCACGCTTCACGCAGCACAGACAGGTTCTGGTGGCACCACCTGGCCTCTGGGGCTGACGGGCCTGAAGATGTCCAGCACCGAGATGGCCCCGTGGCCGCAGACACTGGGGGAAGAGAAAAGCTGTGTGTGTCGCCAGATGGCCCCCCCTGCCCCAGCTTCTCTGTTGGGACCTGGAGGAACCCACCCCTGGGGCACACCCCGTTCTCTCAGCCTAGAGAGATTTCTGCCTCCGTGGTGCGGGCAGAGGGTGAGGAACAACAATCGCCTGCAGAGCGCTTCCGCCACCCAGGTGCTGTGCTTTGGGTGCGTTCTTGCATTTCATTGTCACTAAATTAGAGATCATGATGGCCGTGTGTGAGGAAACCAAGGCTGAGAGAGGCCAGGGCCCACAATTCCGTGGCAGATCCCAGAGCGGCACCAAAGCGCCCACTCTTATGCACGGGGTCATTCCGACGCCCCACTCAAGGCCATAGGAGACCCCTGCAGAGTCCAAGGGTGTCACTGCAACTAGAGTTGTCATTCTCCAGGTCTCTTGGGCGAGGCACCTTCAGGTGAGGGCCTTGGCCAGGAGAACTGGGAGGAAATCCCCCCAAACACCCCTGCAAGGACAGGACACAGGCAGCGTACCCCGGCCGAGCGAGCAGGGGGCTCCTGGATCCTCCCCTGAGGAGGGCACTGGCTGGTGAGGGGACAGAATCTTAGAAACTCTCTTGGCCCACGGAAGCCTCCCTTCTGCCTCGCCTTGGCTGAGCCAAATGCAAGCAGGCTGAGGCTCAGCACGGGGAGCACCAGGGGCTGAAAGAGGCTGGCAAACTGTAGCCTGCAGGCCAAATGCAGCCCACCACGTGTTTTTGTTGATAAAGTTTTATTGAAACACAGCCACATTCATTCAATTATCAGTAGTGCTCAAGAGGAGCAGGGCAAAGTAGTTAAGAAGGTGGGCCCCTGGCCCACATTGCCTGGGTTCATTTCTGGGATCCTTTCTATCTCTGACTCTTACCAGCATGTCACCTCACCCCTCTGTGTCTCGGTTTCCCCTACTTCCTCCTGGAGCTGTTGTGAGATTAAATTAGTTAAAAGAAGGAAGAGTCTCAGAGCAGTGTCAGGAAAGTGGTGTTTGTTGTCTTATTCTGGGAGGTGCTCCAGGAACTTGGGGGTGAAAACCCTGGGAATGGTGCCCTTTTTCGTATCTTCTCGCATTTCCTGCTGCACAGGTCTGACCAGCCCGATAATTCTACCGTCGGCCAGAGCTGCAGAAACCACTAAAACCAGTAAATAAAATTATAATAGTGGAAATAAGGGGCTTATTTCCTTCCAAAGTAAATGTCACTGGAACAAATTGTCCAAGCCTCCAGCCTTATTGTTTATGGATTTATTTGCTGTTTATCTCCCTCTGTATTGGTGACATGATCAATAATTGCCCATAAATACTGGGGGTTTCCAGAGAGACCATTTAGAGAATGAAAGGTGGGCTCTGGTTACTTTGATTACTTCCCATAATCCTGGGCCAGAACGTGGAGACGGCTCTGGAGGCTGATTGGAAACTGAAGGCAGGGGCAACTGGGTCGAGCAGGGAGCACGTGGCCCAGTTCCGGGGAGCCCTTGGCAGTACCCCAACTCATCTGTGCCTGTGTGTGTGTGTGCCCACGCGTGCATGTGTGTGCCTGTGCGTCTGTCAGTATTTTGGTCATTTCCAGTCTCTGACTGTCTGTTTCTGGTTCATTCTGTCCACATCTGTCTACTTCGGTCTGTCTGAGTCTGTCTCCCTCAGACCTGTCACCGCCGCAGTGGAGTTTCCATCTCCCACACACGTGCTCGTGGAATGCACCCCGGGCTGTGAATCCCTGCGCACACGGGTTTCGGGCAGAGATGAGTGGAAGAGAAAGGAGGAAGGACAGATAGCACCCTGGCCTTTTGTGACCGTGCTTGGTCTGTATAACTTCCAGGGATGTTGAGGGCAATGGCCAGAGCTTGAGTTTCCAGAAGATTCTAAAGCCTGAGCACATCTTCTAGGCAGTTCCACTTTGGAGAACAAGGATGGGCAAAGGGAAAAGCCATTTAGATAGAGGAAGCAGCTCCTAGATTCTTTCCTGCCAATGTCCTTTCCCAAACTGAAAGCCACTTGCTTCCTTCAAATACCACTTCCTGCACACCTACTCCATGCCTGGTGCTAGCACCAGGCCACCGAAAAAGAAGGCCCTGGGGGGCAGCTGCCGGGAGGAGAAGCTGGCCCCCAAATCAGGGCTGACCATGGGGGGCACGGCAAGATGCCTTTGTGGAGGGACGCTTGGAATTCCCAGGGAAGGGCCAGGGCCAGGATTTAAGCAGGGAAATAGCTGCTTATTTCACCACCAGGTGCTCAACCATCCCTGGAGAGAGAGTATCCCTTTGTCTGTCCGTCTTGGCCTGGGGTAGGTCTCGGTTGAGATGAAAAGCACCTACGCACAGGGAGCTCCAGGACACAGGAAGAAGCTGATGTCCCAGCTCCTGCAGAGACATTGAGAAATGTTGCACAGCAGCAGGCAGACAGACGCTGTGACGGCATGTTGGCTCCACAGCAAGGCCACACTTCATCACAGGACCCCTGCCAGGCAGGGGCACCAGCAGGAAGCAGCAGGGTGCAGGGGCCCTCGGCAGGGAAGAGACGGGCCACGCTGGCGGGCTGGTAGACCCTTCCAGACAGGTGGCCTCGCTGCCTGACACCCCTGCCAAGACAGGTAGACAGCATCACCCTCATTTTACAAAGAAGGACGTCAAGGACCAGACAGCTATGCCCCAAACACATAACTATTAAGTGGCGAACCCTGGTTTACCATATCCCCAAGTTCATCCTCTTTCCCAGTATCGCAGGCTTTCACTGCTTGATTCTTTCAAGACCAAGACCACATGCACTGCCCCAGCCGTCAGCCCCTGGGTCTGCGTCTCCTGGCAGAACGTGTCTGTGACGGGTGTTGTGCTTCAGCAGCTGGGAGAGGGAGCCCAGCAGCCCCGTCCTGCAGATGTCTGGCTTAGCATCTCCAGGGAATGAAGAGCTTCCTTCTCCCCAGTTTCCATGTATCGATTCCAGGGAAGACTCTGGTTGGCCTGAATTGGGTCACATGCTCACTCTTGAACCAATCTCAAGGAGATCATGAGGCTCTGATTGGCCAGCCCCTGAGACAGGGCAGGGTGCCATGATGGATGTGCCCCCATCCAGGACCACAGGTAGGTAGGTGTTTATCCTTGACTTGGAGGGTCAGGGAAGGCTTCCCAGAAGAAGGGATTTCTCCACTGAGTCAGAGAACATGAGTAGAAGTGTTCCAGGCCAAGAAGCAGGAGAACAATGTTCAGACAGAAGGACTAGCAAGTGCAAAGTCCTGAGGACACTCCAGAGCACGTCTTGCCCGAAGCCTGGGGCCCAGCCTGCCTTCCCACAGATACTCAGAGACAGTCCAGGAATGAAATCGACAATTGGCTGTGTGGCTTTAGGCAAGTTGCTTGCCCTCTCTGAACTTCAGCTTCCTTCTTTATCTGGTGATTTCATCATGCTGACCTTTTAGGGCTATACGATAATCCAGTTCCTTCAGTTTCCAAATATTCATCCAGCACTTCCTAAATACTCAACATCCTAGGACTTTAGGAGACAGGGCATGGCATGGAAAAGAAAGGTGTGCTTGGGGCTTGTGTGCGTGGCTGACCTGCAGCCAGAAATCAGAAGGGGGCCACGGGGAGGGGCAGGACAGAGCGAGAGAACCTGGGACGGAGAGGTGGGTAATGGGGTCTCCCGTCAGGGAGGAGTGGGGCAGCTCCCACGACTCATGCCCTCCCCACCACACTGCCCTCCCCCCACCTACCCACGTGAGCTCCTGCTACCCTGGGGCCACCTTATCTGTGCCTAGGCCAGCTAAGTAAGCATCCATGGCAACAGGGCCTTTCTCTCTGTGCCTTTGCCAGGCAACTTTCTAACCTGAACAACAGGTTGCCAATCTCCGGCCGGAAGGAGAAAGGAAACTGTTTCAGGTTTGGGTGGCTGCAGAGGAAATTCTTACCCCATCTTGCCTATCTGTCCCAGGTGTCTGTCCTCCTCCCCACCCCAGCAGCCCAGTCCTGGGCTCCAGCTTCAGAGCACCTGTGTGCCGCTGAGGTGAGCAGGTTGGACACTGGGAGCCCAGGGAGCCCAGTGGGTGCTGGGGGGGTAGCCGGGGACTCGGCCAGGAAGGACAGCAGGCAGGTGGAGCCCCGTCACGCCCTGAGCACAGTTGTGATAATAATACACTTTTGTATCTGGGAGTGGGGGAAGTGGGTAATTTGAATTTCAGGAAGTTAAAGTTTCACACAATGTCTGTGTGTAGATCCAGGGACAGCTCAGTCTTCTAACCCGGAAGGCCCTAAAGGAGCAGGCGCAGGTAGGAGGGCTGCTGCAACCCATGAAAGGACATGTGGCTCTGCAGTTGCTGCCGTTCGAATGTCAAGGACTGAGCCGCTGCCACCCCCTGTACATGTGGGGAGGCCCAAGAGGTGGCGAGACTTGCCCAGGGTCAGAGGGTGTCGGGGGCAGTGCGGGCGTCAGTCCAGGTCTCCTGCCTGAGGCCTGAGCCCTCGGTGGTTGGGCTCTGGAGACGATGTCTGTTGAGATGGATTCTTAGGATGAAGAAGATTCTGGGGTGGAGAGGGGCAGGAAGAGTGGTGGAAGCAAGGTCACTGCAGTGCAGAAGGCCACCTGCTGCCCCTGGCTGGCCATGGCTCTGGGGCCCGGGACCGCCAGCCCTGCCCTCCCCTCCCCCCCCAAGTCTCCACAGACCTCCTGGGGGTTTTCAAAGCAGCCGAATCACTGGTAACTGCCCAGCACCTGTGGGGACACAGGGGAGGGGTGGGGAGAAGGATGGCCCTGCCTGGGACTCAAGGAGGAAGGAGACCTCGGTTTCAAGCCTCCTCTGGGCCGGAGAGTGCTGGCCCTGTGGGGAGTGTCGGTGCGTTCAGCAGCCGGAGACGTGCATCCCGAGACTGCTCCCACCCTCGCACGCTGAACAAACCTGGGCTGAACCACGCTGGGTCTTGCTTGCCCGTCCCTAAAATGAGGGTCGTGAGGATTAAAGGAGACACTGTGTAGACAGTACCTGGTACAAACTCACCTGTAATATGTGAGTTCTGATTGCTCTTCCTTTTGGTACCTCAACAAAGATCACATAAGCTTCGGGTTCTGATGGTGTCACTGATGTTGGCTGCCTAGGTGGACATCCCTTGGCAGGCAGGCAGGGAGGGAGGAATCAAGGGAGGAAGGGAGGAAGGAAGGGAGGGAGGAAGGAAGAAGAAAGGAAGGAAGGAAGGAACAGACAGGTGGGTGGGTGGATGGATGGATGGATGGATGGATGGATGGATGGATGGATGAGTGAGTGGGTGGGTGGATGGATGGATGGTTGGAAGGATGGACGGATGAACAAGTAGACAGTCAGATTAATAAATAGATGATTGGATGAGTGAATAAATAAAACCCTCCAAAAGACAGTGGCTAACCAGGCTGCACCTTCCTCTCCTGTCTAATCTCTGCACTTAAAATAGGCATAGTAAATTGAATATAAAATTCCAGGGGCGAGAGTGAAGGAGAGGTGGAGGCAGAGAGGAAGGAGGAAAATTGCCCGATTCACATGGTAGGTAGTGGGAACCCAAGTGACAGGGTCACGACCTCTTCTGCTCGAGGCGTGCCCGTCTCTGGTCTTGAGCCTTGTTCATTTCAGACCTGACGCCAGTTTACAACTTGATTTTCTTCTCCCTGTAGGTTAACGCTGACCTCAAGCCACTCATCACCCGGACAGGATGAGACTGTCAGGTAGGCCCAGATCCTGACGATTCTCCAGGTGGGCCCTGCGGTTGGTTTGGGAGGCACCTTTCTGTCAGCGGTGCGCCCGTCCTGGGCTCAGAGGTGGTTTGGCTGTATCTGTTCTCGCAGGGTCAGGCCAAAGTTCCCGGGAAACCAACGGCTGGAGCCGGGGCGAGAGGGGAGGTGACTCCCTGTCTCTAGGGCCAGAGGGCGGGAGAGACTTTGGCACGGTGGCCCCACTTGGCTGGGGTCATAGGGATTAGCCTTATGTTGGAAACACCTGGCCCTGGTTAGAAATTAGGGACAAAATGTTTACCTCAAGGAGGGCTATTCTAGAATCCTCAGCATAGGGCAGGAATGAGGAAGGCAAAGGCCTTCTGGTCCACACCCTCATACTGCACCCCTTTGTACAGATTGGGAAACTGAGGCACCAAACAGAACGTGTACATGCCTCATTTCTATTCCCAAACAGCTGTGAGGAGTCAGGAGCACATGTTTTAGAGTCAACTTACTTCTCTGGGTTCAAATCCTACTTCTGTCACTGACTAGCGAAGTGACTTTGGGGAAGTGACTGCCTCTCCAAGCCTCAGTTTCCTCGTGTGTAAAATGGGGGTAGGTAATAGTGTCCGCATACAGGGCTCCTGGGAGGATGAATTGAGATCATGTATGTAAAAGCTGCTCACATGGGACCTGCACAGAATGAGCTGCGTGACTGTGAGCCGCTGTCCAGGAGGAGTGCTGGCTGCCCAGAGCCACGCTGTGGCCCAGGAGACGGGGGCCCACCGACCTGCACCCCACCTCTCAGGACCCGGGGTGCCTCCTTCCTCACCCCAAGTGGTCAGAGACTAGTACGAGGCCCCAGAGCTAAAGTCAGGGCTCAGGAGCAAAGGCCAGGCCGCCAGGGAGGCTGGAGAGAAAGGCCAGGCCTGCCCAAGCCTAGAGGGTCAGAGAAGAACGGGTGGGCCCGACTCAGGAGGCAACAGGGAAGGGCAGTGAGCCGCCTTCGGCTCTTGTACGGCAAGCGAGCGGGCCAGGAGCCCTGGTGGCTCCTCCTGTGAGGGGTTGTTCCCCAGGGACGCGGGAAGAGTCAGGAGCAGCCTGGCTGTGAGGCAGGGGCCCAGGGACTCGGGGGTCAGGAGCAGCCTGGCTGTGAGGCAGGGGCCCAGGGACATGGGGGTCAGGAGCAGCCTGGCTGTGAGGCAGGGGCCCAGGGACGCGGGGGTCAGGAGCAGCCTGGCTGTGAGGCAGGGGCCCAGGGACGCGGGGGTCAGGAGCAGCCTGGCTGTGAGGCAGGCCTGGGAGCTGCGCCTCGATTGAAGCTGCACAGCAGGGCCAGCGCGCGGCTACTTGTGGTGGTCTTGAGGGGGAGTTGGTGGAAACCGTAAGGGGACAACCTCACCTCCAAGCCACCCTGGAGGCTGCCTACTGTTGATGACAACGTCCTTCCCAACAAGCCTCGAGCTCAGTGGCAAGGGCGTTACCATGCCTGCTCCGTGACTGAGGGACTCCAGCTCAGAGGCTGAGCTCCTGCTCGAGGTCACACAGCACCGCTGGCTGCCCTGAGCACTGGCCGCAGCCTTCCTGACCCCGTGCCAGGGCTCCCTCCCAGAGCCTGCTCTTCCGCCGCAGCCCGCAGCCCGCAGGCCTCAGCTCAGCGGGGTGTGAAAGTGCGGGTTCCCAGGCCCCGTTCCTAGCCATTTTCTCTTGGAGGGCTAAGTGGAACCCAGAGAGGTGTATTTCAACTGTCTCTCCCAGGGGACCCACGGGGAGATTTGACACGTGACCTGGCAGCATGATCTCACCAGTGCCATTGCGCGGGTTCACACGTGGACTTACCACACGGTCCCCCGTAGAGTCCCGGCGTGGCTGTGTCTGACCCTGCAGCACGGGGTCCCGTGGTGTGGTCTCACTATGGGCCTCTGGGAAGGACTCGCATAGTCTCGTGGCGGGGGTGGCCTTGCGGCGTGGCCTAGCGCTGTGCTCTCCTGGCAGCGTCTCCCCGCCCCGCAGGTGTGCTTCGCCTCCTGGCCCTCACCCTCGCCCTGGTCGCCACGTGGATCTTCGCTCGAAACTACGTGAGCGGCGGCATGAAAACCATCCGTCTGCCGCGCTGGCTGGGTGAGTGGGCTCGCTGCTGGCAGGGTCCGCAGGCTTCCGCCCCAGGCGACCCGGGAGACAGACACAGCCAGCTGTGCTCCTGCCTTCCGGGTTGGGGCCCGGCCATCTGGGGAGACAGGGAGCTTGAGGAGGACGCCCCCAGGCTGCCAGGAAGGCCGGAGCCTGCGGGGACCGAGAGTGTCCCGAGGGGCTGGGCGACACACGTGCCCGCACCAAGGGCTGCTTTGGAAGGTGACCCCAAGAAGGGAGGGAGTGTGGGGTCCCCCAGAAGAGCAGAGCGCCCGCCCTGGCATTTGTGCTGCCACTGGGCCCTGTTCTCCGGGACTCACCGCCAGTGCGGTGGAGATCGGACTTGGGGCAGCAGAAACGACTAGGAGCCAGCAGATGAGAAGCCAGGAAGCGGCCGAGGGCCAAGGCCCAGCACGGCAGTCGGCGCCGCAGGCCGTGGGGCGGGGGGTGCCCCAGCACGGGCGGAACCGCCACCGCAGCACAGTCGCCCCTTCCCTGCGGGCCTCCGCCGGCCCGGGCTTGGCCCTCACAGATCGACCCGCCCGCTCCTCGCCACAGCCCACGCAGGGCGGCTGTGGGCTGTGCCGGTCTCCACGTGCGGTCAGGGAAACCGAGGCCCAAGGAGGTTCACTGCCACATACAGTCACACTCTAGGGGCGAGGGCTCAAACTCCAGTGGGCTCAGACAGAGGCCAGCTTCTTTTTAACCATGAGAAAGCCGTATACGTATGTCTGCACATGTGTATGTGCACATGTGTGTGTCTGCATGTGCATGTGTGTTCGTGTATGTGTCTCTGCATGCGTGTGTCTGTGCATGCACGTGTCTTGTGTGTACATGAATGCATTGTATGTGTGCGTACATGTATGTGTATCTGTGTGCTATGTGCGTGTGTATGAATGGGTGACAGTGGCAAGGGGCCTTTATTTCCTTTCAATAGTGCCACTTTAGGGTCCCTTCTTCCCACTCCCCAGCCCCCAGCCCCCGTGCCGCAGGGGCGCCAAAGCGCTTTCTCTCTAACCAGATTCTGTCTTCCCTCTAGCTGGCTCTGCCCCCAAGGAGACCGGTGAGTATCCACCCAGCTCCTCCTCCTCACCCCTGCCCCAGCCACCCACCCGCCTGCCCCCCTCCTGCGTGCCCAGCGCAAGAAGGCCCAGGTCTCCCCTCTCGGCCCCACAGGTCCGCCCAGCCTTCTCCTCCCACAGCCCAGCGGTGCCTTCTGAAGCCTCCAAACCCTGCGGCAGGGTGGCCCCTCAGCCGTTCAGACTCTGCCACCCCCACCCCCCACCCCCGTCCTCCCCACCCGGGGGCCAGAGCGCGGCTGTCCGCATCACTGCGCAGAGACCGGCTTGGCGCGGGGCTCCTGTCCAAAGTGTGGGGCCACGCCGGGCAGCCCAGGAGCCCCAGAGACAAACAAGCCGGCGCCAATCGTGTGCTGGGGTAGCAATGGCAGCTGTGCCAAGAAGGGGAGGGAGGCAGGCAGGTTCCAGGAGGGTCACCCCCTTCCGATGGGGTCGGGGCAGGGAAGGCCTCAGGGAGGAGGTGGCCTTCCAGCTGTGCCTCCCGGTGGAAGGAACGGCCTACGCGAGGCCCGGACGCGGGAATGTTCGGGCTGCACCGGCGACCTGGGCTGGGGAGTCCAGGACGAGAGCAGTGGGGAGAGAGCTCCGGGAGGGCGGGAAGCGGGGCTCCACGCCAGCCCCTGCGGGTGTCGGGACAGGCACCAGCAAGGCCCTCAGCCCCCAGGGGCAGACGGGGGAGGGAGGGACAGCTACGATGGCAACAGTGACATGACTGCGTGCCTACTGTGTGCCAGACACTGTTCAGAGCTCCAAGGCATCTCTCATGACCCTACATGCAACCCTATGTAGGCGCTATAATTAGCCCTTCTCATAGGTGAGGAAACTGAGGCTCAGAGAGGTGAAATCTCTTGGCCGAGAGATTTTCAGCTCTAAGAGGTGGAGCAGAAGTCAAATCCCCACCCCCTCTTCTAGTCCCGATCCTGCCCCCTCAACCTCTCTTGCAAAAGGCTCCCCCATCTTCCTTCTCAGGGTGGCGCCTGCAGCTCCTAGAGTAGGATTTTACTGGACTAGGAAGGGCATGGGAGCCCCACTGCACTGTGGGATCACAAAGCACAAACGCTGTGAATCAACCCAGCGTGCCCTCAGCCCCATGCCCTGAAGCCTCCTTGGTCTTATTCTGGAATGGACACAGTGTCGCCACATCTTGGTGCGGAACACACGTGTAGACGTCACCTGCTGCAGGAATGACAAATTCAAGCACGTGTGCTACCTTCCACCCTGCCAGCTCCCGTGTAGACATCACCAATCAATCCCAGCATTTGTTCCCTCCAAGCCCACAGGCAGCCTCAGAGCTTTATCACTAAGCCTCTAACAGTAGGGCGAAAACGACATTTAAGAGGACGCCTGTCTGACAGTCCTGATCTGAACCCACTCCCTGATTTCACAGTTGCCAAAGATAAAGGGAGAGTTTCCGGCAAGTAACGCGGCAGATTGAGGGAAGAGCGGCCCAAGTCCCTGACAACATGCCCCCCCCAGTGCTCTAGGCATCATGCTATCGCCACACCCTGAGCAATGGCTGAGGGTCCCAGCGGGATTGGGCCCCAAGGTTTGAGGCAGCCTCCCAAGCCTCAGCCCCCAGGGCAGATCTCCTGCCTCCCTATGCCAGAGACACGTTGGCGTCCCCCCCCCTTCATCCAGCACTTGGCCGTGAAGGCTGGATGGTCAGAAAATCAATTCCAGAAAAGCCTGCGTGAGGCAGCCTGTCGGCAGCAGGTTTATCAGACTTAGCTGCAGCTGATTAGGCTCTGGGCAAAGTCCAGGGGTGGCCCCTGAGGCCTGGACAAACCTCCCTCCCTGCACAGGGGAGACGCTCTGGTCTCAGAGTAACCGGCCTCTGGCGAGGGGTGCAGGTGGCTGGAGGGGGCCTGGCGGACACCCCTCAGCAGCCCTGCAGCAGGAACTGGGCCCGTCCTCGAGTCCTGTCCGCCGCCCGGCCCTGGGCGTGGCTGGCCACTCTGCCCTGGACCCCCCTCCCGGTGTCTCCACTCCCCGCCTCCGTCTCTGGGCGATCACGGCCTGTTGGAGCTCGGTCACACCCACCAGGTGGCTGTGCCGAAACCGGACGGGGAGGGGCCCCAGGAGAGCGGCCTCCTCAGACCCCCAGGGCTGCCCGCCCAGCTGAGGGCCGACCCCAGCAGGGGCCGCGCAGGCTGCATTCATTTCTGCTCGGCCTGCTCAGAGGTGCCTCGGGCTTGCCCAGCCCGGCGCAGCGCGCCGTGTCCCTCCAGAGGGATGCTTGTTCCCGGCTCACCTACGAGCTGGCGCTAGTCTGGTGAGGGCCCCGGAAACTCGCTGTCTGCCCAGCCTGGCCCAGCCTGGCCTGAACGCGGCGTGCGTTCCTGCAGCGAAGGTTCGCTGGGCGCCTGCGGCGTGCCGGGCACAGGAGTTATGGGGCCAGCGCAGCAAGGCAACAAACGTCAAGTGCGTGCCCCGGGGTCCAGCAAGCCCTCGGTGCGCCCAGAGTCCTCTAGGAGCCCGCGGGTCTGCTCCGAAGCACGCACCAGCAGACCACGGCCGGCGCCTGACTCGGGCAGGCAGAGCCAGGCTGCCCGGCCCGCTCGTTGCATGCCTCCCCCCTCCCCGCCTGGCACCGGCCTCCGCACTTGCCCTGAAGGCCGAGTGGAGAGCACGCTGGCCTCAGGAACAGCCGCAGCCACCAGAGTGCCACCTAGTGAGCGCCCGCGGGTCTCCCAGGCACCACGCTGGGCTCAGCGGGCCAGCCTGCTGGCCGTCTACCCCAGGGTCCTGCACGAAGTAGGTGCTCAGCACACAAGTGACGAATGAGTGAAAGGAACAAAGCCAGCATGTACTGCGCGTGCTCATTTGTTCCTCACGAGAACCCAGCGGGAGGCCCCATAGTTGGCCCATTTTACAGATGAGGAAGCTGAGGTGTGAGCAGGGTGAAGGCTTCCCCAAGGGAGCCTGGCTTGTGCGAGGCGCCCAGCCCCCAGGCTGGGCCCAGGAGGCTGTCAGCGGGACCTCTGGGGTCACAGAAGGCTGCCGTGGCCCAAGAGAGAGGATCCCTTGCTCACAGTGTCTCTGCTCACTCAGGCTGGCCGCACTCACTGAGCATGGCTGTGCCTGGAGCTGTGACAGGAGCCGAAATCAGGCCAGACACAGCCAGCATCCTGCGCTCCCATGAGGGACACGGGGCTCCGTCTCCCAGACTCAGCCGTCAGAAAGGCTGCTGGGGGCCTCTGGGCTTTGTCCTGAGCCTGCGCCCTGGCCCTCCCCTCCCCCGTCCTCCCCTGCCCCGTCCTCCTTGTCCTCCCCTCCCCATCCTCCCCTCCCCTTCCTCCCCTCCCCCATCCTCCCTTGCTACATCCTCCTGCTCCTTCCCCTCCCCATCTCCTTGTCCTCCCCGTCCCCCATGTCCCCCATCCCCTTTCCTCCCCTCCCCACCTTCCCTGCTATTCATCCTCCTGGTTGTCCTCCCCGTCCTCCTTCTATCCTCCTTGTCCTCCCCCTCCTCATCCCTGATCCTCCCCTCGCCCATCTCCCTCCCTCTCCGTCTACATCTCCTTGTCCTTCCCTCCCCATCCTCTTCATCCTCCCCTCCCCATCCTTCTTCTCTCCCTCCCGTCCTGCCCTCCATCCCTCCTCGCTCCCTCCGCCCCCTGTCCTCCTCTCCCCTCCCTCCCTGCCCCCTCCCCTTGCCCCTTCCCTGCCTCCTCCTTCCCCTCCCCCCTCTCTCCGGCTTCCTCTCTTCTCCTCTTCCCCTTCCCTCCCCTCCTCCCCTCCCCTTCCCTCCTCCTCTCCTTCCCCCCCTCCCCCCCTCCCCTCTCCCCCTCTCCCCTCCTCCCCCAGGCCCTTCCTGAGCTGCTGCCCACAAAAGCTGGTCTGTTCCCTCCCCAGAAGCCGTAAAGACCAAGTGCGACCTCAGCAAGCCCTGCCCAGCCAACTTCTTTGCATTTAAAATCTGCAGCGGGGCCGCCAACGTCGTGGGCCCCTCTTTGTGCTTTGAAAACCACATGTAAGTACTCAAGGGCGCCTGTGTTTCCTTTATTTCATCCATTAGAAAATTCAGAGGCTGCAGGGGGCAGGCCTGTGAGACCAGTGACATCTTCCCCAGGGTTCCTTGTACTCAAGTACCTGAGTCACAAATAATAGTCCAGCTTCTGTGTCTGCCTGCACCTTACTAAGTGCTTTGACATCACATCTCATCATCCATTCGCCAAATCCTGGGGAGGTGGGGCTGCTATTTATTAACCCTACTGTGAAGATGAGAAAAGTGAGCCAGGATTTGACTCAGGTCTAACAGCCCAGCCTGGGCTTCCCACAAAAAGAGGCACCTGTGTAAAAGGTTCCAGTCCAAGACCCAGGCATCACAGCCCAGCTGTAGCAGGTGCCAGGACTCCCGTCCAGGCGCAGGAGAAAGACTGTATATCCATTATCCAACCTGGAGAGTAAAGGCCCTGGGGCAGAAGTTCACCCTACAAAAGAACACAGATGGGTCTTTCAGCCAGGATTCTGAACCGAAATACAACTTGTTTAGTCAAAACAAGGAACTTATTGGTTCATATACCTCAAAAGCCAGAGGTGGTGGACTTCAGGACCAGCTAGATCCAGGGGTCAAACCATGTCATCAGGGCTCCTTCTCACACCATCTTCAGCTCTGTTTTCCTCTGTTTTTTTCTCTACTGAAAATGGACTTCTCCATGAGGTCAAGGAGAGAGGCCACCAGCTGGTTTGACATAATAGCCCAGCCAAGCACCCAATGGGAAGAGAGCTACACAGTCTGAATTGGCCCTGCAAAAGTCCCAAGACTGGTCCTCACTGACTGGCCTGGGTCAGTCACAGGACCACGCCTAGCCCAGTCACTGTGGCCAGGGACACAGGACATTCTGCTTGTCTGGGCCTGGGAGAGAGAGCTCAGTGCCGGCAACTTCCCGGCCTGAGGCTGGAGACAGCTCTGCCAGCAGCCCCAGAAGACAGGTGTGCATGGTGGGCCAGCAGAACACGGCTGCGCCCCACGTGGGGTGCCCAGACGCCCCGGGATGGCAGAACTTTCTGGATTCTGTCTCTTCCCAGCAGCCAGTCCTCACAGCCTGGGCAGGCGGGCTGGCATGCCCACAGCAGCTCAGAGCCCAGGCAGGGACCCCACCTCTTCTCTGAGCAGACTGTTCTGGTCCAAACATGCCACAAGAAACCCTTCAGAGAATGCAGCCTACCACTGGTTTCCAGGAGAAAACAGAGGCCCAAATCATTCCAGGTGTTTCCGGACACTTCCACGTCACCCCGCATGGACCCTTTCGGATTTCCCCAGTCATGAGAGCAGAGCATCCATTGCACACTCGGCACTGACTGTTGTATTTGTTTTTCTTCTTCACCTTCAGGATCATGAGTCCCGTGAAAAACAATGTGGGCAGAGGCCTGAACATCGCCCTGGTGAATGGTGAGTCGCTGGTCCGGCCCAGACAGCCCTGCCAGGCTCTGGGCACTGCGGGGCAGGGGTGGTGGGCCGGCCTGGGGGACAGAAGGTCAGAGACATCCAGTGAATGGTGAGTCGCTGGTCCAGCCCAGACAGCCCCGCCAGGCTCTGGGCACTGGGGGCACAGGGGTGGCGGGCCGGCCTGGGAGACAGAAGGTCAGAGACATCCAGTGAATGGTGAGTCGCTGGTCCAGCCCAGACAGCCCCGCCAGGCTCTGGGCACTGGGGGCACAGGGGTGGTGGGCCGGCCTGGGGGACAGAAGGTCAGAGACATCCGGTGAATGGTGAGTCGCTGGTCCAGCCCAGACAGCCCCACCAGGCTCTGGGCACTGGGGGGCAGGGGTGGTGGGCCGGCCTGGGGGACAGAAGGTCAGAAACACCTGGTTCTGCCACAGACCTGGGAGGACACACTTCTTGAAACATGGCCCAGCCTCAAAACCTCCCCAGCTTAAACCAACACACACAAGGCCATAGGGGACAATCCATGGCAATGGGGGATCACACGCTGAACGCACACCTTCATTGATTCATCCAACAACACGGGCAGCGGCTACTGTGGCCAGGCCCGGTACCGGGCACTGGGGTCAGCAGCCGAGAACTGGAAGACAGAGCCTGGCTTCTCACGCCCACGGGTGTCAGTGAAGCCCACAACAGTGCCAGTGTGGGGGCATCTCGGAAGTGCAGATACGGGAGCTGGGACACAGAGTGGGCCGGGGGTCAGGGGAGGCTTCCAGAGGGAGGCGGTGGTCACTGGGCGTAAAGGGAGTAGAGGTTGCCAGGAGGAAAGTGGAGGAGGTTCCTCCAGGCAGGGCCACGCGAGCAAGGGCAGGGAAGGGAGGGAGGGAGGCTCCTCCAGGCAGGGGCACGTGGAGCAGGAGCAGGGAAGGGAGGGAGGGAGGCTCCTCCAGGCAGGGCCACCCGAGCAGGGGCAGGGAAGGGAGAGGGAGGGAGGGGAGAGGCTCACGGGGCGCCGCAGGGTCTTTCTGGCTGAAACCTGGAAGAGGCAGTGGGGAGAGGCGAGGCCTGCAGGATGGGGCCCTGCGTGGACAGGCGGGGGTCAGGACAGCCTGGCCAGCTTCCTGGGAGCCGGGAAGAGGGGCCGGGCAGGAGAGCAGGACGCTGAGCACCGCTCCTCCAGGCCTGTCCCCTCCGGCCTCAGGACAGTGGCTGCTGGCACGGCGGCTCCTTCGTGCAGGCAGCTCGGGTGGCCTCGGCACTCGTCCATGCAGGCCAGACCCCAGATGACTGCAGGAGCCTGAGCTTACGCGGACAATCCCCCCAGCCTGCTCTCACCCCAAGGTGCGGAGGGCAGGAATGGCTCCAGCCGCAGTGACCTGGCGGAACCTGCTGAGTTTCTCTTTCCCCAAATGGGCCGCCCCCGAGAAAACCTCTTCGAATATTCTCCTATGAGATGGCCCCAGAGTGGAGCCTCCTTCACTGCCTCTCACAAATCCAAAAGATAAAAACCACCACCCGTAAGAGTGAACATTTATTGAGCACTTATTGTGTACATTTAGCCCCATCACTCTGCTAGAATAAAGCTGTGCTCCATAGCCCCATTTTCCAGGTGAGAAATGAGATTGAGAGAGGCTAAGCAACCTGCCAAGGCCCCACAGCTGGCAGAACGGTCCAGATTTGAACCCAGACCTGGCTGGCTCCAGGCTTTAAGCACTCGGCTGAACGACCTGCCTAGACTAGGAACCCGAAGCACACAGATAGCACGCCTGCGTGCCAGCTCTCGGGAGGCCCGGCAGTCATCTTGGGCCCCAGGCCCTCATCAGTCTATAATGAGCCGGACGACACAAGCATTGCTAAAGATCCAGGAGTTCTTACCCTTAGTGGGGCAGAGTTCGTGGCCACCATCCGCACACGGTCGACAAAGCAGTTTCAGGGGTTCTTTGGCCCTTCCCAAGGGCCTCAGGCGAAGCTCTGTGTGGACGCTACGTGTCTCTGAGGATCCTGGAGGGCTGTGCGGGCCTGGCCATGTGGGAGCACTGCCATGGCCCAGGGCTGGTCCTCCCTGCTGCAGGATCTGCTGCAGGCCCGCCATCCCCGCTGCAACACCTCCACCTGGTGGCAGCGAGGGCGAACTGCACTTCCCTCCAGAGCACGGGGTTCCTGGAGGATGGGGTTTTTGCCGCCTCCTGGCACAAAACCCAAAAACCGCAATTCACATTCCTGGGCCCTGGGAAACTGAGTGCCATTTAGCTCTCTGCACAGCTCTTTGCCTTCACGAGTTGGAGGACTCAAGTTGCAGATTTTCTATTTAGGTGGGAATGATGATGAAGATCATCATCCTTGTTAAGATTTTGGAGCTAAAATCCATCTTGTATGCGTACTATTTTAAATATACTGTATTTAGTTCACACCACCCATTGTGCAGATGCAAAACTTGAGGTCAAAATGTTAAGTCACATGCTAGGAAGTGGCAGGACAGAGCATAGACTCGGATTTGGTAGATTCTGTTGGATTCCAGGGACACCCTCAGCCTTTGCGTGCTGGACCACTTGGATCAGCCCAGCAATCCCTGGGCAGCAGCTCAGTCCTGCACACCCCTGCGGGACCTGACTTCATTCAGCTCGCATTCTATTCTTAGACTCTAGACAACAGCGTAGCCATCTTCACAAAATGACAAGCAAGCAGAAGGTAACAGCTCTGCTCTCTTGACCCCTAGGAACCACGGGGACCGTGATGCGGCAGAAAACCTTTGACATGTACTCTGGAGGTAGGTGCTCTCCCGCACCGAAGCCGCAGGGTGGGCAGAGCCCCTTGGTGGGGCAGGGAGCCTTTGGCGCGGGGCTGCCACTCATTTCCCACTGCAGACAAGCAGAACGAGGCAGGTGGGGGCTGACTCAGACCCTGAGACAAGAACCCAAGTGCAGCAGTTCACCTGGAGGCAAAATGTCAGCAGGGGAGCAGGGGGGCGGGCGGGGGAGGAAGGGAGCGGAAGGGAAATGTGCTAGCAAGCCATTAAACATGGCAGTGGGAACACTGGAGCCAGCACCAAATACATGCCTCAGAGACACCCCAGAGAAACGAGGGGGCGGCCCTGCCCCTAGTTCCTCGGCACTTCCCGGCACTTCTGGCCTGCCCCTGGGAGATGCGTGGAGCTGGAGGCCGGAGAAGACCTTCCCGCGGAGAAATGCCAGTGCCGGCAGTCAGGCCAGGCAAGCGCCACTGAAGTGCTGAGGACGAGGGCGTGTGTCTGCACCCACTCACGCTCTGCTAGGTAAGGGACCTGGGTCTCTGGTAACCCAAGGACAGGTCAAGGTCCCTGAGGTCCAGAAAGGACTTCTCTGGGGCTCCGAGCTCTCTGCACCCGCCTGCAGGTGCCTTTCGTTCCTCTCTGCGCAGACATGCTTTCGAGCCTCTCTGCACAGCGTGCTCCTTAGAGAGTCACCCCTCCTTGCCCTGAGCACGGCCAGGCAAGACAGGCGCTGACCTGCCCAGGCTGAAGTCCCGGACATCGAAGTCCCCACCAGCAGCTTCCTTGCCAACCAGCCACCATGGTGGGGTGGGCCTCACTCTGCATTCCTGGCATCTTTCAAAGCGTGGCAGAGTATGCCAACCCCGCCGCCCAGCTGGTCACCCAACCCCCCTCCGGCACAGGAGGCTCGAGGACGAGTGGAAAGCAGCAGGCGGCAGAGATCTGGCCCTACAGGGCTGGTTTCCATCCGCGCAGAGGAGCTGGGCCCCAGCCCCTTGTTGGAGCCCAGCTAGACGCCGTTTCCCTTCCGTCCCCCTGAGACCAGGGGCCAGCTCCGGGCTTGGCGTCCCCGGGACGCAGAGCGTGTGTGACCGCCACCCCCAGAAAGCCCCTCGCAGAGCAGAAGGGGCTTCCCAGCTGCCAACAGCTGGGTGTCCTCTCTCCTGCCTCCCTGCGTCCTCGCCTCAGCCCCAGGGCGGAGCCACCTTGCCTATGCCCACCTAACCTGTGAGCCCGAAGGGGAGTCAGCAGGCAGCAGAGAGCTGACCCTCTCAGCCTCGCAAACAAGAGAAGGGCCGAACTGTGGGAAGTGGGGGTGTCGGAAGGTGGTCCGTGGCCCCACTCAGAGGAGGGCACCGGGCCCTGCCCTGGGCAGGACTTCAGAGGGCCCTACCCGGCCTTCCCAGGCTACGGCCCAGCCCACAGGCAGGAGCCTGCAGGGCCAGGGGCTGTGCCAGCCTGGAGCCTGCGGCGGCCCACGCGGGCCTCCTCCCAGGTGTGCCCCTCCCTCCAGCCGGCAGGGGGGCGGCCGTTGTGGGGTGGGAGGGCGGCATGGGTGGCACTTGGACAGGCACGCCGAGGTGTCCTCATGCAGGCGTGCAAGTCCCGCGTGGTAAGGAGGGAGCTGGGGCAGGGCTGAGAAGACGGGCAGGCATGGGCTGAGGGCCGGTGTCTGCCCAGGCGCCTGCGGACTCCAGCTGGCCTGGGGCCAGGGTTGTGGGAAAGGCCCAGCTCTGGGCTCAGAGACTTCAGACTCGTGGCCTGAAGCCGCTGGCTCCCCTGGGGCCTCTTGTCGTCACTTGTGAGACACAGGTGACCGCAGTGTCTACTCCACAAGGTGGCGTGAGGGTTCAGTGATAACTGAAATCATTGCCGGGAGGGGCCAGCCTGGCCGGCGGAGGGCCCGGGCAGCCAGTTTCGTCTCCCTTCCCTTTCTGCCTCCGTGGCTCCATCCCACTGGTTCAGAAGCAAGGAAGTCATCTGTCAGAATGAAAAGGGGAGCGATGTTTAACGATCAAACTAAGCTTTAAAGTGCCATATTACGAGCTTGGATATAGCCGTGGCTGATGGAGACCCAGAAACAAGCATTTGAGAGCAAGCAGCCCTTCCCCCAGGAGACAAAAGAGGGCCGCGGCTTTTAAAGCACCGTGATAGCCAGCAGAAGGCACACTGCTTTTCTCCCAGCATCCACTCCCACGCCAGACCAGCGCCGGACTGCAGTGTCTGCTACCAGCACAAACAAACGAATGGTGCTTGTCCGGCACAGTATATTTTTTTGTTGTTGTTTTGTTGTCTTTTTTTTTTTTTGAAACAGAGTCTCACTTTGTTGCCCGGGTTGGAGTGAGTGCCGTGGTGTCAGCCTCGCTCACAGCAACCTCAGTCTCCTGGCTCAAACTATCCTCCTGCCTCAGCCTCCCGAGTAGCTGGGACTACAGGCACGCACCACCATGCCCGGCTAATTTTTTTTTATATATATTAGTTGGCCAATTAATTTCTTTCTATTTATAGTAGAGGCAGGGTCTCGCTCTTGCTCAGGCTGGTTTGGAACTCCTGACCTTGAGCAATCCGCCCGCCTCGGCCTCCCAGAGTGCTAGGATGACAGGCACGAGCCACCGTGCCCGGCCAGCAGCACACTGTTTTTGTCCTGAAAGTTCAAGGGCCTTTCATTAGAAGAGCACGTCTTAAAAGGAAACTATATTATTGCCTTAATTATGCAGAAAAGTGGTTATAAAAATAAAGATAACAGAAAGAAATCATCATCCTCACAGTGAGCCAGAAGCTGCCGCCTCCCCGGGTGCTGAGCCTAGGCCTGCTCTCGGTTCAATATTAATAGCTCTGCAGGTTAGGGAGGCGCTACAGACACAAACGAAGTCTTGCTGCTTCTTGTAGCAGGAGAGCTGGAGTAGACTCACGTCTCTCTCAGTGGTCTCGGTTGTCTGCCGCCGTGTGTGTTCCTTCTAAAGTCGGCTCACACAATCCGGGCACCATCCAGTTAGAAGGGAGTCAGGGGTGTGCAAAGAACCCAGAGTTCCTGGGAGAGGATGGTGCCTGGTCCCCTGAGGGCTGGGCCCACAGGGCCCTTTGACCAGGAGTCCTCACCCCAGTGGCACATCGCACTCACCTGGTGGGGCACACTCACCAGGGTCCAGAAGCCACCGCAGATCACCTACCTCTCACTGCTCACCCCCAGGACAAAGGCCGCGGGGCTCCTCCCAGGGTGCTGCCTCCTCCTGGCTTCTGAGCTCTGTGTCCACCCACCCCGGGCCACTCCCAGACAGTGGAAGACAGAATGACCAGCGGTCATGTCCCCTATGACCAGCACCTCATTTTCCTTCCTCCCCCAGATGTTCAGTTCCTGGTGAAATTCCTTAAAGAAATTCCAGAGGGCACACTGGTGCTGGTGGCCTCCTACGATGACCCAGGGACCAAGTAAGTAGAAAACTCCACCTGCCAGGCCGCGCAGTGACGAAAGCCAGACACTTCCAGACTGCATGCCCGGTCCTCGCTCCTGCCAGCGCCACCTCTGGCAACTTATCCTGAGGAAATTATCAGACGAGCGCGCAGAGAATGTGCTAGAAGTTTCGTCATAGCCTCCATTACAACAGTGTAAAACTGGAGACGCTCTCTCGCCCTGTCCAGTAATAGCTGAGTGGTCACAGAAATTATGACATGGTGACATATGATATATTATTATATATACATAAATGAGGATACACTGCATCAAAAATGACGATGCAGAAAATATTCAGGACCTGGAAGAATGCTCACCCTCTGGTGCTCAGTGAGGGAAAAGCCAATATATCAAAATGTTGATTTCGTCAAGGGAAGGAGGCGAGGCTGTATTTTGTAGTTGCTTCTTGCTGATGTTCTGTATTTTCCAAGTAGACGTGTCTTACGTTTGTGAACAGAAAGAGCACTGTTTCAGCATCGCTCCACCCACCCAGCCCCTTTCGGAGACAAAGGCACGGACCCCTCCTCCTGTCCTTCCCGAGCGCGGCCCCGTTCTCTGCGCCTCCGCCCAGGGCAGATGGTGAAGGAGGCACAGAGGGCGGGAACCTCGCCCCGCTTGAGCCCGCCACCTGATGCCCCTCCGAGCCACCCTGTGCCCTGACCATCCCCTCTGGTCCTCTGCAGAATGAACAGCGAAGTCAGGCAGCTCTTCTCCAGTTTGGGGAGTTCCTACGCAGATCAGCTGGGCTTCCGTGACAGCTGGGTCTTCTTGGGAGCCAAAGACCTCAGGAGCAAAAGCCCCTTTGAGCAGGTGGGTCCCGGCCACTGCCCCGTCCCTGCGAAGGGGTGGAGTGCACCAGGGAGGGACGGACGAGGAGCCAGGTGGGCGTGGGAAGAACAGTCACCTGCCACGGGCCTTGCTGAGAGGAGCCTCTGGAGAGAATCACCCGGTTGTTATTTGCTCCAGAGGGCAGGGAGGGGTGACTGGCTGGTCCCCAGAGGGAAGCTGCCTTGACCATTTTGCAAAAGGTGGGCCATGTGTAAATGCGATGGTGTGTAGGTCAGCACCAGATAAGAGAAGGAAAAGGAGAAAATAAGGATGAGGGGGAAATGAGACGTGGATGAAAGAGGAAGAAACGCAGAAATGCAGGCTGCGTGATGGGCAAAGAGAGCCAGAGCAGGGGCAGGACGCCTGGCTTCCAGTCCCAGCTGTGACCTTGGCCTGACCCTCCCCCTCCAGGCCTCAGTTTCCCCATCTGTAAAAGGAAAGGTTTGGACCAGGGGAGCCCTGAGTTCCTTCTAAGCTTCCTGTGGAGAGAAGGAACCTGCAGCCAGCAGGGACATGGAGCGAGCCCACAAAGGGGGCCTGTGGAGGGAGCCCGGGAGGGGACATGGCAGAGGTAGCCCTGAGCAGAGGCCTGAGGGACACTAACTGGAGGAGGGAGGGAGTTGGCAGGACCCTCGAGGGTCCCTGGGAAATGCTGTGGCTTCTGTCCCCACCTGTCCATCTCCAGTTTGGAGCAGTTCCAGAAGCCTGGGGGTGGGCCAGGCCCTCAGCGCATGATGCAGGCCAGTCCCCAACAGTGAGAGGCCTGTCTCTGCCCAGGTCCCAAGACGGGGAGGTGAGGGCCAAGGGCTCTGACACGTGGGACACTGAGGAGAGCAGACGCTGACCGGAGGGCAGTGGGGAGCCCTGGGAGGCCTGATCAGGAGAGTGGCAAGGTCAGAAAGACAAGCACCCGGCAGGCGCTCGCGCTGTGCAGACTGGTGCTGAGCACGCCGTGGGCAGGGTCACTTCTGTTCTCGTCTCACAGATGAGAAACCGAGACTTGGAGAGTTCTCACCAGCCTGCCCAGGGCCCAGAACCACTCAGGGATGCGCCGGCTTTCCCACGCCAGCTTTCCCACACTGGCGGCCTGCCTCCAGCAGCTCTGCCGTCCTCATCCCCCGAGGAGCCGCCCAGCCAGGCGAGCGGACTCTGGAAGGGAGGCGCGGCGGCCGGGGCAGGGCTGGGAGAGGCAGACGGGCACACTCGGGACTCGGGCTGGGCAGGGAGGAGGGTTTGTCGTTGTGTGGAAAACCTTGGTTTGGTTTGTGTGTATGAGTTTCTGAGAGAATGTGTTCGCTTTTCTAGAATAAGGGAGGTTGGTGTAGCCTGCGGAAGAGAAGGAGGAGCCTGTTCTTGCCCTCCAGGTGCAGCAGGCAGGAGGCCGGGGCTCCGCCAGCGCTCCGGGGGCTGGGGGGCTTTGGGGGAGCATTGGGTGCCGAGCTGCACGGGCAGGCGGTGCTGGGCTGCCCTGAAGCACAGGCACCAGACCCAGCAACCCGCCAGGCAGCTGCAGGAAGTCCGCAAGCACAGGAGACTCAGCCCGACTTTCCCCTGTTTGTGCCCAGCTCACCAGGACCCAACTCCCAGAACAGTGACTAAACCAACGTGCCCTTTGTCCCCACACTCGGGAAGCTGGGTTTTAGAGAAGCAGTATCTAGATGAAGTGCTACTTTCCTTCCTAAGCGTCAGCTGTAATTATCCCAACACTAGATTTTGCCATATACGTTTTTTCCTTTCGTAAACTAAACCTGAGTATTTTAGACACGACCTCAACTGATTTTGTTCTCTTCATATATTTATTACTGGTATTAATTAATATTACACAGTGGTTCCACCACTTACCACCTGGTGACCACAGGCAGTGACCTTGGCCCTCTGTGGCTTGGTCTCCCTATCTGTAGAATGGGGTGGTAACAGTGCTCGCTCCATAAGACCACTGTGGGGATTAAATACATATGGCATCTCAGCAGCACCTGGCATAGAGCAAGCGCTCAAGAATTGCTAGGAGTCTTCTTTTTATTGTTGCTATTATTATTGTTATTTGGGGTATCCTGGGGGGGCTGATGGAGAATTCGGGGACGGGGCTAAAGCTCTCTAGGCCCCCTCTCCCAACACTTAGTGACCTCACAGGGCATGACAGCAGTAACTGGGCTCGATCCCATCTCTGAGAACTTAGATAAGTTGCACCCCCTCTCTGGGCCTCAGTTTCCCCGTCTGTGAAATGAGTCAGTACTACCCAACACCCTCCCCCCATGGGGCTATGGTGAGGATGGAGTGATGAGGCATTTAGGGTTTAAAGCACGACGCACAGGCAGGTGTGAGTCCTAAAAGCCTCCCCATCGTCTGTGTTTCTGTCTTCTCTTCTCTCTCTAGTTCTTGAAGAACAACCCACAGACGAACAAATACGAGGGCTGGCCGGAGCTGCTGGAGCTGGAGGGCTGCGTGCCCCTGAAGATAGCTTAGGGTGGCTGTGGCTCTTCCCGGGCCGGGGGCCGCAAGACGCCCCTGCCAGCCTTCGGAGTCAGAGCCCTGGCAGGGCCAGGCAGACGGGAGGGACGCCCGCAGCACAGAGGGAAGCCTGACGTCCGCACACCGTGGCCGCTTGCCTCTCTGGAAACAAAACCCTCCCGCCGGGCTGACGGGTCCTGCCTGGGAGACGCCAGCCTCAGAGGGGCCCCTGGGACAGCCGTCTGTGGAGAGAACGGGTGTGCCTTCGCCAGGGACGCTGACGATCGGTCCTGAGGAAGGAAGGACTGGCTGCCCACACCGGAGCAAAATTAAATTTTATTTTTGTTGGTCTTGAACAGACCTCTCGACTGCTCACATTGCCACATTTCTCGCTGGGACTGAACTGGTCCAGACTCAGCTCGCTTGGGCCCCGCTCTGGATGCTCAGTGACAGCTCCGGGCTCACCGTCGGGCAGCTGGGAAGGGCTCGTTGTTGCAGGGACTGCCTTAGGTGCTCCTGTCCCCTTAGGAGTTCCTGTCCCCAGTGTCGTGGGCACGATGGAGGGAACAGAGCAGCTGGAGGACGGCCGGAGAGGACGTGTCGTTACCGGCTGCTTGAGCAAGAGCGGGAGAAAGCGCAGAGCGGGAAAGGGAGAGGACAGGGAGACACCCTGGCCGCCTTGCGGCCCTGGGAGCAGACACCGACAGTGGTTCTAGGAAGCACAGTAGGGTACGGGGACTGGGACAGGGAAGGGAGAGCAGCCAGTAAAGGGCCTGTTGTGAACCCAACCACCACTGCAGGGATTGGCCCCGTCCCGCCAGGAGCCTCTGGGAGTCCGTACGGACAGGCCCCAGGGCCTGCGGGAGCCGCCGAGTCTCAGCAGGGCCGTTCCGGGCTGTGGAGCGAGTCTGGGAGGGGCAGGCAGCAGAACGCGCAGGTACTGGGCCCCAGGGCGTGCACTAGGGACACCGAAAACCTCATGGAGAAGCTCCGTCCAAGTGCCATTGCCTGCCAGTGGCTTGGGGGCCACAGCTCCCCAGTCATGGGACAGGGAGGCTGCAAGAGTGCCCAGAGTGCCTGGGGCGTAGAGGAGCAGGGTGCGGGGCCATGGCGGGCCAGGCAGCGGCACGGTAGCAGTGGAGTCTGAATAAAGACCAGAGCCTGGGGGGACGGCTGTGAGCAGGCTTGGCCCAGAGAGTCAGCAGAAAGTGCCCCACCAGCCACCGCCCACCCTCAGTCACCCTCAGGGATAAAGGGGTAGCTTGCTGGCATCCATGTAATACACACCCATACATTACTTACAAAAGCACCTGGCCAGAAACTGCCTGGGACTGAAGGTGGCAGGAAATTTCCATCATTCCCATAAACATTTGTATGCTTGGAAACTTTGCTTTACAACAAGCAAAAGTACCTTCTAAAATTTTAAGAGAACCAACAAAGACTTCTAAAGTGAGCTCATGGCCAGAGACAGGGCTAGACAAATAATTCCTGGCAGGGCCACTATGGTAAGAGGATGTGGGGCAGCCACAAGGCCATGAGGGAAGAGGACAGGAAGTTTTATAGAGCTGCATGGTGTGGCACTTTAAAGACGATGAGAACACACCACCTGGCTGAGACAACCGCAGAAAGGGTCTCCCGGAGACCAGGGAGCTTGGACAGGCAGCACAGGGGAGGCGGAGGACCCTCCCAGCTTTTGCCTCTAATGGTCACTCTGGAATCTTTGGAGAACAGCCCTGGGCCACAAACTCCTCCTTTGCCCCAATGTGAATACAAAGAGAAGCCAGGGAAGTGCCAGGGAGTTCCCAGCTCCCCAGGTGTCCTCAGCCCACGACTGCCTGCTGTGGGAATGCAAAGCCCGGCTCCTTGTCTCAGAGCGGGACAACCGGGAGGTGTGATGTACACACTCCGAGGTTCCCAGGTGCTCCTCCTGAGCCCCTGAGGCTGCCGCTCCCCGCAAGGGGAGAGCCTTGGAGGTGGGGACCGCCTCCTCATGGGGACGTACACCCAGCTCTCCACGTCGGTTTCCGGGGCTCTGCTGTCAACGCCGAAGCCCAGCTGGCCCTCCGGGCGCTCCCTTAGAGTGGCAGCAAAACATCCTAAAAGATATTGAGAGGTCGGTGTGTCTCCGCACTTTTGTGCTGGCACCCGAGGAGGCCCCGGGCTGGCTGGACAACGCGGTCTGCTGGGTGGGGGGTGGGGGGGCTGTGGAGGAGCAACTGATGCCCTTTGGACTTTGGTAGCAGCGTCTGAGGTGTCTCTGAGCCCTGCGCCATGTCTGGGAAGAGGAGGAGGTGGGAGGGGCCGTGACCTGCAGTCGTGTTCCCGGGGTGGCCCGGCATGTGGCTTCCTCCACAGGCTGCTTGGCCGGGCCCCTGCACCTGGGGCCTTTGAGGACCTGGCCCTGTGCTTGCCAACACTTCCCTGCAGACCGACGGTGGGAGGTGCATCTCCCAGCCCGTGGTCTGCCACGAGCCCCAGCGACCTGCCACAACCATCTCTCCTCAGCCACGGCGCCCCAGAAGGCTACCTTGGGACCAGGATTCTCCGCGGGTGATTTTTTCAGTTTGGCCCTGCATGAGGGCACCAGGATAGAGGAGCAGGAAGGAAGGGGTGGCATGCGAGGGACACTTCAGCAAGTCCCAGCTTCAGCCTGATCCCCCTGGAA
>NW_017968519.1:458548-469410 GCF_000165445.2 Microcebus murinus
CGGTCTTGCAAGCGAAATAATGGGGCAACGGATAACTTCTCAAATTCCTGCCCACTGCGGATCACGTGTATGAACAAGGGGCATTGTGGCTCGACGGCAAGGTACGACTCACGCCCTATGCTCATCCTAAGCACTCTGGCGCGGACGGCCGAGGCGGACAGCACGAGGGATCACTCAAGGGCTCAGGAGTTCCGCAAACCAGCCTGAGCCAAGAGCGAGAACCCCCGTCTCCTACTTAAATAGCAACAAACTCAACCATTCAGCGCCCACAACTAAACAACAATAGTATAGAGACAAATCAGATGGCATGGGAGGCGCACTCACCTGTAGTCAGCCGCTAACTCGGGAGGCTCAAGCGCGCGATCGCTTGAGCTCAGGAGTTGCGACGGTTGCTGGTGGACAAGTAATTGCGTCGCGCACTCCTAGCCATGGGCAACAGAGTAGAAACTCTGTCTCAAAAAAAATGGCGAGGGCTTCTTTTGGCGTTCTGGTGTGCCTCCACCGATGTAGACAGTGAGAAATTCCACATCAAGGTTGAGAATCAACACAGCATTACAAGGAAATCCGTCTAATCAGTGTCACGTTCGCCTGCCATTAACAAATTAAGTATGATTTTTGGGCCCAATGCCATAACAACAAATGTAACATGGCATTTAAAGATCACAACAGTGCTTAAGGGAGAAGCTCAACTCTTCTGACGGCCTTGAGAAATCAAGTGACTCTTTGTGCAATATTTCGCAACCTGAGATCACTTACCCCTGGAAACTCCTGAGATTAGATCTGGCCTGGTACGGTGGCTAATTTGTAGCACTCTGCCAACAAGATCCATGCATACCAATTTTGACAATTACCATGTTTCCCTGAAATAAGAACCAGGATACTTATTATTTGTTTCTCCGTCAAGCAAATCATCTTCCTCAAGAAAGATGTTTGCTATTTTTTTTTCTAAGATTCGCGTACACAACCACACTCGTACATTTGATTCCAAATCAGACGTGAAGTCTTCTTCTACTTGGAACATCTCTCACTCTCGAAGAACCCTTGGATTCCATCCCTGATGGTCTCTGCGACTCTATTTCTTTTAGAACCAATGCCCCAAATCTCCTCATGGTGGAGCCACTAAGAGCTCTCACGGTCCGGATCCGAGAAGGACACACTGGCTGTCCTTCTTCCCACTCTGCACATGACAAGGCCATGCGTCTGTGCAGATGCAACTGTGTAGCCACGCCCATCCACTAGGGGCTTATTTTCATGCCGCCCAAGCACCGCGGCTATATTTCCATAGCCACGCCCAGCCACCAGGGCTGTATCATGGTCCCATAGCCACGGCACCATCGTCTAGAGTTTAATTTTCATCGCCCAAAAGGCCTATCACCAGGGCTGTATTTTTCATAAGCCACGCCCTACCACTGAGGGCCTTATTTCATAGCCACGCCCCAGCACTTAAGGGCTTATTTCTACATAGCCAACACCCATCACCAGGGCGTTAATATATTCATAGCACGCCCAGCACTAGGGCCTCTATTTTCATAGCCACGGCCCAGCACTAGGGGCTTATTTTTCGCAGGGGTGGGCTTCTATTGTGACATGCTCTAACATCCTTGCTCGGGCGGCATTTCATTCTTGCATGGTACAGCGTCTTATCTCTTCGGGAGGACAACGCAACGTCGTTCCCAGCCTTTATGATTTTGCTATAAAAAAATTCAAGATCTGCCGGCTTCCCCTGGGAAAATTGAAAAGACTATCTTTGGTTGACTCTGGTTCTTGCATTTCTTCTTTCTTTTGGACAGAATGGTGTATCCCATCATTGTCACTGCCCACCCAATTCCCGTTCCCCACCTCATGCCGCCCATGGCCGATCAACATCAGAGTTCAGGGGTGGCTACGGAAGGGCAGTGAGCACACACGTCGCACGGTGGCTTGACAGGATGGTGGGAGTGGCCCACGGCACTTCACAGCAAGCATCGGCCCAGCCTCGGGACGGGCCCTGCCGGGGAGCCATCCAAGCGAGCAGCCAAGTCACTCCACCTGCCTTGGCCACCACAACCCACAGGGAGGAGCTCCCATTGCTTTCATTTATGTATTTTTCAATTTCCCATATTTACTTGGGGGCCCCAATACGGGAAAGCGGGGGCCTCACCTCCCTGCAAACAAGGCGGTGCTCACAGGTCTTCTTCGGCCTCTGCAAGCTGGGCAGGGCACCTCGGGGGGTGGCTCGCGGCTCACCAGGCACGTGGGTGGCCTCGATAGCGTAGCAGCCTGGCAGGTCACCAATGACATAGCCTGGTCATAGGTCACGGGAGTCCTCAAATTTGTCAACAGGGGGCCAGTCCACCTGTCACACAGGGCAACCGTTGGGGACGTGCGCACTCGGTGGGCCCGGGACGGGAGACCGGCGCTGCTAAGCAGGACAGGCCACACACACAAGCCGCGGTGGGCAAACACACCAGTGGCAGTCCGCGATAAATGTGCTAGGGGCACCGCATGTCGCCAAAAGCCATAGTTTGAGGACGCCTGGGTGCAGGGGCGGAGGGAGGGGCAGACACATTGATAATGAGGTAACTCGGCACCGGGTGAACAAGACCATGACAGCCCTGGGCTCCTTCACAGGTTCAGGCCGTTCTTAGACGGCCAAGGGTGTCACCGGCCCTCCCAGCCTGGTGGCAGTCACGCGTGGAGCCAGCGAACCAGCTCGAACCACACACCGCAGTCACGATCGCGGCACAAGCTTCCAACAGTCACGTAGCCTACACACTTGCTCATGTGTTTCTCCTCAACTGTGCACTGGTGACACAGAAAGCTCCTTCCTGGGGGCCTCCACTCCTTTTAATCCTCCCTATTTTAACAACAGCTCTTAATGACTTCATTCATCTTACTATTTTTAGGACAGCAGTCTTCACTACTGCATCACCCAGGCAACGCTAGACACAACACACACACCACACACCAACCAAGTGGAGTGCCCATGACGGCCATCACAGCCCCTAAGTCACCAGACAACTCCGAAACTCTCCTGAAGCTCAAGCGACATCCTCCTGCCCCAGGCCCTCTCACACCCCACCGCAGTGGCTGGGCAACTACCAGCATGCGCCCCACTGCACGGCCACCACCACACAACAATTTTTCACGTACGCCATTCTCATCAATTTTCTCACATCATCGCGGCACCAGCAATTAATTTCTATGCTATTAATTTTTAGTAGGGAGACACGGCACACTACCCCAACAGGTCTTCGCTCTTGACTCAGCCTCCAGGGTCTCGACACTCCGCTGAACTGCGAGCTATCTCCCGCGCATCGGACACACTCCCCAAGAGTGCCCTACCGATGGACAGTGCCGACCAACCACGCCGACCTGCTCCCTCCCTTTTTTAAGACAACGGACAAACACAAACAACAGCGGAACAGTTAGCATAACCAATGCCCCGTCCACACAGGATCTACAATCAGTGGAGTCACAAGGCCATGCAATCGAGGTTTCCTGGGCAGGTTCAACAGGATGACACAAGTTCTTCGCCTTGTGCCGAAGCAGATCTCGGCATTTTTCTGATCTCCCTGAGTTTTAAATGAAGAAACTGTAGCCTTGGGGGGACACCAAAATAGTCGTTGCATTCTGTATGGCTTGGGCATTTAGGCGAGCGGGCACACTAGAGGCACTCAGACATGTCTGCCAGACAGGGTGTCTGAAGACCCCTGGTAGTTCAGGTTTCTTTATTTCGAGAGGCACGCTGGCCGGTCGTAAGAAGTGAAATGCCCTTCATCTCAAATCAATACTCGATGATCCAGCTTGACGACAGTATCAAAAGACTGCAGCATAGCTGAGAAAGCGCACATGCAACATGCTATTAAACTCCAGAGTCTCCGGTTACTCAGCCGATCGGCAGCCACTTGCCCGCAAGTTTTCTAACTCAAGATCTATCCAACTCCTCTGGTCCCCATGCAAAAACACTGTGGCTTAAATTGGCCCAAAACATGGGACACGAATCGCTGAAAAGGACGCTGCTCGCATATTTTCTTATTTTTTTGAGACAGTCTCACTCCTGCAATCACCCAGGTGTGAAGTGACAGTGCCATGCGCGTCAGCCTCACTCCACAGCAAACTCCAACTCCTGAGCTCAAGCCATCCTCCTGCCTCAAGCACCCTCACCCGAAGTAGCTCGGAGGACTACAGGACTGCTGCCACCCAATGCCGCTAATTTTTTCTATGTATTGTGTAGTTGGCCAATCAACTTTCTTCTATTTTTAGTAGGACAGATGGCGTTCTCGCTCTTGCTCAGGCTAGGTTCTCGAATTCCGACCTTGAGCCGATCCTCCCTGGCCTCACTCCCCAAGGAGTGCCTAGGATGACAAGGTGTCAGGAACCACTGAATGACACCGGGTGCTGATGTCTCTCTAATCCTATATATTTTACGTTGGCCACAATTAATTTTTCCCTCATTTATAGTGAGCATGGGGTCTTAGCTCTTGCCTCACGGGCTAGCGTTTCGAACTGGCCATGACCCTGAGCGAGTTCCTCCAACCCCAGGCCACCCTACCCAGGAAGTGCCCCGGAACATGACACGGCGTGAGCCACCCAGCACCGGCCTGCGGGGCTGCTTCTTGGAAATTGCATTCGCCTAATGTTCCCTAGACAAGAAAACCGCCCCAAAAGGGAATCAGTGGAGGGACTGGGGAGTTTGCAGCTTCATCCAACGACGGCCACACTGCACATCAAACACAGCAATACAACAACGAAACCAAGAGAAGGTCATCATCCGCGACCTTTGCGACCCAAGCGTCTTTCGAACATACTCGCGACCCCCAATGCGTTTAGGGTTCTTGGCTGCCACCCACGTTGGGAAAACGGACTTCGGGAGACAAAAGCACTTCTTGCCGTGCTAGGAAGGCGTTTAACGGAGCGAGGGCGTTTTTTGATATTATGTTTACCACACACCGGTTAACCTCTTCACAGGGTTGCATGCAGGAAATTGCCTACCAATTCCACAGCTTACTTAAAAAAAACACTATGGAGACAATCGTCTACTGTGAATTGCTGCAGATAACGCTCGCTGTGCAACCAAGAGTCCGGCACCTCCAACATGGCGTGTTGGACACTTGCGGCACTCCGTGAAACAAAGATACAACTCACTTAGAAACGACCATGCAGGGGTTCTCTCTATTCCAAATCCCACAGGGATGCTCACGCCAACCCACCATAACAAACCTCCGATGCACCAACATTTCTCTGGTGTTGATGACTCCCACCAGCTCAGAAGCGGCCAGGGCAAGCTGAATCAACTCAGTATCTGGTACATCCAAACCGACCACCCCTGCGACGGTTGGACCTATCTCCCAACCCAATTTCCACTTCAAATAATGTTGGGAACAAACGAATCAACCAACAGGACTGCTGCATCAATCTTACTTGAAGCCACCCCAATACTAGAGACAGTAGCAGGCACGCTGTCTAAGTCATCACCTCGGAGCCTGGAAAAATAATCTAGTGCCACCCAGGCAAAGGCGACAGCAACAATACGTTATATACCCTGCGGTTTGGAGAAAGGTAGAGAACAAAAAATAGAACCAACTCCAATCAGATGTGGTACACCAACATGACTTGCAATCGCAGATTTAACAGAGTTTCAACATCTTCGGTTGATAACAGCCGCTCTATAAATAAATTTGTTGAATCATTAGATCTATATCTTTTGTTCGAGGAGTAGAATGTGAACTTTTTTTCTTTTCTTTTTTCTTTTTTTTGCAATAGCACAGCATTTAATAAAAATAACCCTTGCACTCGGCTTGCTTTTTTCTCTTATTCCACTCGACATTATCCAAACACATCATAACATAACATAACCGGAGGTGCAAGGGACACCAGGTAATGACACAGGTTTACTTCAGTATTTTATTTATTTATTATAATATTATATTCTATTACTTCATTTTATAATACCCATTACTTTCTTATTTATTTCTCTCAAGAGACAGAGTACCCACTTGCTTTGTGACCAGCTAGAGTGAGTTGCCATGGCATGCCAGCCTCGCCACAGCCAACCTCCAACTCTAGGCCGGCTCAACAGCATCCTCCTGCTCAGCCCCATCCCGAGTAGCTGAAGCGAACTACAGGCCATTGCGGCCACCAAGTCAACGCCCCAAGTAATTATTCAATACTCATAGGTATTAATTTTGATGGGCCCAACACACTATTCTCCACATCACACTATTGCTAATACAACTCACAAGGATGGCCAAGTCACCATTCGCTCAACTTGCTCAGGCTAAAAAAGTATCATCGACATCCCCGAATTAACCTTGAGCGAATCGCCTCGCCCGCACTCGCCACTACACCAAACCCAACCCCCAGAGTGCCAATCGAGGCACAGATTACAGAGCGTCGAGACACCATCCCCAAGCCCGGCCACTTCATATTAATTAAACTAAAACAACGAACCAGTAATTTTGTGCATACTTTGTTGCGATCAATTTAAATGGTCCATACGTAGACTAATATATGGACAAACCTTGAGGCACAACTCAAGTGATATTCTGGCAAACAAACTTAGCATAATATCCACTCGGTACTCAATAAAAAAGATAATGAAACTCTACTATGCGTTATGTTGTGAATTTACCCTCTCTGTCATCTTTCCTTGCCGTGGACGTTTTACAACGGTCTGGTGTTGGCAACACCTTACCTTCACGAATGCTGCACCAAGAACTTACTGACCACCCTAGCGGTAACCTTCAACATGACAGAAGCCTAGCTTTTTCTCCACATTGTACTTGCGTGCGCTTCGCAACAGCGAGGCCGCAAATACTCAAGAGCTGTCATCGCAGGATCGAAATCCTGCCTAGAGTCCAAACCCACCAGCGGCACCATCAAAACCCTCTTTCTGAGTCGGACCGGTCCTCAGCTTCTCTTGTGAGACACCTCGCTCGGCATCAATGATTTGGATGTTCTGGGCACGTAAAGGAACGTCACACTCCTGCTCTCGGCGACAAATCTGCGCAAAACCTTGGGTCGTTCTTTGTGATCCTCTCCTGGAACTTCCACCTTCGGCTCTCTCATATAAGGACACTTAACTGGAATTCTAGAACCCACCACTATCCCCAGCAGAATAAACTGCTTACTCATCTCAAAGCTCTACTATTTAACACACCCATTTCACAATCTACAATACATCTGCAACAAGATGTTATTTCCATCATGGATCAAACCATATACTCGCTGAGTATAACTACAAAGACAATCCGAATACCGAAGACCAAAAAAAAAAAAAAAAAAAAAATAAAAAGACAAAAAAACCACACACAACATGAAACATCACCCGAACCTAACACCGCAACCACACAAAGCATACAGACAGCCCAACAACAACAAAAAAATATAGGTAGATCCAACTGTCTATATTGGGGGAAAATACCAAACTATTAAATATGCCATGTAGTATAGTTAAGAACACAATTATCCATTATTAAAGCAAGATGACAGCAGGGCTTTCTTTGTTTTCTTCTTCTTCTTGAAGACAGGTCTTGCATACTGTGCCCGGCATGGACGTGCATCCCCAAAAGGCAGCCAAGACACAAAAAGCAACTCACTTCGCAGCCTCCTAAACCCCTGGCTCAAGGCGATCCTCCTGCATGTCCCGAGTAGCTGAAGACTAACAGGCAATGCCGCTGCACTGCTAATTCTTTTTTATCTTGAGACGCAGATCATCACTTCTGTTCGAACTAGACAACGTACAATGTACGCTCACGCCTCGACTCACATCAACTCAGACTCTAGGGCTCATGCGACATCTCCTGTCTCACCTTCCCGACGTAGCTGGACTACAAGGACAATTTGCCAACATGCACCGGCTAATTTAAATTTCTCCTTTTTATAAACATCATGTGCATATTTCGCTTAGGCAAAGAGATCGTGAGGGTTTAGGGTCCAATTCTACCAAACGCTAGTCACCTTAAGCGCATGAGCCACTAGGTGAGCGTGTGACATGCAATATGAATGTACTATTCTGCCAGGAGTTTCATTCCTTTAGAACCTGAAGTCCCACGTAAGGAGGGGCTCCATTCTATCTCTTCTGCTTTAGTCCGTGAGACAAGAATCATCACTCCCATTTAACTAATGAAGGGCTTTGGCCCATGATAAGGAAGTGACTTATTATCCATGACATGACCTACAATTTCCAGGGTCTTGAATTCAGATCTTCTTACTCCTTTATCACGTCCTGTTTCTATTAAACTCCTCTTGAAAGCACAAGCAACTACTATTAATAACATCAAGGCCAGCTATCAGCCATGCACAGTGGGGGGTGGGGAGACATGACATGCGTTGCCCCAAAACAACCTCACAAGACAAGTAATGGCATCCCCATTTCTCGGATGAAAACCGAGGCTGGAGTTAAGTCATTGCCCAAGGCCATTTGGCTAGTAAAAGACAGAACAAAAAACCACAATCCCAGCAATCTGTCTTCAAAACCTGTCTTTTTAACTTCTCATTTATAATGCTCCCATATAAGCCTCTACAAGCTTCATAGAAATTTCTACAACACTGGCTGGAAATACACATTTCTCCCCAGAGATCATCCCCACGGTAGAATCTCTTTGATCTTAAAAATCTCAAGATCTGGGAATCATTCCCATTAGGGAATCCTCCTTCTCTCCGTAGAGAAATCCCTCTGGGATACTCATTAATCACAGGGTTAAAGGGAAACCCTTGAGCTTTTGAACCAAGAGACCACAAAATAACAAATTTATTAGGTTCTCCCTCATCTCACAAACCTTAAACTACAAAAGCATTAGGATGAATGGCAACCTTCCAACAGAGTGTGTGTGGGCATCATTTTTTATGATTAAAAACAAGTAACATTTATTTGAAAAAAAACAATGACTGACATTGATACTCTGTTGTTTTCTCACTATTCGTAAGGCATAAATTGTCACTCAGGGTAATTCAATAAGAATTAATTACCAGGTTGCTGTATAAGCTGAGATATTTCCAAGCTTCAGCCCAAAGAGCACACAGATACGCTCAATTTTTAAAAGAAGGGGGCTAGAAACGGGCACCATTATTTTGGAGGCCAATTTGGCAAGAGCTCTTAAAATTTTAAATGTGACTATCCTCTGATCTAGCAATTGCAACTACCCCACAGAAACATAAAATTGGGTAAATGCACACAGGCATGTTGTAGCGTAAGAAAAGCTAGTGTCCTGTAGTATATAATGGGAACAATGGAAAATCACCAAAGTGGCCATGAATGGAGAAATTTTTGACTCAGTGAGAATCCACACAATGGATTCTAAAAGCTAAGAAATGTATTAGACCTTTTAGCCCTTTATAGACTGACATGGAAGGATATCTCCAAAGTATTTCTAAGTATGAAAAAGTAAGCTGTAAAAGACAGTATGTAGAATGCACATTTTCTGTAATTTTTTTTTTTTGAGGGGTGGGACAGAGTCTCACTCTGTTGCCTGGGCTAGAGTGCCGTGGCATCAGCCTCGCTCACAGCAACCTCAAACTCCTGGGCTCAAGCGATCCTCCTGCCTCAGCCTCCCAAGTAGCTGGGACTACAGGCATGCGCCACCATGCCCGGCTAATGTTTTCTATATATTTTTAGCTGGCCAATTAATTTCTTTCTATTTTTAGTAGAGACGGTGTCTCGCTCTTGCTCAGGCTGGTTTCGAACTCCTGACCTTGAGCGATCCTCCCGCCTCGGCCTCCCAGAGTGCTAGGATGACAGGCGTGAGCCACCGCGCGGCCTGGAAAGTAATATTAAGAAATAATTTGATTGAATCTAAGGAAACACATGGCTCCAGCTTAGGGGTCAGCAAACTGCTTTGCTATAGAGCCAGGTAGCAAATGCTTCAGTTTTGTGGGACATAAGTCCTGTCTCCACCACTCAGCCATTGCCAGAGCAGCCTCAGATGCCACTACATGAATGAGCATGGCTGCGTTCCCATGCAACTTTATTTATGGACTTTGAAACTGAGATTTTGTGCAGTTTTCACATGCCACAAAATGTGACTCTTCTTCTGATTTTGCTTCAACCATTTAAAAATGTGAAAACCATTTTTAGCCAGCATGCTATACAAAACAGGTAGCAAGCTAATTTTGGGCCCACCAGCTGGTTTGCCGACTCCCAGTCTAGAAGGTACAGCTAAGAAGTATTTTCCTCTCTGTGATATGTATGTTTTATATGCGGATGTGTGCGAGAGAGAGATTTTGTATCTTCTATAATAGCTGTGTCTATTTTTTAAAAAAACAGAGAGATTAATATTGATATATTTGGATAAACTGATATATTTCCTCTAGAGCAGGCGTCCTCAAACTATGGCCCGTGGGCTGCCAAGAACATTTATCCGGCCCGCCCAGTGTCTTTGCCCCCGCTGCCTGTCCTGCTTAGCAGCCGACTCGTCCCGGGCCCACAGTGCGCACTCTCCAACAGTCTGAGGGACAGTAACCTGGTCCCCCCTGTTTACAAAGTTTGAGGACCCCTGGTCTAGAGGAAAACCCTATGAGATATTGTATCTTCTATCAAGTATATTATTAAATGCCATGATCCGGGACCTTCTTAGCTGGCTAAGCGTCTTACTCCCTTGGGGCAAGAGGAGGCCCCACGGAGCAGGCTGGGGCGCCAGGCACCCAGGCGGGCACTGAGGGTGGGGGTGCCCCATCTCCTATGCCTTTCCTCGCCTCTTCTGTCAGCTTTAAAATTCTCTTTCAGTTGCCACCCTCACAAACGTCTTAGGAACGTCTTTACGGTGCCTTCGTTAGTGAAATGACCCTCAATGAAGCTGGAACCAAATCTCTAATCGCCCATTTTTAGCAAGTCCACACCCCAGGGTGGTTGGGGTCCAATCCGGCCCCGGCCAGGCCCAGGC
>NW_017968519.1:529085-545045 GCF_000165445.2 Microcebus murinus
GTGAGTGGACACAGACAGATCCACACAGCTCCCTGCCTGCCCGTCTCCCATGGGTGAGTGGACACAGGCAGTTCCACACAGCGCCCTGCCTGCCACTCTCCCATTAGTGTGTGGACACAGCCAGTTCCACACAGCACCCTGCCTGCCCATCTGCGGTGGCTGTGTGGACACAGCCAGTTCCACACAGCGTGCTGTCTGCCCATCTACCATGTATGTGTGGACACAGCCAGTTCTAGACAGCTCCCGGCCTGTCCAACTCCTGAGGGTGTGTGGAGTCAGCCTGATCTACACAGCGCCCTGCCTGCCCATCTCCGGTGGGTCTGGGGACACAGCCAGATCCACACAGTGCCCTACCTGTCGACTCTCGTGGGTGTGTGGACACAGCCAATTCTACACAGCTCCCTTCCTGCCCGTGTCCCGTGGTTGTGTGGACACTCCAGATGCACACAGCGCCCTACCTGCCCATCTCCGTTGGGTGTGTGGACACAGCCAGTTACACACAGCGCCCTGCCTGCCGGACTCCCATGGGTGTGGACACAGCCATTTCCACAGATTGCCTGCCTGTCCTTCTCCCGTGGGTATTTGGACACAGCCAGATCCACACAGCGCCCTGTCTGCCCAAATATTGTGGGTGAGTTCACACAGCAACTTCCACACAGCGTCTTGCCTGTCCGTCTCTCGTGGGTGAGTGGACACAGCCAGATCCACACAGCCCACTGCCTGCCCATTTACCATGGGTGTGTGGACACAGCCAGATCCACACAGTGCCCTGCCTGCCGATCTCCCGTGGGTGTGTGGACACAACCAGATCCACACAGCACCCTACAGGCCCGTCTGTGGTGGGTGGGTGAACACAGCCAGTTCCACACAGTGCTCTGCCTGCCACTCTCCCATGTTGTCGGACACACCCAGTTCCACACAGCGCCCTACTGCCCGTCTCCGGTGGGTGTTTGGACACAGCCAGTTACACACAGCACCCTGCCTGCCCCTCTCCCGTGATGTGTGGACACAGCCAGTTTCACACAGCGCGCTGCCTGCCCGTCTCCAGTGGGTGTGTGGACTCAGCCAGTTCCACACAGCGCCCTGCCTGCCCATCTCCCATGGCTGTGTGGACTCAGCCAGATCTACACAGCACCCTGCATGCCCTTCTCCCGTGTGTGAGTGGACACTGCCAGTTCCACACAGCGCCCTGCCTGCCCGTCTCCGATGGGTTAGTGGACACAGCCCGTTCTACACAGCGCCCTGCATGCCCTTCTCCTGTGCGTGAGTGGACACTGCCAGATCCACACAGCGCCCTGCCTGCCCATCTCCCTTGGGTGTGTGTACATAGCCAGTTCCACACAGTGCCCTGCCTGCCCGTCACGTGTGGGTGTGTGGACAAAGCCTGTTCCACACAGCGTCCAGCTTGCCCAAACCCATGGGTGTGTGGACACAACCCGTTCCACACTGCGCCCTGCCTGCCCGTGTTCCGTGGATGTGTGGACACAGCGATTTCCAAAAAGCGTCCTGTGTGCCCGTTTCCCTAGGGAGTGTGGAAACAGCCAGTTCCACACAGCGCCCTGCCTCCAAGTCTGCTGTGGGTGTGTGGACACAGCAATTTCCACACCGCACAATGCCAGCCCATCTCATGTAGGTGTCTGGACACAGCCAGTTCCACACAGCGCCAACCTGCCCGATCCCTTGGGTGAGTGGATTCAGCCAGTTCAACACAGCGCCATGCCTGTCCGTGTCCAGTGGCAGAGTGGACACAGCCAGTTACACAAGGCACTGTGCCTGCCTGTCTCCCGTGGGTGAGTGGACTCAGCTAGTTCCACAAAGCGCCCTGCCTATCCGTCTCCAGAGAGTGAGTGGACGCAGCCCTAACCCTAACATTAAAACTAACCCTAACCATAACCCTAACCCTCCCATCTACGCTGGGGGAGTGGACACAGCCAGTTACACACGACGCCCTGCACGCCCATCTCTCGTGACGGAGTGGACACAGCCTGTTCCACATAGCACCCTGACTGCCAGTCTCCAATGGGTGAGTGGACACAGCCAGTTACACAAAGGACTATGCCTACCTGTCGCCCGTGGGTGAGAAGACACAGCTAGCTCCACACAGCACCCTACCAATCCATCTCCAGAGAGTGAGTGGACAAAGACCTAACCCTAACTCCCCTAACCCTAACACTAATCCTAACCCTTACAGCTAACCCTAACACTATTCCTAACCCCAATACTTAACCCTAACCCCAACCGAAACCCTATCCCTAATGACAACCCTAACCCTAACCCTAACCCTAACCCCAACCCTAACCCTAACCCTAACACCAACCCTAACCGTAACCCAAAACCAAACTTAACCCTAACCCCTACCCTAACCCAAACACAGAGCCTCACTCTGACCCTGACCCTGACCCTAACCTTTACCCCAACCCTAACCCTAACACTAACCCGAGGCCTAACCGTAACCCTAGCGCCAACCCTACCCTAACCCTAAACCCAACCCTAACCCTAACCCCAAACCTAACTCTAACCCTAACCCTAACCCCCTCCCTAACTCCAACCCAAACCCAAACACTAAAACTAACCCTAACCCTAATTCTAACCCTAACCCTAACGCTTAACCCTAAGCCTAAACCTTACCCTAACCCTAACCCTACCCCTAACCCTGACCCTTACCCTGGACGTTACCCTGACCCTAACATTAAACCTAAACCTAACCCTAACCCCAAACTTAACCCTAACCCTAACACTAACCCCAACCCTAACCCTGACCCTACTCTAATCCCAAACCTTAACCCTAACCCCAACCCTAAACCGAACTCGAACCCTAAACATAACCCTGAACCTTACCCTGACCCTTAACTTCATTTTAACCCTAACGCTAAATCTAAACCTAACCATAAGCCTCACCCTAACCCTAAACCGAACCAAACTCCACCTAACCCCAACCCTAACACTAACACTAACACTAACCCCCTCCCTAACATCAACCATATCCCTAACCCTAACACTAACACTAACTCTCACGCTAAACCTTAACCCTACCCTAACCCTAACCCTTAACCCTAACTCTAACCATAACCCAAACCCCACCCTAACCGTAAACCTAACCCCCACCCTAACCCTAAAACTAACCCTAAACCTGAACCCCTCCCTAACCCCAAACCTAAACCTAAAACTAACCCCAACCCTAATCCTAACCCAATCCCCAACAATAACCCCAAAACCAACTGTAACCCTGACCTTAAACCCAACCATAACCCTAACCCCAACCCTAAACCTAAACCCAACCCTAACCCTAACCCTAACCCTAAACCTAACTCAAACCAGAACCATAACTCTGACCCTTACCCTGATCCTTACCCTGATCCTAACCCAAATCCTAAACCTAACCCTAACCTCCATCCTAAACCTAACCCTAACTCCAAACATAACCATGACCCTAACCCCAAACCTAACCCTAACCCCAAACCTAAACCTAACCCAGATCCTAACCCTAACTTTAACCTGACCCTAAAACTGACCCTGACACTAACCCTAACCCCGACCCTATCCCTAACCCTAATCGCAAGCCTAACCCTAACCCTAAACAAAACCTAACCCTAACCCTAACCACAACCCAACCCTAACCCCAACCCAAACACTAACCCTAACCCTAACCGTAACCCCCTCCCTAACGCCAACCCTAACCCTATCCCTAACACTAACGCTAACACTTAACACTAACTCAAACCCTAACCCTTAACACTAACCCTAACACTAACCCCAACCCTAACCCTAAACCTAACCAGAACCCTAACCCTAACTCTACACCAACCCTAACCCTAACCGTAACCTAACCCCAACTCTAACTCTAAACCTAAACGTAATCCACTCCCTAATCCCAACCCTAACCCTAACCCTAAATCCAACCCTAACCCTAAACCCAACCCCAAACCTAACCACAACCCTAAACCCAACGCTAACCCTAAACACAAAACCAACCCTAACACCAACAAGTACCAAAACCTTGACCCTAACGACAACCCTAACCCTAACTCCAACCCTAACCCTAACCCTGACCCTAACCCTAACCCTAACAGTAAACCCAAATTTAATTCTAACCCTAACCCTAACCCTAACCCTAACCCCAACCCTAACCCTAACCCTAACCCCGACCCTAACTCTAACACTAACCCTAACCCTAATTCTAACCGTAACCCTAACACTAATCCTAACCCTAACCGTAACCCTAACACTGACCCTGACCTTAACGCTAACCATAACCCTAACCTTACACTAATCCCTAAACCAACCCTAACACTAACCCTAACCCTAACCCTAACCCTGACCCTAACCCTAACCCTAACCCAATCCTAACCCTAAACCAAACCCTAACCCTAATCCCGACCCTAACCCGAACCCAAACCTAACCCTAACCACAACCCTAAACCTAACCCTAACCGTAACCCAAACCCTAACACTAACACGAACCCTATCACTAACCCCGACCCTAACCCTAACCCTGAGCCTGACACTGACCCTAAAGCTAATTCTTAACCTAACCCTAACACTTAACCCTAACACTAACCCTAACACTAACCAAAACACTTAACCGCAACCCTAACCCTAACCCGAATCCTAACCCTAACCCTAACCCCAAACTAACCCTAACCCTACCCCAATGCTAACATTAACAAAAAACCCAACCCTAACCCAAATTCCTACCCTAACCCTGACCCTAACCCCAACAATAACTCTAACCCCAACCCTAACCCCGACCCTAACCCAAACCCTGACCCGGAAACTGACCCTGAACCTGACCCTAACCATAACACAAATCCTAAACCTAACCCTAACCCCAACCCAAATCCTAACCCTACCTCAACCCTAACCCTAACCTTACCACCAAGCCTAACCGTAACCCTATCGCCAACCCCACCCGTAACCCTAACCCCAACTGTAGTCCTGAACCCACCTAAACCTAACCCTAACCGCCTACCTAACTCCAACGCTAACCCTAACCCTAACACTAACTCTAACCCTAATTCTAACCCTAACTTTAACACTTAACCTTAACCCTAACCATAACACTAACTCGAACCCTTAACTCTAACCCTAACCCTAACACCAACCCTAACTATGACCCTAACCCCAACCCTAACCCTAACCCCAACCCCAACCCTAACACCAAATCCTACCTTAACATTGACCCTAAAACCCAACAATAAATATAACCCCAAACCCAACCCTAAAACCAAGACTAACCCAAACCCTGACCCTGACCCTGACCCTGACCATAACCGTAACCCTAAGCCTTAACTTAACCCTAACCCCAACCCTAACCCTAACCCTAACACTAAACCCAACACTAGCCTTAAACCCAACCCTAACCCCAACACTAACCCTAACCCCGAACACAACCCTAACACCAACCCCAAACCTACCGTTGACCCTAACACCAACCCTAAACCTAATCCCAACCCTAACCCTAACCCCGACCCTAACCCTCACCCTAAAACTGACCCTAAGCCTGACCCTGATCCTAACCCTAAACCTGACCCTGACGTTAACACTAACCTTAACACTAACCCTAACCCTGACCCTGACCCTGACGCTAACCCTAACCCTAACACTAACCTTAACCGTAACCGTAACCCTAACCTTACCCTAATCACTAACACTGACCCTAAACCTAAACCCTAAGTGTAAACTTGACCCTAACCCTGACCCTAACCGTGACCCTTACCCTAACCCTGACCCAAACCCTAACACTGACACTAACCCTAAGCCTGACCTTGACCATGACCCTGACCCTGACTCTAACCCTAAACCTGACCATGACCCTGAACCTAACCCTGAACCTGAGCCTGATCAAAACCCTAACCCTGACCCTAACCATGACCCTAAACCTAACCCTAAACCCAACCCTAACCCTAACCCTAATCCCAACCCTAACCCTAACTCCAACCCTAACCCTAACCCTAACCCAAACCTTAACCCTTACCCAAACCTAACACTAACCCCAACCCTAAACCTAACCCCAACTCCAACCCTAACCCTGACAATAATCACAACACTAACCGTAACCCATGTTGGGAGCTGTCCCGAACACGGGAGAGTTAAAGTGCGGTTGCTGCCCGGAACACTGGGGTCCTTGAGACACAGCACCTGGCGCCTTAACTCATAGCTCTGACATTCTTGGCCTTTCTTCTAGCTCACGGAGGGTGCTGGAGATAACAGTAGCAGTTATAGAAAGTCACTGAAGTAATCCTGTGCACACAGCCCTCGTAGGTTATAGCCCCCCCCAGGCCCTGCACACTCATTTCTCAGAATTGTTAATTACGCTTGGGTGCTCTTTCCTCGAACTGTCTGAGCGATCATAGTTGAGTGTTTGTAGCTTTTTTGATATCAGAAAAGAGTTAAGTTGTAGATTAGAAAACTGTTTAAGCGAGGGAAAGGACTATCAAAGTGACGTAAGGTTAAAAGAAACAAGAACTGTTTTGTTTTCTGGTTTAATGAAGACATGCACCACCTGTTCCTTTGCATTTTGCTTCTCCTTTGTTCTTATCTGTATAAATACAGCAACTGAAATAAACAAGGTGCGACAGTCAGCAAGGGCTCCGTCCTCCCGTCCCCATCTTTTTGTTGTCTCTTCATTTCTCAGCCTCGCCCCCTAACTCAAGGTGCCACACGTCGCCGGCTTGCTCAGGCAAACCCAGAACCCAACCCTAACCCTAACCCTAACCCTAACCCGAACCCTAAACCTAACCCCAACCCTAACCCTAACCCTAACCCCGACCCTAACTCTAACACTAACACTAACTCTAATTCTAAACCTAACCCTAACACTAACCCTAAACCTAAACGTAACCCTAAAACTGACAATGACCTTAACGCTAACCCTAACCCTAACCTTACCCTAATCCCTAACCCAACCCTAACACTAACCCTAAACCTAACCCTAACCCTAACCCTGACCCTAACCCTCACCCTAACACTGACAATGACCCTGTCCTGACCCTAACCCTAACCCTAAACCCAAACCTAACCCTAACCCTAACTCCAACCCTAACCCTAACCCTAACTCCAAACCTAACCCTAACCCTAACCCAAACCCTAACCCTAACTCAAACCGAACCCTAACTCAAACCCCAAAAGTAATTCCAACTGAAACCCTAACGCTGACCCTACCACAAACCCTAACCCTAACCCAAACCCTAACCCTAATCCCGAACCTAACCCTAACCCTAACCCTACCCCAAACCTAACCCTAACCACAAGCCTAAACCTAACCCTAACCCTAACCCCAACCCTAACACTAAGCCGAACCCTAACCCTAACCCCGACCCTAAACCTAACCCTAACCCTGAGCCTGACCCTGACCCTAACGCTAATTCTTACCCTAACCATAACCCTTAACCCTAACCCTAACCCTAACACTAACCAAAACCCTTAACCCCAACCCTAACCCTAACCCCAATCCTAACCCTAACCCTAGACCTAACCCCAACTCTAACCCTAAACCTAACCCTAATCGCAAGCCTAACTCTAACCCTAAACCTAACGCCCTCCCAAACCCAAACCCTAACCCTAACCCTAACCCCAATGCTAACCCTAACTCCAAACCCAACCATAACCCCAACTCCTACCCTAATCCTGACCCTAACCCCAACAATAACTCTAACCCCAACCCTAATTCTAACCCCGACCCTAAACCAAACCCTCACCCTGACACTAACCCTGACCCTGACCCTAACCGTAACCCAAACAATAAACCTAACCCTAACCCCAAACCAAATCCTAACCCTAGCCCCAACCCTAACCCTAACCTTACCACCAAGCCTAACTCTAACACTATCGCCAACCCCACCCATAACCCTAACCCCAACAGTAGCCCTAAACCCAACCATAACCCTAACACAGACCCTAACCACCTCCCTAAGTACAACGCTAACCCTAACCATAACCCTAACTCTAACCCTAATTCTAACACTAACCCTAACACTTAACCTTAACCCTAACCATAACACTAACTCGAACCCTTAAACCTAACCCTAACCCCAACACTAACCCTAACCCTAACCCCAACCGCAACTCTAACCATAACCCTAACCCCAACGCTAACTCTAACCCTAAACCTAACTCCCTGCCTACCCCCAAACCTAACCCTAACCCTAACCCTAACCCTAACATGACCCTGACCTTAACCCTAACCCTACCCTAACCCCTAACCCTGACACTAAAACTAAACCCTAACTCTAACACTGACACTAACCCTGACCCTTACCCTAAACCTGACCCTAAACCTAAGCCTAACACTGACCCTAACCCTAATCCAGATCAGAACCTGACCCAGAACCTGACCCTAACCCTTACCCTCAACCGGCCCTGACCCTAAACCTGACGCTGACCCTAACCCTAACTCTAACCCTGACCCTCACCATAACCCTCAACCTAAACCTAACCATCACTGTAACCCTCACCCTCACACTAACCTTAACCTTTACCCTAACCCTAACCCTTAACACTAACCCTAACCCTAGCCCTACTCTAACCCCTACCTATGACCTTAACCCTAACCTTAACACTAACACTAACCCTCACCCTAACACTAACCCTAACACTAACCATAACCCTAACCATCATCCTAGCCCTAACCTTAACTCCAGACATAACCCTATCCGTAACGCCAAACCTAACCCTAACCCTAACCCCAACCCTAACACTAACACTAACACCAAGCCTAACCCTAACCCTAACGCCAACCCCACCCCTAACCCTAACTCCAACAGTAGTCCTAAATGCAACCATAACCCTAAACCTAACCCTAACCCACTACCTAAATCTAACGTTAACCCTAGGCCAAACCCTAACCCTAATTCTAACCCTAACACTAACCCTTAACCTTAACCCTAACCCTAACAATAACCCCATCCCTTAACCCTAAACCTAAGCCTAAACGTAACCCCAACCCTAACCCTAACCATAACCCCAACCCTAATCCTAACCCCAACCCTAACTCTAACCCTAAACCTAACGCCCTCCCTACCCACAAACCTAACCCTAACCCCAACGCTAACGCTAATGCTAACCTCAACTTTAACAAAAACTGTTACCCTAAACCTGACCTTAAACCCAACAATAACTCTAACCACAACCCTAACCCTAACCCCGACCCTAAACCAAACCCTGACCCTGACCCTGACCCTAACCGAAACCCTAAGCCTAAACCTAACCCTAACCACGACCCTAATCATAACCCTAATCCCAACTCTAACCCTAACACCAAGCCTAAACCTAAACCTAAAGCCAACCCACACCGTAACCCTAACCCTAAAAGGAGCCCTAAACACAACCCTAACCCTAAACCTAACCCTAACCCCCTCCCTAAACCCAACTCTAAACCTAATGCTAACCCTAAAGCCAAACCTAACCCTAACACAAAACCCAAACATAACACCAACCCCAACCCTAACCCTGACCCTAACACCAACCCTAACCCTAACGCCAACCCTAACCCTAACCCCGACCCTAACCCTCACCCTAACACAGACCCTGACCCTGACCCTGACCCTAACCTAACGTGACCCTGATCTTAACCCATACATAATTATAACCCTACCCTAACTCCTAACCCTGACCCTAAACCTAAACCCTAACTCTAACCCTGACCCTAACCCTGACCCTTACCCTAACCCTGCCCTAAACCTAACCCTAACACTGACCCTAACCTTAACCCTGATCTGAACCTGACCCAAACCCTGACCCAAACCCTTACCCTCACCCGGCCCTGAACATAAACCTGACGCTGACCCTAACCCTAACTCTGACCCTGACCCTCACCATAACCCTGACCCTCACCCTAACCCTAACCTTCACTCTAATCCTAACCCTAACCCTAACCCTAACCATAACCATAACCCTACTCTAACCCCTCCCCCTGACCCTAACCCTAACCCTAACGCTAACACTAAACCTCACCCTCACCCTCACACTCACCTTAACCCTAACCCTAAACCTAACCCTAACCCTCACCCTAACCCTAACCCTAAACCTAACCTTAATCCCGCCCGTCTACCGTGGGTGTGTGGACACAGCCAGTTCCACACAGCGCCCTGCCTGCCCGTCTCCCGTGGGTGAGTGCACACAGCAAGTACCAAACACCACCCTACCTGCCCATCTCCCGTGGGTGAGTGGACACAACCAGTTCCACACAGCGTCCTGCCTGCCCGTCTCCCATGGGTGAGTGGAAACAACCAGTTCCACACAGCGCCCTGCCTGCCCGTGTCCCGTGGATGTGTGGACACAGCCATTTCCAAAAAGCATCCTGCGTGCCAGTTTCCCTAGGGTGTGTGGAAACAGCCAGTTCCACTCAGCGCCCTGCCTCCAAGTCTCCCGTGTCTGTGTGGGCACAGCAGTTTCCACACCGCGCAATGCCATCCAGTCTCCTGTAAGTGTCTGGACACAGCAATTTCCACACACCGTCCAGCCTGCCGTCTCCCTTGGGAGAGTGGAATCAGCCAGTTCAACACAGCGCCCTGCCTGTCACATTCCAGTGGCAGAGTGAACACAGCAAGTTCCACACAGGGCGCTGCCTGCACGTCTCCCGAGGGTGAGTGGACACAGCCAGTTCCAAATAGCACCTTGCCTGTCCGTCTCCCGTGGATGAGTGGAAACAACCAGTTCCACACAGCATCCTGCCTGCCGATCTCCCGTGGGTGTGTGGAAACAACCAGTTCCACACAGCACGCTTCCTGCCCATCTCCCATCGGTGATTGGACACAGCAAGTTCCACACAGGGCCATGCCTGCCCATCGCCCCCTAGGGAAGTGGACACAGCCAGTTCCACACAGCGCTCTACCTGTAAGTGAGTTGACACAGCCTGTTCCACCTAGCAGCCTGACTGCCCGTCTCCAATGGGTGAGTGGACACAGCCAGTTACACAAAGCACTGTGCCTGCCAGTCTCCCGTAGGTGAGAAGACACAGCTAGTTCCACACAGCGCCCTGCCTATCCATCTCCAGAGAGTGAGAGGACACACCCGTAACCCTAACTCTAACCATAACCCTAACCCTAATCCTAGCCCTAACCCTAACCCTAACCCCAACCCTAACCCTATCCCTAACGCCAACCCTAACCCTAACCCTAACCCCAACCCTAACCCTAACCTCAACCCCAACCTTAACCACAACCGAAACCCTAAGCCTCCCCCTAAACCCAACCCTAAACCCAACCCCAAACCTAACCCTAACCCTAAACCTAACCCCAACGCTAACGCTAACCCCAACCCCAACCCTAACCTCAACTCCTACCCTAACCTTGACCCTAACCCCAACAATAACTCTAACCCCAACCCTAACACTAACCCCCACCCTAATCCAAAACCTGACCCTAACCCTGACCCTAACCGTAATCCTAACCCTAAACCTAAACCTAAACCTAACCTAATCCTACCGTAACCTCACCCTAAACCTAACCCTAACACTAACCCTAACCCTAACACTAGAACCAACCCCAACCCAAACCCCAACCCCAACAATAGTCCTAAACCCAACCCTAACCCTAACCCTAACCCTCTCCCTAACCCTAACGCTAACCCTAACCCCAACCATAACCCTAACAGCAAACCCAACCCTAACACCAACCCCAACCCTAACCCTGACCCTAAAACCAACATTAACCCTAAACCCAACCCTAACCCTAACCACGACCCTACCCTCACCCTAACACTGACCTTGACCCTGACCCTGACCCTAACCCTGACCCTGACCTTAACACTAACCATACCCCTAACCCTACCTTAATCCCTAACCTTGACCCTAACCATAACCCTAACCCTGATCCTAAACCTAACCCTAACACTAACCCTAAACCTAACCCTGATCTGAACCTGACCCAGACCCTGACCCTAACCCTTACCCTGACCCAGTCCTGACCCTAACCCTGACGCTGACCCTAAACCTATCTCAGACTCTGACCCTGACTCGAACCCTCACCCTCACCCTAACCCTAACCCTCACCCTAACTCTCAGCCTCAACCTAACCCTAACCCTAACCCTTAACATTAACCCTAACCCTAACCCAAATCCTGCCCGTCTCCTGTGGGTGAGAGGACACAACCAGTTCCAACAAACACCCTGGCTGCCCGAATCCCATGGGTGAGTGGAAACAACCAGTTCCACACAGCACCCTTCCTGCACATCTCCCATCGGTGAGTGGACACAGCCAGTTCCACACAGCGCCGTGCCTGCCCAACTCACCCTGGGGAAGTGGACACAGCCAGTTTCACACAGCACCCTACCTGCCCGTCTCTGGTGAGTAAGTTGACAGAGCCTGATTCACATAGCACCCTGACTGGCCATCACAAATGGGTGAGTGGACACAGCCAGTTACACAAAGCACTGTGAGTGTCTGTCTCCCGTGGGTGAGAGGACACAGCTAGGTCCACACAGCACCCTGCCTATCCGGCTCCAGAGAGTGAGTGGACACAGCCCTAACCCTAACTCGAACCCTAACCCTAACCCTCACCCTAACCCTAACCCAAATCCTAACCCCAACCCTATCCCTAATGCCAACAATAACCCTAATCCTAACCCTAAACCCAACCCTAACCCTAACCCTAACCTTAACCTTAACCCTAAACCTAAACCCGACCCTAACACTAACAATAATCCTAACACTAATTCTAACCCTAACAATAACACTTAACCCTAACCATAAACCTAACCATAACCCTGACCCGAACCCCAACGCTAACCCTAACGCCAACCCTAACCCTAACCCCGACCCTAACCCTGACCCTGACCCTGTCCCTGACCCTAACCCTAACCTGAACCTTAACTCTAAACCCAACCAAAACCCTAACCCAAACCCTAACCCTAACGTGAACCCTAACCCTCCCTAACACCAACCCTAACCCTAATCCTAAACCCAACCCTAACCCTAACCTCAACCCCAACCCTAACCCCAACACCAAATGTAACCCTCACCCTAACCCCAACCATAACCCTAACCCCAACCCTAATATTAACCCCGACCCTAACCCTCACCCTAACACTGACCCTGACCCTGAAATTAACCCTAATCCTAACACTAACCCTAACCGTAACCATAACCACAACACTGACCCTGACTTAATCCTAACCCTAAGGCGAACCTTACCCTAACCCCTAACCCTGACCCTAAACCTAACCCCTAACTGTAACCCTGACCCTAACCCTGACCCTAACCGTGACCCTTACCCTAACCCTGACCCTACCGTGACCCTTACGCTAACCCTACCCCTAACAGTGACCCTAACCCTAACACTGACCCTAACCTTAACCCTAACCCTAAACCTAACGCCCTCCCTAACCCCAAGCCTAAATCTAACACTAACTCCATCGCTAACGCTAACAAGAACCCCGACCCTAACCCTAACTACCCTACCCTAACCCCAAAAATAAATCAAACCCCAACCCTAATCTTAACCCAAACACTGACCCTGACCCTGACCCTAACCGTAACCCTAAGCCTAAACCTAACTCTAACCCCAACCATAACCCTAACCCCAACCCTAGCCCTAACCCCAACCCTAACCCTAACCCTAAACCTAACCCTAACCCCCTCCCTTACACCAACACTAAACCTAACGCTAACCCTAACCCCAAAACTAACCCTAACCCCAAACCCAATCCTAACACCAACCCCAACCCTAACGCTGACGCTAACACCAACCATAACCCCAATCCTAACCCTAACCCCGACCCTAACACTCACCCTAACACTGACCCTTACCCTGACCATGACCATGACCCTAACCCTAACCCTGACTTTGACCTTAACCCTAACCTTAACCCTAAACCTACCCTAACCCCTAACCCTGACCCTAAACATAAACCTAAACCCTAACTATAACACTGACCCTAACCCTGACCCTTACCGTAACCCTGACCCTAAACCTAACCCAAACACTGACCCTAACCCTAACCCTGATCTGAACCTGACCCAGACACTGACCGTAACCCTTACCCTCACCCGGCCCTGACCCTAAACCTGACGCTGACTCTAACCCTAACTCTGACACTGACCCTCACCTAACCCTCACCTTCACCCTAACTCTAACCCTCACCATAACCCTCACCCTCACCCTAACCCTAAGACTAACCCTAATCCTAAACCTTAACCCTCACCCTAACCCTAACACTTACCCTAACCCTAATTCTAACCCTCACCCTAACGCTAACCCTAATCCTGCCCATCTACCGTGGGTGTGCGGACACAGCCAGTTCCACACAGTGCCCGGCCTGCCCATCTCCCGTAGGTGAGCGGACACAGCCAGTACCAAACAGCAACCTGCCTGCCCGTATGCCGTGGGTGAGTGGACACAACCAGTTCCACACAGCGTCCTGCCTGCCCGTCTCCCATGGGTGAGTGGAAACAACCAGTTCCTCACAGCGCCGTGCCTGCCCGTCTACCATGGGTGTGTGGAAACGACGAGTTCCACACAGCACTCTGCGTGCCCATCTCCCGTCGGTGAGTGGACACAGCCAGTTCCAAAGAGCGCCGGGCCTGCCCATCTCCACTGGGGGAGTGGACACAGCCAGGTCCACACAGTGCCCTGCCTGCTCGTCTCTCGTGACTGAGTGCACACAGCCTGTTCCACATAGTACCCTGACTGCTCGTGTCCAATGGGTGAGTGGACACAGCCACTTACACAAAGCACTGTGCCTGCCTGTCTCCCGTGGGTGAGAGGAAACAGCTAGTTCAACACATCGCCCTGCCTATCCGTCTCCAGTAGTGAGTGGACACAGCCCTAACCCTAACTCTAACCCTAACCCTAACCCTAACCCTAACCCTAACCCTAACACTTAACTCTAACCCTACCCCTAAACCCAGCCCCAACCCTTAACCCTAACCCTAACCCTAACCCGAACCTAACCCTATCCCAATCGCCAACGCTAACCCTAACCTTAACCCTAACCCTAACCAAAACCCCAATCCTAACACTAACCCGAACCCCATCCCTAAACCCAACTGAAACCCTAACTGTAACCTCAACCATAACCCTAACTCCAACCCCAAACCTAACCCTAGCTCCAACCCTAACCCTAACACTAACACCAACACTAACCCTAACCCCAACCTGACCCTAACCCTAACCCTTATTCTAACCGTAACCTTAACACTTAACCCTAACCCTAACCCTAACCCCAACATTTAACCCTAACCCTAACACTATCCCTAACCCCAACTTTAACCCCAACCCTAACTCTAACGCTAACACTAACCCTAACCCCAACCCTAACCCTAAACCCAACCACAACCCTAACCCCACCCACAACCCTAAACCTCACCCTAACCCCAACCCTAACCCAAACCGAGACCCTAAACCTCACCCTAACACTGACCCTGACCCTGACCCTAACCCTAACACTGACCCTGACCTTAACCCTAACCTTAACCCAACCCTAACCCCTAACCCTGACCCTAACCCTAACCCTAACCCTTACCCTAACCCTCACCCTCACCCTAACCCTAACCCAAACCCTCACCCTAACCCTAACCCTAACACTAACCCTAACTCTAACCCTAACCCTATCCCTGTCCATCTACCGTGGGTGTGTGGACACAGCCAGTTTCACACAGCGCCCTGCCTGCCCGTCTACCATCAGTGTGTGGACACAGCCAGTTCCACACAGTGCCCTGCATGTCTGTCTCCCGTGGGTGTGTGAACACAGCGAGTTCCACCCAGCGTCCTGCCAGCCCGTCTCCTGTGTGTGAGTGGACACAACCAGTTACACACTGTACCCGTCATGCCCGTCTCCGTGGGTGTGTGGAATCGGCCAGTTCCACACAATGCTCTGCCTGCCCGTCTCCCGTAGGTGCGTGGACACAACCAGTTCCAGAACATGCCCTGTGCGCCCGTCTCCTGTGGGTGAGTGGAAACAGCCAGTTCCAAACAACCCCCTGCCTGCCCGTGTCCCGTGGGTGTGGGGACACTGCCAGTTCC
>NW_017968519.1:560282-572220 GCF_000165445.2 Microcebus murinus
CAGCCCCCTGCCTGCCCATCTCTCCTGGTTGAGTGGACACAGCCAGTTCCACACAGAGCCCTGCCTGCCCATCTCCCATGGGTGAGTCACACAGCCAGTTCAACACAGCGCCCTGCCAGCTAGTCTCCGGTGTGTGAGTGGACACAACCAGTTACACACTGTACCCGTCATGCCCGTCTCCGTGGGTGTGTGGAATCGGCCAGTTCCACACAATGCTCTGCCTGCCCGTCTCCCGTAGGTGCGTGGACACAACCAGTTCCAGAACATGCCCTGTGCGCCCGTCTCCTGTGGGTGAGTGGAAACAGCCAGTTCCAAACAACCCCCTGCCTGCCCGTGTCCCGTGGGTGTGGGGACACTGCCAGTTCCGCATCGCGTCCTGCTCGCCCATCTCCGGTGGATGCGTGGACACAGCCAGATCCACACAGAGCACTGCGAACCCGTATCCCGTGGGTGTGTGGACACAGTCATATCCACACAGCACCCTGTCTTCCCATCTCCCGTGGCTGCGTGGACACAGCCATCTCCACACAGCACCCTGCCTGCTTGTCTCCCGTGGGTGTGTGGACACGGTATTTCCACACAGAGTCATGGTTGCCGTATCCTTAGGAGTGTGGACACAGCCCAATCCACACAGCGCCCTGCCTGCCCATCTCCCATGGGTGTGTGGACACAGACAGTTTCACCTAGCACCCTGCCCTTCTTCTGTGAGTGATTGGACACAGCCATTTCCAAACAACGCCCTGACTGCCCGTCTCCAGTGTGTGAGTGGACACACCCAGTTGCACACAGGGCCCTACCTATCCGTATCCTGTGGGTGAGTAGAGACAGCTAGTTCAACAAAGCCCGTGCCTGCCCGTCTCCCATGGGTGAGTGGACACAACCAGTTCCACACAGCGCCGTGTCTGCCAGTCTACCGTGGGTGTGTGGAAATAACTAGTTCCAAACAGCACACTGCCTGCCCATTTCTCGTCGGTGAGTGGACAGAGCCAGTACCACATAGGACCCTGAACTCCCATCTCCAATGGGTGAGTGGACACAGCCTTAACCCTAACCCTAACCCTAAACCTAACCCTAACAATAACCCCAACCCCAAACCTAACCCTAACCCTAACCCTAAACCTAAACCCAACCCTAACCCTAACCCTAACCCCAATTCCAAACCTAACCAAAACTCAAACCTTAACGCTAACCCTAAACTTAAACCAACTCTAACCCTAACCCTAAACCCAAACCTAACCCTAACCCTAACCCAACCGAAACACTTACTCTAACCCAAAGGCTAACCCTAACCTGAAACCTAACCTTAACCCTAACCCTAACAGCCTACCTAACCCCAAACCTAAGCCTAAGCCTAAGCCTACCCCTACCCCTAACCCTAACCCTAACCCTAATTCAAACCCTAAGCCTAAACCAACCCTTAACCCTAGGCCTAACCCTAACCCTAACACAAACCCTTAAGCCTAACCCTAACCCTAATCATAAACTCAACCGAACGCTAACCCTAACCCCAACCCTAACCCCAACCCTAACCTTAACCCTAACCCTAACAGCCAACCTAACCCCAACCCTAAGCCTAACCCTAACCATAACCCTAATTGTAACCCTAACCCTAAAACAAACCCTTAACCCTAGGCCTAACCCTAACCCTAACCCAAACCCTTAAGACTAACCCAAACCCTAATCCTAAACTCAACCGAACGCTAATCCTAACCCCAACCCTAACCCTAACCCTAACACCAACCCTAACCCTAATCCTAATCCTCACCATAACCCCAACCCTAACTCTAACCCTAATGCTAAACCCTCCCTAAAACTAACCCTAACCCTTATCTGACCCTGACCCTGACCCTAACCCTGACGCTAACCCTAACCCTGACACTAACCCTAACCCTAACCCCAACTCCAACCCTATCCCTGAACCTAACCACAACCCTAACCCTAACCCTAACGCAACCCTAACCCTTACCTTAACCCTAACCATAACCTAAAGTCTAACCCTAACCCTAACCCCAACCCTAACTCTAAACATAACCCTACCCCCTCCTTAACCCCAAACCTAACACTAAGCCCAATGCTAACCCTAAACCCAACTCCAAACATAACCCTGACCCTAACCCCAACCCTAACTCTAACCCTAAAGCTAACCCCCTCCTTAACCCTAGCCCTAACCCTAACGCTAACCCTGAGTCTCACCCTGACCCTGACACTGACCCTGACCAAAACCCTAACCCACCCCCAACCCTAAGCCTAACACTACCACTAACCGGAACCCCAACCATTAACCCTAACACTAACCCTAACCCTAACCCTAACCCAAACACCAACCCTAATTCTAACCTTACCCCAACCCAAACCCTAACCCTAACCCAAAACATAAACCTAACCCCAACCCTAACCCTAACCCTAACCCTAACCCAACCCTAACCCTAACCCTAACACCAACCCTAACCCTAACCCCGACCTTAACCCTCACCCTATCACTGACCCTGACCCTGACCCTGACCATAATCCTAACCCTGACCCTGACCTTAACCCTAACCCTAACCCTAAGCTTACCCTAACCCTAACCCTGATCTGAACCTGACCCTGACCCTGACGCTAACCCTAACCCCGACCATGACCCTGACCCTAACCCTGACCCAGACCCTGACACAGACCGAAACCCTGACCCTAACCTTAACCCTGACCCTAACCCAGAACCTGAACCTGACCCTAAACCTGACCCTCACCCTGACCCTGACCCTAACCCTAACCCTAAACCTAACCCTCACCATAACACTTAACCCTAACCCTAACCCTAACCCTGCCCTAACTCCTAACCCTGACCCTGACCCTAACCCTAACCCTAACACTAACCCGAACCCTCACCCTAAAACTAACCCTAACCCTAACCCTAATCCTAACCCTAACCCTAACCCTAACTTTCACCCTAACCCTAACCCTAACCCTAACCCTAACCCTAACCCTAACCCTGCCCGTCTACCGTGGGTGTGTGGACACAGCCAGTTCCACACAGTGCCCTGCATGTCTGTCTCCCGTGGGTGTGTGAACACAGCGAGTTCCACCCAGCGTCCTGCCAGCCCGTCTCCTGTGTGTGAGTGGACACAACCAGTTACACACTGTACCCATCATGCCCGTCTCCGTGGGTGTGTGGAATCTGCCAGTTCCACACAATGCCCTGCCTGCCCATCTCCCATGGGTGTGTGGACACAACCAGTTCCAGAACACGCCCTGTGCGCCCATCTCCTGTGGATGCGTGGACACGGCCAGTTCCAAACAACCCCCTGCCTGCCTGTGTCCCGTGGGTGTGGGGACACTGCCAGTTCCACATCGCGTCCTGCTCGCCCATCTCCGGTGGATGCGTGGACACAGCCAGATCCACACAGAGCACTGTGAAACCGTCTCCCGTGGGTGTGTGGACACAGCCATCTTCACACAGCACCCTGCCTGCTTCTCTCCCGTGGGAGTGTGGACACGGTATTTCCACACAGAGTCATGGTTGCCCGTCTTCTTAGGTGTGTGGACACAGCCAATTCCACAGAGCGCCCTGCCTGCCCATCTCCCATGGGTGTGTGGACACAGCCAGTTCCACCTAGCACCCTGCCCGTCACCCGTGGGTGTGTGGACACAGCATGTACACACAGCGTACCGCCTGCCCATCTCCCTTGGGTGTATGTACATAGCCAGTTCCACACAGCACCTTGCCTGCCCATCTCGCGTGGGTGTGTGGACAAAGCCTGTTCCACACAGCGTCCAGCTTGCCCAAACCCATGTGTGTGTGGACACAACACGTACCACACTGCGCCCTGCCTGCTCGTGTCCCGTGGAGGTGTGGATATAGCCATTTCCAAAAAGCGTCCTGCGTGCCTGTTTCCTTGGGTGTGTGGAAACAGCCAGCTCCACTGAGCGCCCTGCCTCCAAGTCTCCCGTGGGTGTGTGGACACAGCCAGTTCCACACAGCATCCAGCCTGCCCGTCTCCCGTGGGTGAGTCAACACAGCCAGTTCAACACAGCGCCCTGCCTGTCCGTCTAAAGTGGCAGAATGGACACAGCAAATTCCACACAGCGCCCTGACTGCCCGTCTCCCGTGGGTGAGTGGACACAGCCAGTTCCACACAGCGCCCTGCCTGCCGTCTCTCACGAGTTAGTGCACACAGCCAGTTCCACATAGCGCCCTGACTGCCCGTCTCCAATGGGTGAGTGAACACAGCCAGTTACACACAGCACTGTGCCTGCCTGTCTCCCGTGGGTGAGTGGACACAGCCAGTTCCAAACAAGGACCTGTGTGACCATCTCTCATGGGTTTGTGGACACAGCAAGTTAAACACAGCGCGCTGCCTGCCCGTCTCCGGTGGGAGTGGACACAGCCAGTTCTACACAGCACCCTGCCTGCCCATCTCCAGTGTGTGTGTGGACACAACCAGTAACACAGCGCACTGCCTGCCCTTCTCCCGTGGGTGAGTGGACACAGCCAATTACACACACCGCCGTGCCTGCCCGTCTTCCATGGGTGAGTGGACACAGCCAGTTCTACACAGGGCCCTGTCTGTCCATATCCAGTGGGTGAGTGGACTCAGCCAGTTCAACACAGCGCACTACCTGCCCGTCTCCCGTGGGATGAGGACACAGCCAGTTCAACAAAGCACCCTGCCTGCCCGTCTCCTGTGGGTAAGTGGACACAGCCAGCTCCACACAGCCCCCTGCCTGCCCATCTCTCCTGGTTGAGTGGACACAGCCAGTTCCACACAGAGCCCTGCCTGCCCATCTCCCATGGGTGAGTCACACAGCCAGTTCAACACAGCGCCCTGCCAGCTAGTCTCCGGTGTGTGAGTGGACACAGCCAGTTCAACACAGCGCCATGCCAGCCTGTCTCCCGTGTGTTAGTGGACACAGCCAGGACCACACAGCACACTGCCTGCCTGTCTCCCATGGCTGAGTGGACACAGTCAGTTCCACCCAGCGCCCTGCCTGTCATTCTCCCGTGGGTGTATGGACATAGCCAGTTATCACAGCGCCCTGCCTGCCTGTCTCCCGTGGGTGTGTGGACACAGCCAGATCCACACAGCGCCCTATCGGCCCATCTCCCATGTGTGACTGGACACAGCCAGTTCCACACGGCGCCCTGCCTGCCCGTCTCCCGTGGGTAAGTGGACACAGCCAGTTCCACACAGCGCCCTTTCTGCACATCTCCCATGGTTGTTTGGACACAGCCAGTTCGACACAGCGCCCTGCAGCTCGTCTCCCATGGTTGAGTGGACAGAGCCAGTTCCACTCAGCGAACTTTCTGCTCATCTTCCATGGGTGTTTGGACATGGCCAGTTCCACACAGCACCCTGCCAGCCCGTCTTCCTTGGGTGAATGGACACAGCTAGTTCCACAGAGCGCCCTGCCTGCCCCTCTCCCATGGGTGGGTGGACATGCCCAGTAAACACAGCGCCCTGCCTGTCCATCTCCCGTGGGTAGTGGACACAGCCAGTTCCACGCAGCACCCTTTTTGCCCGTCTCCCGTGGGTGTGTGGCCTCAGCCAGTTCCACACAGCACCCAGCTTGCCAGTCTCCCGTGGGTGTGTGGACACAGCCAGTTAAACAAAGCGCCTTGCTTGCCCATCTCCCATATTTGTGTGGACAAGCCAATTCCACACAGGACCCTACCTGCCCATTTCCCGAGGGTGAGTGGACACAGCCAGTTCACACAGCGCCCTGCCTGCATTTCTACCTTGGGTGAGTGGACACAGCCAGTTTCACACAGCGCCCTGCCTGCCCATGTCCTGTGGGTGAGTGGACACAGCCATTCCACACAGGGCCCTACCTGCCCATTTTCCGTGGGTGTGAGGACATGCCCAGTTCAACACAGCGCCGTGCATAACCATCTCCTGTGGGTGTGTGGACACAGCAAGTTCCACAGAGCGCTCTGCCTGCCCATCTTTTATGGGTGTGCGGATACAGACAGTTAAACAAAGCGCATGCCTACGCGTCTCCTGTGGGTGTGTGGACACAGCCAGTTACACACAGCTCCCTACCTGCCCATGTCCCATTAGTGACTGGTCACAGCCAGTTCAACACAGCACCCAGCATGCCCGTGTCCCGTGCGTGTGTGGACACAGCCAGTACCATACAGCGCCATGATTGCCCATCTCCCGTGGATGTGTGGACACAGCCAGATCCACACAGCGCACTTCCTGACTGTCTCCCATGGCTGAGTGGACACAGCCAGTTCCACACAGAGCCCTAACTGCCCATCTCCTCTGGATGAGTGGACACAGCCAGTTCCACACAGCGCGCTGCCTGCCTAACTTCCGTGGGTGAGTGGACACAGCCAGTTCCACACAGCGCCGTGCCTGCCCGTCTCCCATGTGAGAGTGGACACAGCCAGTTCCACACAGCGCCGTGCCTGCCTGTCTCCCTTGGGTGAATGGAAACAACCAGTCCCACACAGCACCCTGCCTGCCCGTCTCCCGTGGCTGTGTGGACACACCCAGTTCCACACTGTGCCCTGTCTTCCTGTCTCCCATGAGTGTGTGGACACAGCCAGTTCAACACAGGGCCCTGTCTGCCCATCTCCCATGGGAGTGTGGACACAGCCAGTTTCACACAGCGCCCAGCCTGCCAGTCTCCCTTGTGTGTGTGGACACGCCAGTTCAACACAGCGCCCTGCCTGCCATCTCCAGTGGGTGTGTGGACACAGCCAGTTCCACACCAAGCCCTGTCTGCCCGTCTCTCATCAGTGTGTGGACATGGCCAGTTCAACAGAGCGCCCTGCCTGCCCGTCTGCCCTGGGTGTGTGGACACAGCCATTCCACACAGGGCCCTACCTGCCCATTTTCTGTGGGTGTGAGGACATGCCCAGTTCAACATAGTGCCGTGCATGACCGTCTCCCGTGGGTGTGTGGACACAGCCAGTTCCACAGAGCGCTCTGCCTGCCCGTCTCCCGTGGGTGACTGGACACAGCCAGTTCCACACAGCGCCCTGCCTGCCCGTCTTTTATGGGTGTGTGGATATAGCCAGTTAAACACAGCGCATGCCTGCGCGTCTCCTGTGGGTGTGAGGACACAGCCAGTTACACACAGCTCCCTACCTGCCCATGTCCCATTAGTGACTGGTCACAGCCAGTTCAACACAGCACCCAGCATGCCCGTGTCCCGTGCGTGTGTGGACACAGCCAGTACCACACAGCGCACTTCCTGACCGTCTCCCATGGGTGATTGGACACAGCCAGTTCTACACAGAGCCCTACCTGCCCGTCTCCTCTGGATGAGTAGACACAGTGAGTTCGACACAGCGCCCTGCCTGCCCTTATCACGTGGGTGAGTGGACACAGCCAGTTCAACAAAGCGCCTTGCCTGCCCGTCTTTCGTGTGTGAGTGGACACAGCCAGTGCCACACAGCGCCCTGCCTACCGGTCTCCCATGGATGAGTGGACAAAGCCAGTTCCACACAGCGCCCTGCCTGCCCGTCTCCCGTGGGTGAGTGGAAACAACCAGTACCACACAGCGCCGTGCCTGCCCGTCTCCCGTGGGTGAATGGAAACAACCAGTTCCACACAACACCCTGCCTGCCCGTCTCCCGTGGGTGAGTGGAAACAGCCAGTTCCACACAGCGCCCTGCCTTCCAGTCTCCCGTGGGTGTGTGGACACAGCCAGTTCCACACAGCGCCCTGTCTGCCCGCCTCACATCGGTGTGTGGACACGGTCAGGTCAACACAGCACCCTGCCTGCTCATCTCCCGTGTCTGTGTGGACACACCCAGTTCCACACTGTGCCCTGTCTTCCTGTCTCCCATGAGTGTGTGGACATGGCCAGTTCAACACAGGGCCCTGTCTGCCCGTCTCCCATGGGTGTGTGGACACAGCAAGTTTCACACAGTGCCCAGCCTGCCAGTCTCCCTTGTGTGTGTGCACACGCCAGTTAAACACAGCGCCCTGCCTGCCATCTCCAGTGGGTGTGTGGACACAGCCAGTTCCACACAGAGCCCTGTCTGCCCGTCTCTCATCGGTGTGTGTACACGGCCAGTTCAACAGAGCGCCCTGCCTGACCGTCTTCCCTGGGGGGGTGGACACAGCCAGATCCACACAGTTCCCTGCCGGCCCGACTCCCGTGGGTGTGTGGACACAGCCAGTTCAACACAGCGTACTGCCTGCCCGTTTCCTGTGGGTGAGTAGGCACAGCCAGTTCAACACTGCGCCCTTCCTGCCCGTCTCCTGTGGGTGAGTGGATACAGACAGTTCCACACAGCGCCCTGCCTGCCCGTCCTCCGTGGTTGAGTGGACACAGAAAGTTCCACACAGCGTCCTGCCTGCCTGTCACACTGGGAGAGTAGACACAGCCAGCTCCACACAGTGCCCTGCCTGCCCATCTCCCGTGGGTGTGTGGACACAGCCAGTTAGACACTGCACCGTGCCTGCCCATCTCCCATGGGTGAGTGGACACAGCCAGTTCCTCACCGCGCCCTGCCTGTCCGTTTCCCATGGGTGTGTGGACAAAGCCAGATCCACACAGCACTCTACCTGCCTGACTCCCATGGGTGAGTGGACAAAGCCAGTTCCACAGCGCCAGTTCCACACAGCGCCCTGCCTGCCCATCACCCATGGGTAAGTGGCCACAGTCAGTACCACACAGCGCCCTGCCTGCCCGTCTCCCGAGGGGGAGTGGACACAGCCAGTTACACACAGCACTGTGCCTGCCTGGTTCCCGTGGGTGTGTGGACACAACCAGTCCAACCGTGCCCTGCCTGCCCATCTCCCGTGAGTGTGTGGACACAGCCAGATCCACACAGCACCCTAACTACAAGTCTTCCATGGGTGAGTGGACACAGCCAGTCCAACCGCGCCCTGGCTGCCCATCTCCCGTGGGTGTGTGGACCTAGCCAGATCCACACAGCACTCTACCGGCCTGTCTCCCGTGGGTGTGTGGACACAGCCAGTTACACACAGCACCCAATGTGCCCGTCCCCCAAGGGTGTGTGGACACAGCCAGATCCACACAGCACCCCACCTGACATCTCCCATCGGTGTGTGGACACGGCGAGTTCAAAACAGCGCCCTGCCTGCCCGTCTTCCGTGGGTGAGTGGACACAGTCAGATCCACACAGGGCCGTGCCTACCCGTCTCCCGTGGGTGTGTGGAAATAGCCAGATCCACACTGCGCCCTGCTGCCCGTCTCCCTTGGGTGTGTGAACACAGCCAGTCCAACACCACGCCCTGCCTGCCAGGCTCCCGTTGGTGTGTGCAAACAGCCAGATCCACACACCGTCCTGCCTGCATGTCTACCGTGGGAGTGAGGACACGGCCAGTCCAACACAGCACCGTGCCTCCCGTTACCGTGGTTGTGTAGACACAGCCAGTTCCACACAGCACCCAGCCTGCCTGTCTTCTATATGTGAGTGGACACAGCCAGTTAAACACAGGGCCCTGCCTGCCTGTCTCCCGTGTGTTTGTAGACACAGCCAGTTTAACACAGCGCCCTGTCTGCCCTTCTCCCGTGGGTGAGTGGACACTGCCAGTTCCACACAGCGCCCTGTCTGCACATCTCCTATGGGTGTGTGGACACGGCCAGTTCCACACAGCGCACTGCCTGCCCGTATACCATGGATGAGTGGACACAGCCAGTTCCACACAGGGCCCTGCCTGCCCGTCTCCCATGGGTGTGTGGACACGGCCAGTTAAACACAGCGCCCTGCCTGCCCTTCTCCCGTGGGAGTGGACACAGCCAGTTCTACACAGCACACTTCTTGCCCATCTCCTGAGGGTGTGTGGACATAGCCAGTTCAACACAGCACTCTGCCTGCCCGACTCCAGTGGGTGTGTGGACACAGCCAGTTACATAGCGCACTGCCTGCCCGTCTCCCATGGGTGAATGGAAACAATCAGTTCCACACAGCAGCCTGCCTGCCCATCTCCCATGGGTGAGTGGACACAGCCAATTACACACACCGCCGTGCCTGCCCTTCTACCGTGGGTGAGTGGACACAGCCAGTTCCAAACAGGGCCCTGTCTGCCCGTCTCCCGTGGGTGAGAGGACACAGCCAGTTCAACACAGCGCCCAGCCGGCCCATCTCCCGTGGGTGAGTGGACACAGCTAAATGCACACAGCGCCCTGCCTTCCCTTCTCCCGTGGGTGTGTGGACACAGCCAGTTCAACCCTGTGCCCTGCCTGCATGTCTAGAATGGGGGTGTTGACAAAGCCAGTTCAACACAGAACCCTACCTGCCCGTCTCCCGTGGTTGAGTGGACACACCCAGTTCCACACAGAGCCATGCCTGCCCGTCTCCCGTGTGTGAGTGGAAACCACCAGTTCCACACAGCACCCTGCCTGCCAATCTCCCGTAGGTGAGTGGACACAGCCAGTTCCACAAAGCGCTGTGTCTGCCCGTCTCCCATAGGGGAGTGGACACAGACAGCGCCCTGTCTGCCCATCTCCCGTGGGTGTGTGGACACGGCCAGTTAAACACAGTGCCCTGCCTGCCCGTCTTCCGTGGGTGAGTGGACACAGCTAGATCCACACAGCGCCCTGTATGCCCGTCTCCCATGGGTGTGTGGACATAGCCAGGTCAACACAGTTCCCTGCCTGCCCATCTTCAGTGGGTGAGTGGACACAGCCATTTAAACACAGCGCCCTGACTGCCCGTCTCCAGTGTGTGAGTAGACACAGCTAGTTCCACACAGCGCCGTGCCTGCCTGTCTCCCGTGGGTGAGTGGAAACAGCTAGTTCCACACAGCACCCTGCCTCCCATTCTCCACTGAGTGAGTGGACACTGCCAGTTCCACAAAGCGCCCTGCCTGCCCGTCTGCCGAAGGTGAGTGGACACAGCCAGTTCTACACAGCGCCCTGTCTGCCCGTCTCTTGTGGGTGAATGGACACAGCCAGTTACACACAGCACTGTGCCTGCCCGGTTCCCGTGGGTGTGTGGACAAGGCCAGTTCAAAACAGCGCACTGCCTGCCCGTTTCCTCTGAGTGAGTAGGCACAGCCAGTTCAACACTGTGCCCTTCCTGCCCGTCTCCCATGGGTGAGTGGATACAGACAGTTCCACTCAGCGCCCTGCCTGCCTGTCACACTGGGAGAGTAGACACAGCCAGCTCCACACAGTGCCCTGCCTGCCCATCTCCCGTGGGTGTGTGGACACAGCCAGTTAGACACTGCACCGTGCCTGCCCGTCTCCCGTGGGTGAGTGGACACAGCCAGTTCCTCACCGCGCCCTGCCTGTCCGTTTCCCATGGGTGTGTGGACAAAGCCAGATCCACACAGCACTCTACCTGCCTGACTCCCATGGGTGAGTGGACAAAGCCAGTTCCACAGCGCCAGTTCCACACAGCGCCCTGCCTGCCCATCACCCATGGGTAAGTGGCCACAGTCAGTACCACACAGCGCCCTGCCTGCCCGTCTCCCGAGGGGGAGTGGACACAGCCAGTTACACACAGCACTGTGCCTGCCTGGTTCCCGTGGGTGTGTGGACACAACCAGTCCAACCGTGCCCTGCCTGCCCATCTCCCGTGAGTGTGTGGACACAGCCAGATCCACACAGCACCCTAACTACAAGTCTTCCATGGGTGAGTGGACACAGCCAGTCCAACCGCGCCCTGGCTGCCCATCTCCCGTGGGTGTGTGGACCTAGCCAGATCCACACAGCACTCTACCGGCCTGTCTCCCGTGGGTGTGTGGACACAGCCAGTTACACACAGCACCCAATGTGCCCGTCCCCCAAGGGTGTGTGGACACAGCCAGATCCACACAGCACCCCACCTGACATCTCCCATCGGTGTGTGGACACGGCGAGTTCAAAACAGCGCCCTGCCTGCCCGTCTTCCGTGGGTGAGTGGACACAGTCAGATCCACACAGGGCCGTGCCTACCCGTCTCCCGTGGGTGTGTGGAAATAGCCAGATCCACACTGCGCCCTGCTGCCCGTCTCCCTTGGGTGTGTGAACACAGCCAGTCCAACAC
>NW_017968519.1:577744-609264 GCF_000165445.2 Microcebus murinus
CTCCGGTGGGTGAGTGGACACAGCCAATTCCACACAGCGCCGTGCCTGCCTGTCTCCCGTGGGTGAGTGGAGACAGCCAGTTCCACACAACGCCCTACCTGCCAGTCTCCGGTGGGTGAGTGGACACAGCCAGTTCGACACAGCACCCTAATTGCCCGTCACCCATGTGTTTGTGGATACAGCCAGTCCCACACAGTGCCCTGCCTGCCTGTCTCCCATGAGTATGTGGACACAGCCAGTTGCACACCACGCCCTGCCTGCCCATCTTCAGTTGCTGAATGGACACAGCCAGTTCCACACAGCGCCCTGTCTGCACGTCTCCTATGGGTGTGTGGACACGGCCTGTTCCACACAGCGCACTGCCTGCCCGTCTACCATGGATGAGTGGACACAGCCAGTTCCAAACAGGGCCCTGCCTGTCCGTCTCATATGGGTGTGTGGACATGGCCAGTTAAACACAGCGCCCTGCCTGCCCGTCTCAAGTGGGAGTGCACACAGCCAGTTCTACACAGCGCCCTTCTTGCCCATCTCCCGTGGGTGTGTGGACATAGCCAGTTCAACACAGCACTCTGCCTGCCCGACTCCAGTGGGTGTGTGGACACAGCTAGTTACACAGCGCCCTGCCTGCCCGTCTCCCGTGGGTGAGTGGAAACAACCAGTTCCACACAGCAGCCAACCAGCAAATCTCCCATGGGTGAGTGGACACACACCGCCGTGCCTGCCCGTCTACTGTGGGTGAGTGGACACAGCCAGTTCCACACAGGGCCCTGTCTGCCCATCTCCAGTGGGTGAGTGGACAAGCCAGTTCCACACAGCCCCCTGTCTGCCCGTCTCCCGTGGGTGAGAGGACACAGCCAGTTCAACAAAGCGCACTGCTTGCCCATCTCCCGTGGGTAATTGGACACAGCCAATTCCACACAGCGCCCTGCCTGCCCGTCTCCCCTGGTTGAGTGGACACAGCCAGTTCAAAACAGCGCCCTGCCTGCCCGTCTCCCGTGAGTGTGTGGACACAGCCAGATCCACACTGCGCCCTGCCTGCCCATCTCCCGTGGGTGTTTGGACACAGCACCCTGCCTGCCCATCTCCCATGGCTGTGTGGACACAGACATTTCCACACTGCGCCCTGCCTGCCAGTATCCCATGGGTGTGTGGACATAGCCAGTTAAACACAGTGCCCTTCCTGCCTGTTGCCCGTTGGTGAGTGGACACAGCCAGTTCAACACAGCACCCTGCCTGCTTGTCTCCCGTGTGTTAGTGGACACAGCCAGGACCAGACAGCGCCCTGCCTACCCATCTCCCATGGGTGAGTGGACACAGTCAGTTCCACCCAGCCCCCTGCCTGTCCATCTCCCGTGGGTGTGTGGACATAGCGAGATAAACACAGCGCCTTGCCTGCCGTCTCCCTTTTGTGTGTGCACACAGCCAGTTTAACACAGCACCCTGCCTGCCCTACTTCCGTAGCTGAGTGGACACAGCCAGTTCCACACAGCTTTCTACTTGCCCATCTTCCATTGGTGACTGGGCACACCCAGTTCCACACAGCACCCTGCCTGCCCGTCTACCTTGGGTGAATGGACACAGCCAGTTCCACACTGCACCCTGCCTGCCCTTCTCCCATGGGTGTGTGGACACGGCCAATAAACACAGCGCTCTGCCTTCCCATCTCCCGTGGGTAGTGGACACAGCCAGTTCCACACAGCGCCCTTTTTGCCCATCTCCCGTGGGTGTGTGGACATAGCCAGTTCACACAGCACCCTGCTTGTCTGTCTCTAGTGGGTGTGTGGAGACAGCCAGTTACACAGAGCCCTGCCTGCCCGTCTCCAGTGGGTGAGTGGACTCAGCGAGTTCAACACAGTGCACTGCCTGCCCTTCTCCCGTGGGTGTGTGGACACAGCCAGTTCCACACAGCGCCCTACCTGCCCGTCTCCATTGTGTGACTGGACACAGCTAGATCCACACAGCACCCAGCAAGCCCATCGCCCGTGGGCGTGTGGACACAACCAGTTCCACACCGCGTCCTGTCTGCTGGTCTCCCGTCGGTGTGTGGACAATGCCAGTTCCACACAGCGCCGTGCCTGCCCGTCTTCCGTGGGTGTGTGTCACAGCCAGTTCCACAATGCGCCCTGCCTGCCTGTCTCCCGTGGGTGTGTGGACACAGCCAGTTAAACACAGCGCCCTTCTTTCCCGTCTCACGTGGTGTGTGGACATAGCCAATTCAACACAGCACGCTGATTGCCCGTCTACAGTGGGTGTGTGGACACAGCCAGTAACACAGCGCCCTGACTGCCAGTCTCCCGTGGGTGAGTGTACACACCCAGATCCACACAGTGCCATGATTGCCCGTCTCCGGTGGGTGAGTGGACACAGCCAGATCCACATAGCGCCCTGCCTGCCCGACTCTGGTTGGTGAGTGGACACAGCCTGTTCCACTCAGCGCCTTGTCTGCAAGTCTCCCATGGGTGTGTGGACACAGCCGTTTCCAAACAGCACCCTGACAGCCCGTCTCCCATGGATGTGTGGACACAGCCAATTCCAAACAACGCCCAGCTTGTCAGTCTCCCGTGGGTCAGTGGACACAGCCAGTTCCACACTGCACCGTACCTGCCCGTCTCCCGTGGGTGTGTGGAAACAGCCAGTTTCACACGGCACCCTGCCTGCCCATCTCCCGTGGGTGAGTGGACACAGCCAGATCCACACAGCGCCCTGCCAGCCCATCTTCCGTGGCTGAGTGGACACAGCCAGTTCAACCCAGCGCCCTGCCTGCCCGTCTCCGATGGATGAGTGGACATAGCCAGCTCCACACAGCGCCCTGCCTCCCCGTCTCCTATGGGTGACTGGACACGGCCAATTCAACACAGTGCTCTGCCTGCCCGTCTCCCGTGGCTGTGTAGACACACCCATTTCCACACAGCGCCCTGTCTTCCCGTCTCCCATGAGTGTTTGGACACGGCCAGTACAACACAGGGCCTTGACTACCCGTATCCCATGGGTGTGTGGACACAGCCAGTTCCACACAGCGCCCAGCCTGCCGTCTCCCTTGGGTGTTTGGATACTCCAGTTCAACACAGAGCCCTGCCTGTCATCTCCAGTGGGTGAGTGGACACAGCCAGTTCCACACAGCGCCCTGACTGCCCATCTCCATTGGGTGAGTGGACACAGCCAGTTACACACAGCACTGTGCCTGCCCGTCTCCCTTGGGTGAGTGGACACAGCTAGTTCCACACAGCGCCCTGCCTGCCCGTCTCCAGTAAGTGAGTGGACATAGCCAGTTCCACACAGCACCCTGCCTGCCCATCTCCCGTGGGTGTGTGGACATAGCCAGTTCCACACAGCACCCAGCATGTACCCTCCCATGGGTGAGTGGACATAGCCAGTTCAACACAGCGCCCTGCCTGCCCGTCTCCTGTGGGTGAGGGGACACGCAGTTCCACACAGCACAATGCTTGCCCATCTCCCGTGGCTGTGAGGACATGGCCAGGTGAACACAGCGCCATGCATGCCCGTCTCCCATGGGTGTGTGGATACACCGAGTTCAACACCAGCACCCTGCCTGCCCCCTTGGGTGTGTGGACACAGGCAGTTCCACACAGCGCCCAGCCTGCCCGTCTCCCTTGGGTGTGTGGACATGCCAGTTCATCACAGCGCCCTGCCTGCCATCTCCATTGGGTGAGTGGACACAGCCAATTACACACAGCACTGTGCCTGCCCGTCTCCCGTGGGTGAGCTGACATAGCTAGTTCCACACAGCGCCCTGCCTACCCGTCTCCAGAGAGTGAGTGGACACAGCCAGTTCAACACAGTGCACTTTCTGCCCGTTTCCCGTGGGTGAGTGGTCACAGCCAGTTCAACTCAGCACCTTGCCTGCTGGACTCCCGTGGGTGAGTTGACACAGACAGTTCCAAACAGCACCCTGTCTGCCCGTCTCCAGTTGGTCAGTGGACACAGCAAGTTCAACACAGCGCGCTGCCTGCCTGTCTCCTGTGGGTGAGTGGACAGAGACAGTTCCACACAGCACTGTGCCTGCCCGTCACCCTGGGTGAGTAGACACAGCAAGCTCCACACAGTGCCCTGCCTGCCCATCTCCCGTGTGTGTGTGGACACAGCCAGTTTACACAGCACCGTACCTGCCCGTTTCCCGTGGGTGAGTGGACACAGCCAGTTTCACACCGTGGCCTGCCTGCCCGTTTCCGATGGGTGTGTGGACACAGCCAGATGCACACAGCACCCTACCTTCCTGTCTGCCATGGGGGAGTGGACAAAGCCAGTTCCACACAGCCAGTTCCACACAGCACCCTGCCTGCCCATCTTCCGTTGATGAGTAGACACAGCCATTTCAACACAGCGCCGTGCCTGCCCGTCTCCCGTGCTACAGTTGACACAGCCAGTTCCACACAGCACCTTGCCTGTCTGTCCGTCTCTCGTTGGTGAGTGGAAACAACCAGTTCCACACAGGACCCTGCCTGCCCGACTCCCGTGGGGGAGTACACAAGCCAGTTCCACACAGCGCTCTGCCTGCCCGTCTCCCGTGGGTGATTGGAAACAGCCAGATCCACACAGCGCCCTGCCTGCCCGTCTCCCGTGGGTGTGTGGACACAGCCAGTTCCACACAGCGCCGTGTCTGCGCGTCTCCCGTTTGTGAGTGGAAACAACCAGTTGCACACAGCACCCTGCCTGCCCGTCTCACATCGGTGTGTGGACACGGCCAGGTCAACACAGCGCCCTGCCTGCCTGTCTCCCATGAGTGTGTGGACACAGCCAGATCCACACAGCAGCATACCTTCCAGTCTTCCATGGGTGAGTGGACACAGCCAGTTCCACACCGCGCCCTGCCTGCCCATCTCCTGTGGGTGTGTGGAGACAGCCAGATCCACACAGCACCATACCAGCCCGACCCCATGGGTGTGTGGACACAGCCAGTTCCACACAGCGCCCAACGTGCCCGTCTTCCAAGGGTGTGTGGACACAACTAGATCCACACAGCACACTACCTGCCCGTCTCCCGTGGGTGAGTGGACACAGCCAGTTCCACACAGCGCCCTGCCTGCCCGTCTCCCGTGGGTGAGTGGACACAGCCAGTTCAAAACAGCGCCCTGCCTGTCCATCTCCAGTTGCAGAGTAGACACAGCAAGTTCCACACAGCGCTCTGCCTGCCCATCTCCCGTGGGTGAGTGGACACAGCCAGTTCAAAACAGTGCCCTGCCTGCCCATCTCCCGTGGGTGAGTGGACACAGCCAGTTCCAAACAGCGCCATGCCTGCCGTCTCCTGTGGGTGAGTGGAAACAACTAGTTCCACAAAGCGCCGAGCCTGCCCGTCTCCCGAGGGTGAATGGACACAGCCAGTTAAACACAGCGCCGTGCCTGCCCGTCTCATGTGGGGTGTGGACACAGCCAGTTCCACACAGCGCCCTGTCTTCCCGTCTCCCATGAGTGTTTGGACATGTCCAGTTCAACACAGGGCCCTGACTACCCGTCTCCCATAGGTGTGTGGACACAGCCAGTTCCACACAGCGCCCAGCCTGTCCATCTCCCTTGGGTGTGTGGATACCCCAGTTCAACACAGCGCCCTGCCTGTCATCTCCAGTGGGTGAGTGGACACAGCCAGTTCCACACAGCGCCCTGACTGCCCGTCTCCCTTGGGTGAGTGGACACAGCTAGTTCCACACAGTGCCCTGCCTGCCCGTCTCCAGTGAGTGAGTGGACATAGCCAGTTCCACACAGCGCCCTGCCTGCCCGTCTCCCGTGGGTGAGTGGACACAGCCAGTTCAACCCTGTGCCCTGCCTACCCGTCTAGAGTGGGGGTGTTGACATAGCCAGTTCAACACAGCAGCCTACCTGCCCATCTCCCGTGGGTGAGTGGACACACCCAGTTCCACATAGCACCCTGCCTGCCAATCTCCCGTATGTGAGTGGACACAGCCAGTTCCACAAAGCGCCATGCCTGCCCTTCACCGTGGGGTGTGGACACAGACATTTCCACACAGAGCCCTGTCTGCCTGTCTCCCAGGGTATGTGGACACGGCCAGTTCAACTCAGTGCCCTGCCTTCCCCTCTTCCGTGGGTGAATGGACACAGCCACTTGCACACAGAGCCCTGTATACCCGTCTCCCATGGGTGAGTGGACATAGCCAGTTCAACACAGTGCCCTGCCTGCCCATCTCCTGTGGGTGAGTGGACACAGACAGTTCCACACAGCGCATTGCCTGCCCATCTCCCTTGGCTGTGAGGACACGGCTAGTTGAACACAGCGCCGTGCCTGCCCGTCTCCCGTGGGTGTGTGGACATGCCAGTTCATCACAGCACCCTGCCTGCCATCTCCATTGGGTGAATGGACACAGCCAGTTACACACAGCACTGTGCCTGCCCATCTCCCGTGGTTGAGCTGACAGAGCTAGTTCCACACAGCACCCTGCCTACCCGTCTCCAGAGAGTGAGTGGACACAGCCAGTTCCACACAGCGCCTCTCCCATGGGTGTGTGGATACAGCCAGTTCAACACAGCACACTTCCTGCCCGTTTCCTGTGGGTGAGTGGACACAGCCAGTTCAACACAGCGCCTTGCCTGCTGGACTCCCGTGGGTGGGTTGACACAGACAGTTCCAAACAGCATCCTGCCTGCCCGTCTCCCGTTGGTCAGTGGACACAGCAAGTTCAACACAGCGTGCTGCCTGCCTGTCTCCTGTGGGTGAGTGGAAAGAGACAGTTCCACACAGCGCCCTACCTGCCCATCACCCTGGATGAGTAGACACAGCAAGCTCCACACAGTGCCCTGCCTGCCCATCTCCCGTGTGTGTGTGGACACAGCCAATTAAACACAGCACCGTACCTGCCCGTTTCCCGTGGGTGAGTGGACACAACCAGTTTCACACCATGGCCTGCCTGCCCGTTTCCCATGGGTGTGTGGACACAGCCAGATGTACACCGCACCCTACCTTCCTGTCTGCCATGGGTGAGTGGACAAAGCCAGTTCCACACAGCCAGTTCCACACAGCGCCCTGCCTGCTCATCTTCCGTGGGTGAGTTGACACAGCCATTTCAACACAGCGCCTTGCCTGCACATCTCCCGTGTTAGAGTGGACACAGCCATTCCACACAATGCCCTGCCTGCCCGTCCACTGTGTGTGTGTGTGTGGAAACAACCAGTTCCACACAGCGCCGTGCCTGCCCGTCTTCTGTGGGTGAATGGAAACAACCAGGTCCACACAGGATCCTGCCTGTCCGTCTCCCGTGAGGGAGTGCACACAGCCAGTTTCACACAGCGCTCTGCCTGCACGTCTCCCGTGGGTGAGTGGAAACAGCCAGTTCCACACAGCGCCCTGCCTGCCCGTCTCCTGTGGGTGTGTGGACACAGCCAGGTCCACACAGCGACCTGCCTGCCCGTCTCCCATGGCTGTCTGGACACACCCAGTTCCACACTGTGCCCTGTCTTCCTGTTTCCCATGAGTGTGTGGACACGGCCAGTTCAACACAGGTCCCTGTCTGCCTGTCTACCATGGATGTGTGGACACATCTAGTTTCACACAGCGCCCAGCCTGCCCGTCTCCCTTGTGTGTGTGGACACGCCAGTTCAACACAGCGGCCTGACTGCCCGTCTCCAGTGTGTGAGTGGACACGGCCAGTTACATACAGCCCTGTGTCTGCCCATCTCCCGGGGGAGAGTGGACACACCCAGTTCCACACTGTGCCCTGTCTTCCTGTTTCCCATGAGTGTGTGGACACGGCCAGTTCAACTCAGAACCCAGCCCTCCCATCTCCCGGGGGTGTGTGAACACAGCCAATTCAACACAGCGCCCTGCCTGCCCATGTCCATTGGGTGAATGGACACAGTCAGTTGAACACAGCGCCGTGCCTGCCCGTCTCCAGTGTGTGAGTGGACACGGCCATTTACATACAGCGCTATGTCTGCCCATCTCCCGTGGGAGAGTGGACACATCTAGTTCCACACAGTGTCCTGCCTTCCCCTCTCCAGTTAGTGAGTGGACACAGCCAGATCCACGCAACACCCTACCTGCCTGTCTCCCGTGTGTGAGTTGACACAGCCAGTTCCACACCACACCCTGCCTGCCTGTCTCCTGAGGGTGATTGGACACAGCAAGTTCCACACAGCGCCCTGCCTGCCCGTCTCCCGTAGGTGTGAGGACACGGCCAGTTAAACACAGCGCCGTGCCTGCTCGTCTCACGTGGGTGTGTGGACACAGCCAGTACAACACAGCGCACGTCCTGCCAGTCTACCGTGGGTGATTGGACACAGCCAGTTAAACACAGCGCCCTGCCTTCCCATCACCCGTGGGTATGTGGACACAGCCAGTTCCACATAGCACCATGCCTGCCCGTCTCTTGTGGGTGTGTGGACACAGCCAGTTCCACACAGTGCCCTGTCTGTCCAATTCCCGTGAGTGAGTGGACACAGCCAGTTCAACCCTGTGCCCTGCCTACCCGTCTAGAGTGGGGGTGTTGACAAAGCCAGTTCAAACCAGCAGCCTACCTGCCCATCTCCCGTGGGTGAGTGGAAACAACCAGTTCCACACAGCACTCGCCTGCATATCTCCCGTAGGAGAGAGGACACAGCCAGTTCCACAAAGCGCCATGCCTGCCCTTCTTCGTGGGGGAGTGGACACAGACAGTTCCACACATCGCCCTGTCTGACTGTCTCCCATGGGTGTGTGGACACGGCCAGTTCAACTCTGTGCCCTGCCTTCCCGTCTTCCCTGGGTGAGTGGACACAGCCACTTTCACACAGAGCCCTGTATACCCGTCTCCCATGGGTGTGTGGACATAGCCAGGTCAACACAGCGCCCTGCCTGCCCATCTTCAGAGGGTGAGTGGACACAACCATTTCCACACAGCGACCTGACTGCCCGTCTCAAGTGGGTTAGTGGACACAGCCAGCTCCACACAGTGCCCTGCCTGCCCATCTCCCATGGGTGTGTGGACACAGCCAGTTAAACACTGCCCCATGCCTGCCCATCTCCCGTGGGTGAGTGGACACAGCCAGTTCCTCACCTCGCCCTGCATGCTCGTCTCCCGTGGGTGTGTGGACACAGCCAGGTCAACTCAGAGACCAGCTTTCCCATCTCCCGGGGGTGTGTGAACACAGCCAATTCAACACAGTGCCCTGCCTGCTCATGTCCATTGGGTGAGTGGACACAGTCAGTTCCACACAGCGCCCTGACTTCCCGTCTCCAGTGTGTGAGTGGACATGGCCTGTTACATACAGCGCCCTGCCTGCCCGTCTCCCGTGGGTGAGTGGACACAGCCAGTTCAAGCCTGTGCCTTGCCTACCCGTCTAGAGTGGGGTTGTTGACAAAGCCAGTTCAACACAGCAGCCTACCTACCCATATCCTGTGGGTGAGGGGACACACCCAGTTCCACAGAGCGCCGTGTCTACCCGTCTCCCATGTGTGAGTGGACACAGCCAGTTCCACACAGCGCCCTGCCTACCCGTCTCCCGTCGGTAAGTGGACACAGCTACTTCAACACAGCCCCTGCCTGCCCGACTCCCGTGGGTGAGTCGACACAACCAGTTCCACACAGCGCCCTGCCTGCCTATCTCCCATGGGTGAGTGGAAACAACCTGTTCCACACAATGCCGTGCCTTCCCGTCTCCCGTGGGTGTATGGAAACAACAAGTTACACACAGCACACTGCTTGCCCATATCCCATCGGTGAGCGGACACAGCCAGTTCCATACAGGGCCATGCCTGCCCATCTACCCTGGGGGAGTGGACACAGCCAGTTCCACACAGCGCCCAGCCTGTCCGTCACTCGTGAGTGAGTGGACACAGCCAATACCACATAGCGCCCTCAATGCCTATCTCCAATGGGTGAGTGTACACAGCTAGTTCCACACAGCGCACTGCCTATCCGTCTCCAGAGAGTGAGAGGACACAGCCCTAATTCTAACTATAAACCTAACCCTAACCCTAACACTAACACTAACCGTAACCCTAACCCTAAACCCCTCCATAACACCAACCCTAACCCTAACCCTAACACTAACCCTAACCCTAATTCTAACCCTAAGCCTAAAACTTAACTCTAACCCTAAACCTAACATCAACATTTAACCCTAAACCTAACCCTAACCCTAACCCTAACCCTACCCAACCCTAACACTAACCCCAACCCTAACCCTAAGCTTAACACAAACCCTAATCCTAACCCCACCCTAACCCTAACCCTAACCCTAACCCTACACTAATCCCAACCCTTAGCCCAAACCCCAACCCTAATCCTAACCCTAAACCTAACCTCCACCCTAACTCCAACCCTAACAGTAACCCTACCCTAATTCCAACCTTAACCCTAACCCCAACCCTAACCCTAACACCGACCCTAACCCTAACCATGACCCAGACCCTTATCGAGACCGTGACCCTGACCATAACCCTAACCCTAACACTAACTCTAACGCAAACCCTAACCCTAACCCCGACCATAAGCCTAACCCTAACCCGGAATCTGACAATGACCCTAACCCTAATACCAACTCTAACCCTAAACCTACACTAATCCCAACCCTTAACCCAAACCCCAACCCTAACCCTAACCCTAACCCTAACCTCCAACATAACTCCAACCCTAACCGTAACCCTACCCTAATTCCAACCCTAAACCTAACCCCAACCCTAACCCTAACCCCAACCCTAACCCTAACCCCAACCCTAACCCTAACACCGACCCTAACCCTAACCCTGACCCTGACCCTTATCCAGACCCTGACCCTGACCATAACCCTAACAATAACACTAACTCTAACCCCAACACTAATCCTAACCCCGACCATAAGCCTAACCCTAACCCAGAACCTGACAATGACCCTGACCCTGACCATAACCCTAACCCTAAACCTAAACCTAACCCTAACCCCTACCCTAACCCTAACCCTAACCCTAACCGTAACCCAACCCTAAACATAACCACAACCCTAAACCTCACCCTAACACTGACCCTGACCCTGACACTAACTGTAACCCTAACCCTAACCCAAACCCTTAACCCTAACACTAACACTAATCCTAACCCCAACCCTAACCATAACCATAACCCAAACCCCAACCCTAACCCTAACCCCAAACCAAACACTAAAACTTACCGCAACCCTAACCCCAAGCCTAACCCAAACCCTATCTCTACCACTAACCCTAACCCTAAACCCAAACACAACCCTAACAATAACACTATCCCTACCACTAACCATAACCCCAAACCCAACCCTAACCCCAACTCGAAGCCTAACCCTGACCCTAACCCAAACCTAAACCCTCAACGCAACCCTAACCCTAAACCTAACCATAACCCCAACCATAAACCTAACCCTATCCCTAACCTAAACCCTAACTCTAACCCCAACTCCAATTAAAACCCAGACCCTCACCCGAACCCTAATCCTAACCCCAACCCTAACTCTAACTCAGACCCTAATCCAAACCCTGAGCCTTACACTGACACTGACCCTGACACTAACCCTGAACCCTAAGACAAACCCTAACACTAACCCCAACCCTAACCCTAACCCTAACCCTAACCCTGACACCAACCCTAACCCTAACCCTAACCATAACCCCAAGACTAATCCTAACCCTAACCCTAACCCTAACTCTAACCCTAACACCAAGCTTAACCCTAGCCCTTACCCCAACCCTAACACTAACCTTAACCCTAACCCTAACCCTAACCCAAACCCTCTCCCTAAACCCAGCCCTAACCCTAACCCTAACCCTAACCCCAACCATAACCCTAACCCTACTCTAATCCCAACCCTTAACCTTAACCCCAACACTAATCCTAACCCTAACCCTTACCCCCTCCCTAACCCCAACCCTAACCGTAACCCTAGCCTAATTCCAAACCTTAACCTTAACCCCGCTAACACAAACCCCAACCCTAACCCTAAAGCCGAACCTAAACCTAACCCTGACCTTAACCCTTATCCAGAACCTGACCCTGACCCTAAACTTAACCCTAACCCTAACACCAATCCCAACCCTAACCTAACACTAAACCTAACCCCAATCACAAACCTAACCCTACAACAAACCCCAACCTTAACCCTAACCCTAACACCAACCGAAAGCCTAACCCTAACCTTAAGCCTAACCGTAACCCTAACCCCAACCCTAACACTAACCCCAACCCAAAACCTAAGCCCAACTCCAACTCTAACCTTGACTTAACCCCAAAATTAACCCTAACCCTAACCATAACCCTAAACCCGATCCTAACCCTAACCCTGATCCTAACCCTAAACCTAACCCTAACACAAACCCTAACCCTAACCCCAACCCTAACCCTAACCCTAACACCAACCCTAAGCCTAACCCTAACCCTAAAGCCAACCCTAACCCTAAACCTAACCCTAACCTCAACCCTAACCCTAACACAAACCCCAAACCTAACCCTAACCCTAACACCAACCCTAAGCCTAACCCTAACCCTAACCCTAACGGTAACCCTAACCCCAACCCTAACCCTAACCCCAACCCAAAACATAAGCCCAACTCCAACCCTAACCCTGACCTAACACCAACACTAACCTTAACCCCAACCCTAAGCTTAAACCCGATCCTAATCCTAACCCTGACCATGACCCTAAACCTAACCTTAATTCTAACCCTAACCCTAACCCTTAACCATAAATCCAACACTAAACCCAACCCTAACCCTAACCCTAACCCTGAACCTAACCCTAAACCTAAACCTAAAACTAACCCTAAAATGAACCTTAACCTAAACCTAAAGACAACCCTAACCCTAACCCTAACCCCAACCCTAACACTGACACTGAACCTAACGCTAACACCAACCCTAAACCTGAACCTGACCCTGATCCTGATCCTCGCCCTGACCCTATCCCTAACCCTAACCCTAACCCAACCCTAACCCTGCACCTGATCCTGACCCAGACCCTGACCTTAACCCTAACCCTAAACCTACACCTAACCCTAAACACAACCCTAACCATAACCCCAACACTAACCTTAACCTTAACACCAACCCTAACCCTAACCCTAACCCCAACCCTGACCTGACCCTGACCCTAACCCTGACCCTGACCCTGACCCTAACCCTAACCCCAACCCTAACCCTAACCCTAACACCAACCCTAAGCCTAACCTTAACCCTAACCCTAACCGTAAACCTAACCCCAACCCTAACCCTAATCCCAAACTCAAACCTAATCCCAACCCCAACCCTAACCCTGACCCTAACACCAACCCTAACCATAAACCCCAACCCTAACCCTAAACCCGATCCTAACCCTAACCCAGACCCTAACCCATCCCTAACCGGAACCATAACCCCAACCCTAATCCAAACCCAACCCCAAACCTAACCACAACACCAAACCTAACCATGACCATGACACTAACTGAAACCCTAACCCTAACCCTATCTCTACCACTAACCCTCACCCTAACCCCAACCACATCCCTAACAATAACCCTAACCGTAACACTAACCCTAACCCCAACCCCATACCTAAACCTAACTCCAACCCTAACCCTGAACCTAACCGCAACTCGAACCCTCAACCCAAACCTAACACTAACCATAACCCTGAGCCTTACCCTGACCCTGACCCTGACACTAACCCTAACCCTTAACCCGAACACAAACCCTTACCCTAACCCCAACCCTAACACTAATCCAAAATCTAACCCTAAACCTAACCCCAAACATAAGCCTAACCCAGACCCTAACCACAACCCTAACCCTAACCCTAACCCCAACCCTAACCCTAACCCTAACAACAACCCTAACCCTAACCGCAACCCTAACTCTAACATTAACCCAAAGTTAAATCTAAACCTAACCCCAACCCTAACACTAACCTTAACCCTAACCCTAACCCAAACCCTAAACCTAACCCAAACCCTCTCCCTAAACCCAGCCCTAACCCTAACCCTAACCCTAACCCTACCCTAACCCTAACCCTTAACCCTAACCCCAATTCTAATCCTAACCCTAACCCTTAGCCCTCCCTAACCCCAACCATAACCGTAAGTCTACCCTAATTCCAACCCTTAACACTAACCCCAACGCTAACCCTAACCCCAACCCTAACCCTAACCCAGACCTTAAACCTAACCCTGACCCTGACACTTATCCAGACCCTGACCCTGACCCAAAACCTAACCCTAGCCGCAACCCCAACCCTAACCCTAAACCTAACAATACACCTAATCCCAACCTGAAACCTAACCCTAAAACAAATCCCAACCCTAACCCTAACACTAACCCTAAGCCTAACCCTAACCCTAACCGTAACCCTAACCCCAACCCTAAGCCTAACCACAACCCAAAACCTAAGCCCAACTGCAACCCTAACCTTGACCTAAACCCAATCCTAACACTAACCCCAACCCTAACCCTAAACCCGATCCTAACCGTCACCCTGACCCTAACAATAACCCTGAGCCTGACCCTGACCTTGACCCTGACACTAACCCAAACCTTAATTCTACCCTAACCCCAATCCTAACCCTAACCCTGAACCCAACCCTAACCCTAACCCTAACCCCAAACCTAACCCTAACGCTAACACTAACCCTAACCCCAACCCTAACCCTAACCCAACACTAATCCCAACCATTAACCCTAACCCTAACCCCCTCCCAAACACGAATTCTAACCGTAACCCTACCCTAATTCCAACCCTTAACGCTAACCCTAACACTAACCCTAACCCAACCCTAACCCCAACACCAACCCTAACACTAACACTAACCCTAACCCTAATCCTAACCCTAACCCTAACCCTAAGACGAACCCTTAACCTAACCCTAACCCCAACCCTAACCTAACCCTAACCCCAACTCTAACGCTGACCCTACCCTAATACCAAAACTTAAACCTAACCCTAACCCAAACCTAACCTTAACACAAACCTAACCCTAAACCTAACCCTAACCCTAACCCTAACCCAATCCTAACCCCGACAGTAACCCTGACCCTGACCCTGACCATGACCCTAACCGTAACCCTACCCCTGACCATGACCCTCTCCCTAACCCTCACCCTCAAACTAACCCTAACCCTAACCATAAACATCACCCTAACCCTAACCCTTAACCCTAACCTTAACTCTAAACCTACCGTTACGCCTAACCCTGACCCTAATCCTAATCCTAAACCTAACCCTTACCCTAACCCTAATCCTAACCCTGACCCTAACCCTAACCCAAACCCTATTCTGAACCCAACCCTTAACAATAACCCCAACCCTAAACTTAACCCAACCCTAACCCGAACACTAACCCCCTCGCTAACCCCCACCCTAACCGAAACCGTAACCCCAACCCTACCCCTAACACCAACCCCAAACCTAACCCCAACTCCCACCCTAACCCTGATCCTAACCCAAACCCTAAACCTAACTACAACTCTAAACGTAACCCTAAACATAACCCTAAACCTAACCTTAATTCTAACCCTAACCTTACCCCTTAACCCTAACACTAACCATAACCCTAACCCCAAACCTAACCCTAACCCTAACCCAAACCCTAACCCTAACCCTAACCCCAAACCTAACCCTAACCTATTCCTACCGCTAACCCTAACACCAACACCAAACCTAACCCCAACTCAAACGCTATCCCTGACCCTAACCCCAACCCTAACACTAACCCCAACCCTAACCCTAACCGCGACCCTAATCCTAACCCTGAGCCTGACCCTGACGCTGACACTGAACCTGAAACTAACACTAACCCCAACCCTAACCCTAACCCTAACCCTAACCCCAACCCTAACCATAACCCCTACACTAACCCTAACCCTGAGCCTGACCCTGAACCTGAAACTAACCCTAACCCCAACCCTAACCCTAACCCTAACCCCAAGCCTAACACTAACACGAACCCCAACCCTAACCCTAACCCTAACCCCAAGCCTAACGCTTACCCTTACCTTAACCACAACCTAAATCTAACCCTAACCCTAACCCGAACCTAACCCCAACCCTAACCTTAACCCTAACCCCAACCCTAACGCTAAACCTAACACCAACCCCAACCCTAACCCAAACTCCAACACTAACCCTGAGCCTAAACCCAACCCTAACCCTGACCCGAACACTAACCCTAACACCGAACCTAACCCTAACCCCTACCCTAACCCTAACCCTGAGCCTGATCCTGACGCTGACACAGAAACTGAAACTAACCATAAACCCAACCCTAACCCTAACCCCAAGCTTAACCTAACCAAAAACCTAACCCTAACCCCAACCCTAACCCTAACACTAACCCCAACCCTAACCCCTACCGTAACACGAACCCTAATCGTAACCCTAACCACAAATTTAACACTAACCCTAACCTCGACCCTAGCCCTAAACCCAACCCTAACCCTAACTCGCTCCCTAACCCTAAACCTAACCCTAAACCTAACCCCAAACCCAACCCTAACACCAACCCCAACCCTAACCCTGACTCTAACCCCAACCCTGACCATAACCCCAAACCTAACCCTACCCAGACACTAACTCTAACCCTGAGCCTGACCCTGACCCTAACCGTAAAACTAACCCTAAGCCCAACTACAACCCTAACCCTGACCCTAACCCCAACACCAACCATACCCCAAATCCAACACTAAACCTGACCCTAACCCCAACCCTAACCCTAACGTCAATCCTAACCCTAACCCAGACCCTAACCCTAACCCTGACCCAGACCCTGACCCTGACTGTGACCCTACCCTAAACACTAAGCCTAACCCCAAGCCCAACCCTAACCCTAACCCTAACCCTAACCCTCCCTAACTCCAACCCTAACACTAATCCTAACCCCAACCCTAACCCTAACCCCGACCCTAACCCTCACCCTAACACTGACCTTGACCCAGACCCTGACCGTAACCCTAACACTGACCATGACCTTAACCCTAACCCTAACACTAACCCTACCGAAACCGCTAATCCTGACCCTAAACCTAACCCCTAACTCTAAACCTGAAATTAACCCTGACCCTAACCCTGACCCTACCCTAACCCTGACCCTAACCGTAACCCTAACGTTGACCCTAACTCTAACCCTGACCCTTACCCTAACCCTAACCCTAACCATGACCCTGAAACTAACGCTGACCCTGACACAGAACCTGACACTGACCCTCACCCTAACCCTGACCCTGACCCTGAACCTCACCCTGACCCTGACCCTGTCACTATCCCTAAACCTGACCCTGACCCTCAACCTAACCCTCAACCTCACACTAACCCAAACCTTCACCCTAACCCTCACCCTCACCCTTACCCTAACCCTAACCCTAACCCTTAACCCTAACCCTAACCCTAACACTACACTAACCCCTAACCCTGACCCTAACCCTAACCCTAACCCTAACGCTCACCCTCACCTTAACCCTAACCCTCACCCTAACCCTAACCCTAACCCTAACCCTAACCCTAACACTATACCTCACCCTAACCCTAACCCTGCCCGTCTACCGTGGGTGTGTGGACACAGCCAGTTCCACACAGCGCCCTGCCTGCCCGTCTACCATGAGTGTGTGGACACAGCCAGTTCCACACAGTGCCCTGCATGTCTGTCTCCCGTGGGTGTGTGAACACAGCGAGTTCCACCCAGCGTCCTGCAAGCCCGTCTCTTGTGTGTGAGTGGACACAACCAGTTACACACTGTACCCGTCATGCCCATCTCCGTGGGTGTGTGGAATCCGCCAGATCCACAGAATGCCCTGCCTGCCCGTCTCCCATGGGTATGTGGACAGAACCAGTTCCACAACACGCCCTGCGCACCCATCTCCTGTGGGTGCGTGGACACAGCCAGTTCCAAACAACCCCCTGCCTGCCCGTGTCCCGTGGGTGTGGGGACACTGCCAGTTCCACATCGCGTCCTGCTCGCCCATCTCCAGTGGGTGCGTGGACACAGCCAGATCCACACAGAGCACTGCGAACCCATATCCCGTGGGTGTGTGGACACAGTCATATCCACACAGCACCCTGTCTTCCCATCTCCCGTGGCTGCGTGGACACAGCCATCTCCACACAGCACCCTGCCTGCTTGTCTCCCGTGGGTGTGTGGACACAGTATTTCCACACAGAGTCATGGTTGCCCATCTCCTTAGGTGTTGTGGACACAGCCCATTCCACCACAGTGCCCTGCCTGCCCATCTCCCATGGGTGTGTGGACACAGCCAGTTACACAAAGCACTGTGCCTGCCTGTCTCCCGTTGGGGTGTGGTACACAGCTAGTTCCACACAAGCGCAATTCAAGCCCATCCTCCTGGTAGGTGTCTGGACACCCAGTTCCACACCAGCGTCCTGCCCTGTCCGTCTCCAGTGCAGAGGGACAGAGCCAAGTTCCACACAGCGCCCTGCCTGCGTCTTCATCGGGTGAGTGGAACAGCCCAAAGGTTCCAAAAGCACCCTGCCTGCCGTCTGCCGTGGGTGAGTGGACAACCAGCTTCCAACAGCGCGTGCCTGCCCGTCTCCGTGGTGTCGTGGAAACAAACCAGTTCCACACAGCACCCTGCCTGCCCATCTCCCGTCGGTGAGTGGACACAGCCAGTTCCACACAGCGCTGTGCCTGCCCGTCTCCCCTGGGGGAGTGGACACAGACAGTTCCACACAGCACCCAACCTGCCCGTCACCTTGGGTAAGTAGTCACAGCCTGTTCCACACAGTGCTCTGCCTGCCCATCTCCCATGTGTGTGTGGACACAGCCAGTTAAAAACAGCACTGTACGTGCCCGTCTCCCATGGGTGAGTGGACACAGCCAGTTCCACACCACACCCTGCCTGCCCATTTCCCATGGGTGTATGGACACATCCAGATCCACACAGCGCACTACCTGCCCGTCTCCTGTGGGTTAGTGGACACAGAGAGTTACACACAGTGCCCTACTTGCCCGTCTCCCGTGGGTGATTGGACACAGCCAGATCCACACAGCGACCTGCTTACCTGTATCCCATTGCTGAGTGGACACAGCCAGTTCCACACAGCACCCTACCTGCCCATCTCCCGTGGGAGAGTGGACACAGCCAAATCCACAAAGTGCCCTGCCTGCCCGGCTCCTGTGGCTGAATGGACACAGCCAGTTCCACACAGCGTCCTGCCTGCCCGTATCCCGTGGGTGTGTGGAAACAGCCAAATCCACACAGTGCCCTACATTCCTGTCACGTCCTATATTCCTGTCACCTGTCAGTGAGTGGACACAGCCAGTACCAGACAGCGCCCTGCCTGCCCGTCTCCCGTGGGTTGTGGACACAGCCAGATCCACTATACCCAACATGCCAGTCTCCCGTGGGTGACTGGACATAGCCAGTTCCACACAGTGCCCTGCCTGCCCATCTCCGGTGGGTGAGTGGACTCAGCCAGTTCCACACAACGCCCTGCCTGCCCGACTCCCTTGGGTGTGTGAACACAGCCAGATCCACACAGCGCCCTACCTGCCCATCTCCCGTGGGTGAGTGGACACAGTCAGTTCCACACAGCGACCTGCCTTCCCGTCTCCCCTTTGTGAGTGGACACAGCCTGATCCACACAGCACCTTACCTGCCAGTCTCCCATGTGTGTGTGGACACAGCCTGATCCTCCGGGCTCCAAGCCTGCCCGTCTCCCATGGGTGAGTGGACACAGCCAGTTCCACACAGCACCCTGCCTGCCCGTCTCCTGTGAGTGTGTGGGCACAGCCTGTTCCACACAGAGCCCTGCCTGCCCATCTCCTGTGGGTGTGTGAACACAGCCAGTTCCACACAGCACCCTGCCTGCCCATCTCCCGTGGGTCAGTGGACACAGCCAGTTCCACACTGCGCCCTGCCTGCCACTCTTGTGAGTGTGTGGACACAGGCAGATCCACACAGCTCCCTACATGCCCGTCTCCCGTGGGTGAGTGGACAAAGCCAGATCCACACAGCGTCCTGCTTGCCCCTCTCCCGTTGGTGAGTGGACACACCTAGTTCCACACAGGGCCCTTCGTGCCTGTCTCCCGTGGGTGAATGGACACAGCCAGATCCACACAGTGCCTTACCTGCCCGTCTCCATGGGTGTGTGGACACAGCCTGATCCTCCGGGCTCCAAGACTGCCCGTCTCCTGTGAGTGTGTGGACACAGCCTGTTCCACACAGCACCCTGCATGACCGTCTCCCGTGGGTGTGTGGATACACCCAAATCCACACAGCGCCGAACCTGCCCGTCTCCGGTGGGTGAGTGTACACAGCCATTTCCACACAGCGCCCTGCCTGCTCGTCTCCCATGGGTGAGTCGACACAGCCAGATGCACACAGCGCCCTTTCTTATACTCTCCCGTGAGTTTGTGGACACAGCCATTTCCACACCCCGCCCTACCTCCCCATGTCCCGTGGGTGAGTGGGCACAGCCAGATCCACACAGCGCCCTGCCTCCCCGTCACCCGTGGCTGAGTGGATACAGCCTGATCCACACAGCGCCTTACCTGCCCTTCTCCCATGTGTGTGTGGACACAGCCTGATCCTCCGGGCTCCAAGCCTGCCTGTCTCCCGTGGGTGAGTGGACACAGCCAGTTCCACACAGCGTCCTGCTTGCCCATCTCCCGTGGGTGTGTGGACACAGCCAGTTCCACACAGCGCCCTGCCTGCCCATGTCCCGTGGGTCAGTGGACACAGTCATTTCCGCACTGCGCCCTGCCTGCCACTCTCTTGTGAGTGTGTTGACACAGCCAGATCCACACAGCTCACTACATGCCCGTCTCCCGTGGGTGAGTGGACAAAGCCAAATAAACACATTGCCCTGCTTGCCCGTATCCCGTGGCCCAGTGGACACAGCCAATTCCACACAGCGCCGTACCTGCCCTTCTCCCATTGGTGAGTGGACACACCTAGTTCCACACAGCGCCCTTCGTGCCTGTCTCCCGTGGGTGAGTGGACACAACCAGATCCACACAGCGCACTGCCTGCCCGTCTCCCGTGGGTGAGTGGACACAGCCAGATGCACCCAGCGCCCTTCCTGCCACTCTCCCATGAGTTTGTGGACACAGCCAGTTCCACATCTCTCCCTACCTGCCCGTCTCCCGTGGGTGAGTGGACACAGCCAGTGCCACTCAGCGCTCTACCTGCGCGTCTCCCATGGTAGTGTGGACACAGCCAGATCCACACAGCACCCAGCCTGCCCGTCTCCTGTGGCTCAGTGGACACAGCCAGTTCCACACAGCACCCTGCCTAGCCGTCTCCTCGTGGTGAAGTGGACACATGCCAGTTCCACACAGCGCCCTGCCTGCCCATCTCCGGTGGGTGTGTGGACAGAGACAGATCCACACAGCGCCCTTGCCTGCCCGTCTCCGGTGGGTGTGTGGACAGAGCCAGATCCACACAGCACCCTTCCTGCCCGTCTCCCATGGGTGAGTGGACACAGCCAGATCCACACAGCGCCCTGCCTGCCCGTCTCCGGTGGGTGTGTGGACACAGCCAGATCCACACAGCACCCTTCCTGCCCATCTCCCATGGGTGAGTGGACACAGCCAGATCCACACAGCGCCCTGCCTGCCCATCTCCCGTGGGTCAGAGGACACACCAGTTCCACACAGTGCCCTGCCTGCCTGTCTCCCGTGGGTGTGTGGACACAGCCAGTTCCACACAGCTCCCTGCATGCCCGTCACCCATGGCTAGTGGACACAGACAGTTCCACACATCGCCCTACCTGCCCATCTCCCGTGAGTGTGTGGACACAGTCTGTTCCACACAGCGACCTGCCTGCCCATCTCTTGTGTGTGAGTAGACACAGCCAGATCCACACAGCTCCCTGTCTGCCCGTCTCCCGTGGATGTGTTGACACAGCCAGATCCACACAGTATCCTGCCTGCCCGTCTCCTGTGTGTCAGTGGACACAGCCAGTTCCACACAGCTCCCTGCCTGCCCGTCTCCCGTGGGTGTGTGGACACAGCCAGATCCACACAGCGCCCTACATGACCGTCTGCGTGGGTTAGAGGACACAGCCAGTTCCACACAGCGACCTGCCTCCCCATCTCCCGTGGGTGTGTGGACACAGCCAGATCCACACAGCGCCCGGCCTGCTCGTCTCCCGTGGGTGAGTGGACACAAACTGTTCCACACAGTGCCATGCCTACACGTCTCCCGTGGCTGAGTGGACACAGCCAGTTCCACACAGCTCCCTACCTGCTCATCTCCCGTGGGTGAGTGGACACAGCCAGATCCACACAGCGCCCTACCTGCCCGTCTCCCTTCGGTAAAGGGACACAGTCAGTTCCACACAGCGTCCTGCCTGTCCGACTCCCATGGGTGTGAGGACACAGCCAGATCCACACTGTGCCCTGCCTGCCCGTCTCGGGTGGGTGAGTGGACACAGCCGGTTCCACACAGTGCCCTGCCTGCCCATCTCCCATGGGTGAGTGGCCATAGCCAGTTCCACACAGCGTGCTGCTTACCACTCGCCCGTGAGTGTGTAGACATAGCCAGATCCACACAGCGCCCTACCTGCCCGTCTCCCGTGGGTGACTGGACACAGCCAGATCCACACAGCGACCTGCTTACCAGTCTCCCTTTGGTGAGTGGACAAAGCCAGTTCCAAACAGCGCCCTGCCTGCCAGTCTCCCGTGGATGAGTGGACACAGCCAGTTCCAAACAGCGCCCTACTTGCCCGTCTCCCATGGATGAGTGGACACAGCCAGATCCACACAGCGCCCTACATGCCCCTCTCCCTTGGGTGAGTGGTCACAGCTAGTTCCACATAGGGCCCAGCCTGCATGTATCCCGTGGGTGTGTGGACAAAGCCAGATCCACACAGTACCCTACCTGTACGTCTTTGGTGGGTGAGTGGACACAACCAGTTCAACACAGTGCCCTGCCTGCCCGTCTCCAGTGGCAGAGTGGACACAGCAAGTTCCACACAGCGCCCTGCCTGCCCATTTCCCGTCGGTTAGTGGACACAGCCAGATCCACACAGTGCCCTACATGCCCGTCTCCAGTGGGTGAGTGGACACAGCCAGTTCCACAAAGTGCCCTGCCTGCACGTCTCCTGTGGGTGTGTGGACACAGCCAGATCCACACAGTACCCTACTTGCCCGTCTCTGGTGAGTGACTGGACACAGCCAGTTCAACACAGCGCCCTGCCTGCCTGTCTCCCGTATGTGAGTGGACAAAGCCAAATCCACACAGCGCCCTGCCTGCCACTCTCCTATCCATGTGTGGACACAGCCAGTTCCACATCCCGCCCTACCTGCACATCTCCCGTTGGTTAGTGGGCACAGAGAGATCCACACAGCGCCCAGCCTGCCCATCTCTGTGGGTCAGTGGACACAGCCAGTTCCACAGAGGGCCCTACCTGCAAATCTCCCGTGGGTGTGTGGACACGGCCAGATCCACACAGAGCCCTACATGCCCCTCTCCCTTGGGTGAGTGGACACAGCCATTTCCACAGCGCCCTGCCTGCCCGTCTCCCGACAGTGTTTGGACACAGACAGTTCCACCCAGCGCCCTGCCTGCACATCTCCGGTGGGTGAGTGGACACAGCCAGTTTCAATAGCGCCCTGCATGCCCGTCTCCCGTGGGTGTTAGGACACAGCCAGTTCCACAGAGCACTCTGCCTGCCCATCTCCCATGGGTGAGTGGACACAGCCAGTTCCACACAGCGCCCTGTCTACCACTCTCCCGTGCGTGGACACAGCCAGTTCCACACCCCGCCCTACCTGCCTGTCTCCGGTGGGTGTGTCGACAAAGCCAGTTGCACACAGCGCCCTGTCTGCCCGTTGCCCATGGGTGTGTGGACACAGCCATATCCACACAGCGCCCTGCCTGCCCATCTCCCGTGGGTGAGTGAACACAGCCTGATCCACACAGCCTAATGCCTGCCCGTGTCCCATGGGTGTGTGGACACAGCAAGATCCACACAGCGCCCTTCCTGCCCGTCTCCCGTGGGTGAGAGGACACTGCCAGTACCACACAGCACCCAGCCTGACCGTCTCCCGTGAGTGTGTGGACACAGCAAGATCCACACAGTGCCCTGCCTGCCCATTTCCCGAGGGTGAGTGGACACTGCCACATCCACACAGCACCCAGACTGCCTGTCCCAAGTGAGTGTGTGGTCACAGCCAGTTCTACACAGCGCCCTGACTGCCCATCTCCCGTGGGTGAGTGGACACAGCCAGTTCCACACAGCACCCTGCCTGCCCATCTCCCGTGGGTGAGTGGACACAGCCAGTTCTACACAGCGCCCTGACTGCCCATCTCCCGTGGGTGAGTGGACACAGCCAGTTCCACACAGCGCCCTACCTGCCCGTCTACCGTGGGTGTGTGGAAACTGCCAGTTCCACACAGCGCCTGCCTACCCGTCTACCGTGGGTGTGTGGACACAGCCAGATCCACACAGCGCCCTACATACCCGTCCCCCATGGGTGAGTGGACACAGCCAGTTCCACACAGTTCCCTGCCTGCCTGTCTCCCATGGGTGTATGGACACAGCCAGTTCCACACAGCGCCCTGCATGCCCGTCACCCATGGCTAGTGGACACAGACAGTTCCACACATCACCGTACCTGCCCATCTCCTGTGAGTGTGTGGACACAGCCTGTTCCACACAGAGACCTGCCTGCCCATCTCTTGTGTGTGAGTAGACACAGCCAGTTCCACACAGAGCCCTGCATGCCCGTCTCCTGTGAGTGAGTCGACACAGCCAGTTCCACACAGCTGCCTGTCTGCCCGTCTCCCGTGGGTGTGTTGACACAGCCAGATCCACACAGTATCCTGCCTGCCCATCTCCCGTGTGTCAGTGGACACAGCCAGTTCCACACAGCTCCCTGCCTGCCCGTCTCCCGTGGGTGTGTGGACACAGCCAGATCCACACAGCGCCCTACCTGTCCACCTCCCGTGAGTGTGTGGACACAGCCAAATCCACACAGTGCCCTACCTGCCTGTCTACCATGGGTGAATCGACACAGCCAGTTCCACACAGCACCCTACAGCCCGTCTCCCGTGGGTGTGTGGACACAGCCAGATCCACACCGCGCCCTGCCTGCCCAACTCCCTTGGGTGTGTGAACACAGCCAGATCCACACAGTGCCCTACCTGCCCGTCTCCGGTGGGTGAGTGGACACAGTCAGTTCCACACAGCAACCTGCCTGCCCATTTCCCGGAGGTTAGTAGACACAGCCAGTTCCACACAGCGCCGTCCCTGCCACTCTCCCATGTGTGTGTGGACACAGCCAGATCCACAAAGCGACCTGCTTTTCCATCTCCCGTGGCTGAGTGGACATAGCCAGTTCCACAAGCACCCTACCTGCCCGTCTCCGGTGAGTGTGTGGACACAGCCAGTTCCACACAGCGCCATGCCTGCCCATCTCCCGTAGGTGTGTGAACACAGCTAGTTCCACACAGCGCCCTGCCTGCTTGTATCCCGTGGGTGAGTGGACGCCGCCAGTTCCACTCAGCGCCCTGCCTGCCCATCTCCCATGGGAGTGTGGACACAGCCAGATCCACACAGGCCCAGCCTGCCCGTCTCCCGTTGCTCAGTGGACAGAGTCAGTCCACACAGCACCCTGCCTGCCCCCTTCTGTGGTTGAGTGGACACAGCCAGTTCCACACAGTGCCATGCCTGCCCATCCTCCATGGGTGTGTGGACACAGCCAGAATTAGACAGCGCACTGCCTGCCCATCTAACGTGGGTGAGTGGACACAGCATGATTCACACAGCACCCTGCCTGCCCGTCTCCCGTGGGTGTGTGGACACAACCTGATCCACAAAGCTCCCTGTCTGCCAGTCTCCAGTGGGTGAGTGGAGACAGCCAGTTCCACACAGCGCCCTGCCTGCCCGTCTCCCTTGGGAGTGTGGACACATCCAGATCCACACAGCGCCCTACCTGCCGGTCTCCCGTGGCTGAGTGGACACCGCCAGTTCCACAGAGCGCCCTGCCTGCCCGTCTACCGTGGGTGAGTCGACAAAACCAGTTCCACACAGCACACTACCTGCGCCGTCTCCCGTGGGTGTGTGGACACAGCCAGATCCGCACAGCGCCCTACCCGGCCGTCTCCCGTGGGTGGGTAGACTCAGCCAGTTCGACACAGAGCCCTGCCTGCCACTCTCCCGTCAGTGTGTGGACACAGCCAGTTCCACACAGCACCCTGCCAGCACGTCTCCCTTTGGTGTGTGGACACAGCCAGATCCACACAGCGCCCTACCTGTCCGCCTCCCGTGAGTGTGTGGACACAGCCAAATCCACACAGTGCCCTACCTGCCCGTCTACCATGGGTGAGTCGACACAGCCAGTTCCACACAGCACCCTACAGCCCGTCTCCCGTGGGTGTGTGGACACAGCCAGATCCACACAGTGCCCTACCTGCCCGTCTACCGTGGCTGAGTCAACACAGCCAGTTCCACACAGCGCCCTGCCTGCCACTCTCCCATGAGTGTGTGGACACAGCCAGATCCACACAACACCCTGCCTGCAACTCTCCCGTGAGTGTGTGGACACAGCCAGATACACAGAGCACCCTACTTGCCTGTCTCCTGTGGGTGAGTTGACACACACTGTAACACAGCGCCCTACTTACCCGTCTCCCATGGGTGTGTGGACACAGTCAGAACCACACAGCGCCCTACCTGCCCGTCTCCATTGGGTGAGTGGACACAGCCAATTCTACACAGCGCACTACCCGCCCGTCTCCTGTGGGTGAGTGGACAAGACAGTTCCACACAGCACCCTACTTGCCCATCTCCTGTGGGTTTGTGGACACAGCCAGATTCACACAGCGCCTTACCTGCCCGTCTCCCGTGGGTGAGTGGACACAGCCAGATCCACACAGCGCACTGCCTGCCCGTCTCCCGTGGGTGAGTGGACACAGCCAGTTCTACATAGCGCCATGCCTGTCACTCTCCCATGAGTGTGTGGACACAGCCAGATCCACACAGCGACCTGCTTACCCATCTCCCATGGGTGAGTGGACACAGCCAGATCCACACAGCGCCCTGCCTGCCCATCTCCCATGGGTGTGTGGACACAACCAGATCCACACAGCGCCCTGCCTGCCCGTTTCTCGTGGGTGAGTGGACACAGCCAGGTCCACACAGCGCCCTTCCTGCCCATCTCCCGTGAGTGTGTGGACACAGCCAGTTCCAATAGGACCCTGCCTGCCCATCTCCCGTGGGTGATTGGACACAGCCAGTTCCACACAGCGCCCTGCCTGCCACTCTCCTGTGAGAGTGTGGACACAGCCAGAACCACACAGCGCCCTACCTGCCCGTCACCCGTGGGTGAGTGGTCAAAGCCAGATCAACACAGTGTCCAGCTTGCCCGTCTCCTGTGGCTGATTGGACACAGCCAGATCCACACAGTGCCCTGCCTGCCCGTTTCCCATTGGTGTGTGGACACAGCCAGATCCACACAGCGCCTTACATGCCCGACTCCCGTGGGTGTGTGGACACAGCAAGATCAACACAGCTCCCTGCCTGCCCGGCTCCGGTGGGTGATTGGACAAGGCCAGTACCACACAGTGCCCTGCCTGCCACTCTCCCGAGAGTGTGTGGACACAGTCAGATCCACACAGCGCCATACCTGAACGTCTCCTGTGGGTGAGTGGACACAGCCTGTTCCACACAGCGCACTGCCTGCCCGTCTCCCGTGGATGAGTAGACACAGCCAGTTCCACACAGAACCGTGCCTGCCACTCTCACATGAGTGTGTGGGCACAGCCAGTTCCACAATGCACCCTACCTGCTCATCTCCCGTGGGTGGGTGGACATAGCCAGATCCACACATCGCCCTGCCTGCCCGTCTCCCGTGGTTGAGTGGACACAGCCATATCCACACCGCAACCTGCCTGCCCGTCTCCCAAGGGTGTGTGGACACAGCCAGTTCCACACAGCGCCCTGCATGCCCCTCTCCCATGCTTGTGTGGACACAGCCAGATCCACACAGCGCCCTACCTGCCCTTCTACCGTGGCTGAGTCGACATAGCCAATTCCACACAGCACCCTACCTGCCCATCTCCTGTGGGTGAGTGGACACCTCCAGTTCCACACAGCGCCCTGCCTGCCCGTCTCCAGTGGCTGAGTGGACACAGTGAGATCCACACAGCGCCCTTCCTGCCCGTTTTTTGTGGGTGAGTGGACAGGGCCAGTTCCACACAGCGTCCTGCCTGCACATCTCCGGTAAGTGAGTGGACACAGCCAGTTCCACACAGGGACCTGCCTGCCCGTCTCCCTTGGGTGTGTGGACACAGCCAGTTCCACATAGCACCCTGCCTTCCCATCTCCCGTGGGTGAGTGGACACAGCCAATTCCACACAGCGCCTTATCTGCCACTCTCCCGTGAGTGTGTGGACACAGCCAGATCCACATAGCACACTAACTGCCCGTCTCCTGGTTGGTGAGTGGACACAGACAGTTCCATACAGCGCCCTAATTGCCTGTCTCCCGTGGGGGTGTGGACAGAGCCAGATCCACACAGCGCCTTACCAGCTCATCTCCCGAGGGTGAGTGGACACAGCCAGTTCCACACAGTGCACTGCCTGCCCGTCTCCCTTGTGTGTGTGGACACAGTCAGGTCCACACAACACCCTACCCGCCCATCTCCAGTGGGTGTGAGGACACAGCCAGTTCCACACAGCGCCCTGCCTGCCCGTCTTCCGTGGGTCAGTGGACACAGCCAGTTCCACTCAGTGACTTACATGCCCGTCTCCTGTGGGTGTATGGACAGGGCCAGAACCACACAGCGCCCTACATGCCCGTATCCCATGGGTGAGTGGACACAGCCAGTGCCACTCAGCGCCCTGCCTGCCCATCTCCCGTGGGAGTGTGGACACAGCTAGATCCACACAGCGCACAGCCTGCCCGTCTCCCGTGGCTCATGGACACAGCCAGTTCCACACAGAGCCCTGCCTGCCCATCTCCCATTGGTGTGTGGACACTGCTAGATCCACACAGCGCCCTGCCTGCCCGTCTCTCGTGGGTGAGTGGACATAGCCAGTTCCACACTGCGCCCTGCCTGTCCATCTACTGTAGAATTGTGGACACAGCCAGATACAGACATTGCACTGCCTGCCCATCTCCCGTGGGTGAGTGGACACAGCCTGATCCACACAGTGCTCTGCCTGTCCATCTCTGGTGGGTGAGTGGACATAGCCAGTTCCACATAGTGCCCTGCCTTCCTGTCTCCCGTGGGTGAGTGGACACAGCCAATTCCACACAGCACCTTGCCTGCCACTCTCCCTTGAGTGTGTGAAAACATCCAGATCCACACAGCACCCTGCCTGCCCATCTCCTGTGGGTGAGTGGACAAGACAGTTCCACACAGCGCCCCACTTGCCCATCACCCGTGGGTGTGTGGACACAGCCAGTTCCACCCAGCGCCCTTCCTGCCCATCTCCCATGGGTGAGTGTACACAGCCAGATGCACACAACGCCCTTCCAGCCACTCTCCCGTGAGTTTGTGGACACAGCCAGTTCCACACCCCGCCCTACCTGCCCATCTCCCGTGGGTGAGTGGGCACAGCCAGATCTACACAGCGCCCTGCCTGCCCGTCTCCCATGGCTGAGTGGACACAGAGAGTTCCACACAGTGCCCTGCCTGCCAGACTCCCATGGGTGTGACGACACAGCCAGATCCACACAGCGCCCTGCCTGCCTGACTCCTGTGGGTCAGTGTACACAGCGAGTTCCACAAAGCGCTCAACCAGCCCGTCTCCCATGGGTGTGTAGACACATCGAGATCCACACAGCGCCCTAGCTGGCCGTCTCCAGTGCGTGAGTGGACACAGCCAGTTCCACACAGCGCCCTGCCTGCCCGTCTCCTGTGGGTGAGTGGACACAACCAGTTCCACACAGCGCCCTACCTGCCCGACACCGGTGAGTGTGTGGATACAGCCAGTTCCAAACAGTGCCCTGCCGTGGGTGTGTGAACACAGCCAGTTTCACACAGCGCCCTGCGTACCCATCTCCCATGTGTCAGTGGACACAGCCAGTTCCACTCAACGCCCTGCCTGCCTGTCTCCCTTGGGTGTGTGGACACAGCCAGATCCACACTGCACCCTACCTGCCCATCTCTCGTGGGTGAGTGGACACAGCCAGTTCCACACAGCGCAATGCCTGCCCGTCTCCTGTGGGTGTGTGGACACAGCCAGATCCACACAGCGCTCTGCCTGTGCGTCTCTGGCGTATGAGTGGACATAGCCAGTTCCACACAGCGGCATGCCTGCCACTCTCCCATGAGTGTGTGGACACAGCCAGATCCACACAGCGACCTGCTTACCCATCTCCCATGGCTGAGTGGACTCAGCCAGTTCCACACAGCGCCCTACCTGCCCGTCTCTGGTTAGTGTGTGAACACAGCCAGTTCCACACAGCGACCTGCTTGCCCGTCTCCCGTGGGTGAGTGGACACAGCCAGTCCACATAGCGCCCTGGGTGCCCGTCTCCCGTGGCTCAGTGCACACAGCCAGTCCACACATCACCCAGCCTGCCCATCTCCCGTGGGTGAGTGGACACAGCCAGATCCACACATCTCCCTGCCTGCCCGTCTTCCGTTGCTGAGTGGACACAGCCAGATCCATACAGAGCCCTACCTGACCGACACCGGTGAGTGTGTGTACACAGCCAGTTCCAAACAGCGCCCTGACTGCCCGTCTCCCATGGGTGTGTTAACACAGCCAGTTCCACACATCGCCCTACCTGCCCGTCTCTCGTTGGTGAGTGGACACATCCAGTTCCACACAGCACCCTGCCTGCCCGTCTCCCAAGGGGTAGTGGCCACAGCCAGTACCACACAGCACCCTGCCGGCCTGTCTCCCGAGGGTGAGTGGACACAGCCACTGCACACAGATCCCAGCATGCCCGTCTCCCGTGGGTGTGTGGACACAGCCACCTCAACAGGGCGCCCTGCCTGCCCGTCTCCCGTGGGTGAGTGGACACAGCCAGATCCACACAGTGCCCTGCCTGCCTGTCTCCCGTGGGTGTTTGGACATAGCCAGATTCACGCAGCGCCCTGCTTGCCCATCTCCTGTGGGTGTGGAGGACACGGCCAGTTCAACAGAGCGCCCTGCCTGCCCGTCTCCAGTGGGTGAGTGAACACAGCCAGTTCCACAAAGCACCCTGCCTGCCCGTCACCCGTGGGTGTATGGCCACAGCTAGTTCCACACAGCGCCCTGCCTGCCCGTCTACTATGGGTGAGTGGACACAACCAGTTCCACACAGGGCTGTGCCTGCATATCTCCCATGGGTGTGAGGACACAGCCAGTTTAACACAGCGACATACTGGCCTGTCTCCCATGGGTGTGTGGACACAACCAGTTCAACACAGCGCCATGCCTTCCTGTCTCCCGTGGGTGCGTGTACACAGCCAGTTCAACACAGCACCCTACCTGCCTGTCTCCCTCAGGTGAGCGGACACAGCCAGATCCACACAGCGCCCTGCATGCACGTCTCCTGTGAGTGTGTGGACACAGCCAGTTCAACCCAGCGCCCTACCTGCCCGTGTCCCATGGGTGAGTGAACACAGCCCGTTCCATATAGTGCCCTGCCTGCCCGTCTCCCGAGGGTGTGTGGACACAGCCAGTTCAACACAGAGTCCTGCCTGCC
>NW_017968519.1:629683-653417 GCF_000165445.2 Microcebus murinus
TGGGCAGCACAGTCTTGAGTAGGAGTTGTCCAGGGCATGGGAGTCGGCTGGATTCCTGCTTTTTGGAGCTTTTTGACTCTGAAATGGTGGGCGAACACTGTTTTTTTGGGGGGGGCTTGAGGTCAGGTGTTGTTAAATTCCTATATATTGCTACAAAGAATGCCAAGAAAGAAAAATGGAAAACCAACTAACACATGTGAAATGTATTAGGAACTAGTACACGATCTTGTTGGAGAATTCAGGACGGTCCACAACTTCCAGGGGGGGAGATTTACTATCCACTACCTTCAGGAACAACATTTTTAGATGAAAGCTTCCATACAATCACACCTCACCCTAACGAAAACCAACCAAAGATCTGTTGTTTGCTCTAAACAGAAAAATCAAAGGGAGGAAGGAGGAGAGACGAATCTATATTTGCAAACACGTGCATATAAAACCGCGGTCTTGTGTGGGGTAATTGTTCAAAAAAATATCACACCATGAACAAATATGATAGAGATTAAAATTGGCTCTTTGAATGCTATCAATAACTTAGAAATATAAAAATCCAAATTAAATAAGGTTTGGTTTTTTTTTTTTTTTTCTAGAAAGAAACTCCGGTTTTATTGACTACTGCCCGCACTTTGTAAAATTCTGGGCGGTATTTAAAAGTTAAATCTTGGAGTAGAATAAAGGAATCGAGAAAAAAGCAAGCGAGGGTTGCAAGGGGTTAAGAGATCAGAGAAAAAAAAAGAGAAAGAGAAGGAAGGGAAGGGAAGGGAAGAGACGGAAGGAGAGACGAGAAAGGCCCTGCTTAGCTTGTTTCCAGTACCAGCTATTCTTGGCTCCTATTTATAACAAAGGACATCAGAAGAGTTGCCCCATGTGGTCTGGCCCACCACACGTTTGCTTCTACAATGCTCTGGGTGGGCCGGTCCACGGCCCCTTCCTTGCCCAAATCAGTCCACGCTCAGCTCTGCCCTACTGATCCTCGAAGATTTTCCAGACACAGGGGTGAGCACGTCCCTCCTTCTTGAACAAGTTTTTTCTAGTTGGCTTTGAGAGACCGCTCCCACTCTTCGGCTTCCTTCTTACTGTATGATTCTTCGCTGGCACTCCTCTCTCTCTCGACCCTGCGATGATGACCCAGGTTCCATCCTTTAGAACCTGTCTCTTTCCACCCTCTTCCCATTCTAGATGCAGCTTGTATACTCTCAATGCCCAAACTTCTGGTGTTCCAGATCCCTGCCTTCAGGCCCAAGACCCGCCTCTTCAACTCGAACTGTTGATTCTAGTATCCCCATGCCTACTCACCTTGGGTATCTAAGTGGCTTGGTCGAATGTGAATGCGACCACTCTGGTCCACCCAACAGCATCTCTGCGTTGACTTGCTGCCTGCGTGTTCTTCCTGCCTTCTATGCCTTGCCCACCTTATTTGCAGAACTCAGCAGGCTAGAATGATCCATCTTCAACCCAAGTCGATTCCTGTCACTGACTCCACTCAAGAAACCCATAAAGGCGTCTTGTCTCGTCGTTGCCGTTCTAGGAGGCTATTGGTCTATGCCATCACCTGTCGTCCCGACTCATAGGTACAATGTCCATAGGCTCGCTCTCCTCTGCTCCCAGCGCAGTGGCCTTCTTTTCGCCACTCAAAGATGCCAACAATGCACCTCAGCATCTTATGATTTTCATCTCCCGAAAACATGCTCCCCTGAGGTTAATCGTATATTGCTTCTTCACTGTTTCCCTTTAGCGTTCTGTTCAGTGCTGCCATCTTGTAGAAAGACCTACTTTCTCTTCTTTTGTGGATCTTAGAATCCTCTTACCCACATTCCCCACATCTCTATTCTTCTGCAAACTGTTTTTTTTTATAAGCACAAAGTATATGCCGACTTGTTTCTTCTGAATTATTGGTCTAGAATAGGCGTTCCTCAAACTACGGCCCGTGCGGCACATGGCACCCGCGCAAGACATTTTTCCAGCCCTGCCGGGTTTTTCCAGCCGCCTGCCTGTCACTGCTTAGCCAGCCGAACTACGTCCCGGGCCACAGTGCGCACTCTCCAGCGTCTGGAGGGGACAGTGGATTGAGCCCCTGTTCAAAGGTTTTGAGGACCCCTGAAGCTAGAATATAAGCTTCTCAAGAACGTAGGGCATTTGTTTGGTCTACTGCCTTAGTGGCGTTCTTACAAAGAGTGACTTGAAACAGTATAGCGCACCATAGATGTTGATGGAACAGAGGAAACACTTGGAGGTGGCAGAAACAGAATCTAAACATTGTTAACCAACAGCTCTTGCAGTTGGCCTTGGAATTGAGATATTGGGTTCGCCACGAATTTCTTACTTTGCTTTCTGAAAACCTCACCCCGTGATTTTAGGCCATCTTATCTCTTTGGTCAATATATGGTTTGGCTTCTCCCAAAAAGGTAAAGGGGGTGTCATGATTTCTTGCTAACCTTATTTTTTGGCGGGGGTGGGGGGGGAGGTTATGGACCTTATGTCATGAACAGGAACGCACCAGCTAAGCAGACTATTAGTCAAGGATCGCAGTAACCGGACTTGTCAAAAATCCAATCTTGCCCCTCTGTGTCAGTAAGGCACCCCCAGGAGACAGATGGCGTCTGCAGATTGAATACTCGCTGGGTTTAATAAAAGTATTAGTTGCAAACCACAAGCGGAGCGCAGGCCCCGAGGGCGGTAGCAGCCTTTTCTTGAGCTTCCCAAGGACTGGAAGGGGCAAGAGGAGGCAAAGTAATTGCAACTTGAGGGGAGAGATTTGGGGAGGCCACCTGAGGGACCAGCAGCCTTGGGGGAGGGGTCCAATGAGTCTGTGATGGACCCCGGGAAACTGAGGCCAGCCGAGGAATGAGTATCCCAACGGTCTTTCTGCTCCCTTCTCCTGCTCTGACTGGGGCTTCCCATTGAGAGAGCCCGGGCTGCAATCCAGCCTCTGGGGCTGGGAACAGGACAGGAGGGTGGATCCGGGAGGGCGCAGGCTGGGCATCCAGCAGAACATTCTAGAACTGTCTACCAAACTGCAGCCTGGGGCTGCCCCCTTCCATGGCTAGTCCTTCTCATCCCGCTCTTCACACGGCAGCCACAGCCAAAACCATCAGTCCCTTCCTTGTCGGGCCCTGTTTTAAGAGCAATCGTTCAACAGGAGTTCATCGGGCATTAGGATAAAATCCACACCCCCTCCAGTGGGGTGCAAGCCCATGGGAGGCTGGCTGTCTGTTTCCCCACTTTCTCCCCCTGCTGGCTGCACCCCCTCAGAATAGGCTGAGGCTCGGTGGAACACCCCTTCTCTGTCCTTTTCTCTTGAACATCGTCCCTCAGGAGGCCTTCTCGTGTCCTTGTTCTAAAGACGTCTTTCTTCATCTCCACCAGAGGGTATTTCTCATGGCATTTATCACAAACCACAAATGGCTACCTCCCTCCCGCTCTTTCTCCTTTTGCTGTGTTCAGTCTGATACGAACAGAGCAAGGCCAAGTTTCTTTCAAGGCATGGGGCTCTCTCTGCCTTGTTCCTTCATGCGTCCTCAGAGTCCAGAACAATTTCTGGCTCTGGGGGGTGGGTGGGTATCTCAATAATATTTTGGTGTTTGAGTGAACGAACATTTTGTTGTTTTTTTTTTTTAATAAACATTTCCCATTTATGCAATAGTGAGAATAAAAGAAAGCTTGCCTTTAGATTATCTTGATGTTTTCCAATTTTCTCTCTTAGTATTGGGGGGGATCTCAAAATATATTAACAAGTGCCTGAGTATATATTCGAACAAAGTAAACTGACTAGCAAAAGGGCGATTTTCTACAGCTCTGGCAGATTGTTCCTTACGTGGTGGTCCTATTATGTCTTCGACAAATTTCAAGCTGAAAATGAGGCGATATATCCCCTCTATCCAATTTGTAGTTTTCGAGCATAGCTAATTCCATGCGCTGACTTTTGGGGGGACTTAATGGAATTTGGGGGTTGTGTAGTTAACAAGGCTTGGGGGCGCCTAGAGCCAGAAACGACGTGGCCAGACACTAGTGAAGTCACTAACCAGTGGGTAAGACTGTGACAAGTCACTCGGCCTTTCTGAGCTTCAGCTCCCTCATCTGGTGAACGGGGACAACTGTGGCCCTAACTCCTACAGCTGTTGCAGGGTTACAGGCGGCGGGCACAGTCTCCTCTTTTCTCTGTGTCTGCCACTTCCCGTCAACACAAAATACGCCCAAATCTTCCCCTCTCTCTCCACAGTTCGTGTTTCATTTGTCTTTGGGTCTCTGGTCCGTGTTCTGCGACATGAGGATCTTGCTGGAGGCGATCGTGCCCGCTGACACATGGCAGACCCCTCAGGGTTTTCGGGCTGGCATCGTATTGCCAGAAAATGTAGACAGCAATTTTATGTTGGCGGAAGCGCTTTTTTTTAGTATTTTGGCCTCGAAGGGACAATTTGAGTTGGGAAGAAAAAAAAAAAAAGAAGGCACTAAAACCTTGTATAATACTCACTCCATTCACACAAGGAAGACCAAAAAGTTATCTGACAAAAAGGTGTCGCTATGCTTTTGATAAAAGAAGCCCAAGCCACAGGACACACTCTCTATAGAGACAAGGATGTGCTGAAGTTTTGTCTTTATTTCTTTCACAGGCATTTACTACTATGCTTTGAACGCATTCTATTATGCCAGGCACTTCTTTTACTCTTTTAGATGAATCTAGAACTACAAAGATGACAAGCAAACTATTTAGAAGCAGGTGGCTTTTACTAAGATTTGACCGAAAAGTAGAATGCACACTTAACCCTTTGCACTCACTTGCTTTTCTCGATTCTTTATTCTACTCGGGATTTAATTTTTTAAATACCCAGATTACAAAGCAAGGCAGTAGAATTCCAAACTGGAGTTTCTTTTATACAAACTTACTATTTGGATTTTTTTTATTATTTTCAAATTATTGAGACATTCAAAGAGCCATTTTAATCTCTGTCATTTTTCATGGTGTGAGATTTTTTGGACATTCACCCGCACGAAGACCTGGTTTACATGCACATGTTTCGCAAATATAGATCATCTCTCTTCTCTCGTTTGATTTTTCTGTTAGAACAAACAACACGATCTTTGGTTTTTGTTAGGGTGGGGTGTGGTTGTATGGAGCTTTCCATCTGAACGTTGCTCTAAGTCAGTGGATAATAATCCACCCCTGGGGTTAGCACACCGTCTCTGCATTCTCCAACAAGATCATGTACCAGTTTCCTAATAATTTCATATGCATTATCAGTTTTTCATTTTTTTCTTTTTTGGCATTCTTTGTAACAATATATAGGAATTACAACAATGACCTCAAGCCCCCAGAAAAACAACGTACGCCACCATTTCAGAGTCTTCCTCATAGAACAGTGTAGTGATCAGCTATCTCAACACCCCCCATACACTTTGTATAGTTGGTCACGACCTTGGTTCGGAACTATGTGGCTGACATACCAGCTGCCACCAATGCTAACCGTGTCGAGTCACACTCGATATCCGAGTGCAAAGGGTTAATAGGCACTAAATATAACAAGCATGAGTCCCCTGCCCTCTGGACTTTCTAGTCTAGCTTCAGTGTTCTTTAACTCATAAACCGATGTCCCTCCCACTAAATATAAAATATCACAGGCCTTCTTACATATTATTTGAAACTTGCAATAAACAGAGTTAAAAACAACTAGTTAAAGCCCTGCTTGTATAATTAGAAATTTCTTACATATTATTTGAAACTTGCAATAAACCAGAGTTAAAAACAACTAGTTAAAGCCCTGCCTTCGTGTTAAGTATACTTAGAAATTTATGTCCTCTGAGACATACCGATCTAAATGTGACGTGAGACACCACACCTTTGTACAGTCTGTCATTTATTGCTAAGCATCCATAGCTGGTAGCCAGCTGGAGGTCGGAAATCAGTGGTGCGTGGGTCCGATGCAGATCACAGAGTGTTGTTACTTCAAACCTCTTCATTGGAACATATCTGAATTTAAAGTTAAAATGTAAGCGCGGCGCGGTGGCTCACGCCTGTCATCCTAGCACTCTGGGAGGCCGGAGGTGGATGATCGCTCAAGGTCAGGAGTTCGAAACCAGCCTGAGCAGGAGCAAGACCCCATCTCTACTATAAATAGAAGAAATTAATTGGCCAACTAATATATTAGAAAAAGAAATTAGCGGGCGATTTCGGTGGGCGCTGGTGGCGCATGCCTGTAGTCCCAGCTACTCGGGAGGCTGAGGCAGGAGGATCGCTTGAGCCCAGGAGTCTGAGGTTGCTGTGAGCGAGGCTGGTGTCACGGCATTCACTCTAGCCTGGGCAACAGAGTGAGAATCTGTGTCAAAAAAAATAAAAAATAAAAAAAATAAAAAATAATAAATTAAAATGTAATAAAATTAAAATTGAGGTATTTTCTATTAATATACACTGTAGATTTTTGGCTTCTCTTGAAATATTGGACGATCGGGTAGCAATGGGTTTGCATTCCCACATGGGGTGGGGCTGGCTGGCTGTTATCCCCCTTCCAGGAGGACAAGTTCTTGTCTGTTGCCACGTCCCAGCTACTCAGACTGTGAAGGCATGTGCTTGAAGATTGGCTCGGATCATGCAAATAAACTTCCTGACTCCTGGAAAACGCTTCAGTTTGAGAACCCTGGTGGATTCCAGAAAGAAGGGATTGAAGGATTTTCAGAATATGGAGTAGATGGACCTTGAGATATTATTGGTAGGATTTATACCACGCGTCCTCCAACTACGGCCTGCGGGCCACATGTAGCCCACCTAGGACATTTATCAGGCCTGCCGGGTGTTTTTGCCGCCGCTGCCTGTCCTGCTTAGCAGCCGTCCCGTCCCGGGCCCACAGTGCGCACTCTCCAACGGTCTGAGGGACAGTGGGCTGGCCCCCTGTTTACAAAGTTTGAGGACCCCTGATTTATACAGTTGAAGAAGCAGTGAGAGCCCAGTCATGCCAGCCAGGAGAATTCCTTTGATACTGAATCTCACCAGGTTTTTATCTAATGATATTTAAATTGCTTAAGGATGCAGACGATTTGCTTTTTTTCTTATAAATGAAAGCAGATTTAAGGTCAAGACTCTTGCTCCCTTGCAAACTTGCAATCTGATAGACTCTTCTTGAGAGGAAGGAAACAGGGCAGACGTTATGGTTAGGAGGAGTTTAGGAGTTGGGGATCACTTAGCTTCCAGCAATGGGAGGCTGTCAAAATGTGTCAGTTCATCGGTTACAATCGGGCATGTTTGTGTGTGCCTGAGTGAACGGAAGAGACAAACGTTCAGAACAACTGTGCCAATGCAGGAAAGATTCAGACTGGCTGCAGAAAATAAGGCTGCCAAAACACACCGATATGTATCTCCCAAGGGAGACAGTAAAAGCTGCTCTTCATAGCAGTTGAGCCGGTAGTTTACAAGGGCAAGTGTGCAAATAAAAAAAAAATAGTCAGCAATGGTGAGTGTGACCAAGATTACCTTCAAGGACAGGCCCTTTACTAGCAAAGATATTCAGTACCCTGCAGTGTTCTCTAAAGCAGTCTCTGCTCATCGTACGTGGCATTGCCTCTGTTAGTATCCCCTTAATGCTGATGTCTCCAAAACACCATTTTTAGGATAAAATTGCATCCAGGAGTGGTAACATCTTTCTATCTGAGGGCTTGCTTCTATTTCTTAGGTTAACTAGCCTCAGAGGCTGAGGAAGAGTGCAGAATGGGTAAAGTTTGTTTCGTTTTGAAATGATTGGAAGACAGCAAGTGAAGAAGTTTTACTTTCCTGGCAAGAGCCAGGTCTCTGGTGTAGTTCGACGTTTCCTGTGGTCTTCGGAAGGTTCCTCATAAGGATTTATTTTTGTTACATTGAAACCAGATCTCCTTCCAAAGGAAAGGCCCTTTTATTGATCTGACCTTTCCCTTTTGCTGGGAAAGGTTTGTTGAGTTGCCTTTTAAACAACCAGAAATCACTGGTTTTTGTTTTTGTTTTTTTTTTCTTTTTCTTGTAATTTTTTATTTATCCTGTTCAGAGGCCTTCCTTGCTTATGTGAACTAAAATGCTCACCTGCGAGACTGAATGGACCCCCTCGTGGCCAAAGGAATAGCCTAAAGCAAAGTTGCCTGCTAGGAGGAGGGAGGTCAGACATGCCTTATCATGCCCCCTCCCTTCTTGGGGACATCCTTTGTAACCCATTGACAGGCCTAAGGGTATGCAAGACACACCTGCAGGTCCTCAATTTATGCAACCAATGGTGGCTTACCTCTGATAGACAGTTTATGTGAAAACATTCCAAGTCTTTAGACAAAGCTTCAAGTCTTTAGCCAATTACAATCTGAAGGATCTTTAAACCCACCTATAACCTGTACGCCCTGCCCCCCTCCATTCGAGATGGCCCTCCTTTTTGGGCCAAACCAATGTATGCCTCCCACGTATTGATTGATGGCTTTACCTGTAACCCGTCTCTAAAATGCATAAAAACCAAACTGTGACCCGGCCATCGCGAGTCCACTTGCCCAAGGCCTCTTGGCAGTGGCTCCGGGTCATGGTCCTCAAATTTGGCTCAGCATAAATCTCTTTAAAATTATTTTGCAGAGTTTGGCTTTCTTCTGTTGACACTTCAAAATAAATTTCCTATGGAAATTGTAAAACAGCCGTACTCAGTGAAGAGTTAAGAGTGTGGACCTCTTAACAGATGTCGTGTGTGGCTTGTAGGGGGTTAGTTCAATACCTCACTGTCCCCAGCCTCTTCCTGTTTCATTTTACCTTCCTTCCATTGTTTCTGTCTGTACCTTGTGAGCTCCCACAAGAGGTGCTTCATATTTCATCTAGTAGCGCCCCGAGAAAACTTTAAGCATTGAATTGGGATTCCAGGAGCTGAAAGAATCAAGAAATTAATTTTCTTGGCGAGAAGAATGGCACCTCTAGTCAAACAGAATATTGCTTAATGTAAACGGAACCCTCCCAAAATGGAAACGGAACTGTCCTCGTTCCCTTAATCCTGGCATGATTGGAAGGGAATTGAATTCGTAATTTCTGTAACAAATTAACATCCCCCAAAGGGTGGGCCACCTCCTTACCCTGCCAGCCCCACCTTTTCCTTCCCCCTTTTCCGATGTCCGGAACTGAACTGTTTTCCCTGTCACCCAAAAACCCCAAAGGCCCAACATGCCTTCGCCAGCCGTGTCAAAGTGAAATAAGGACATTAATGGGGTTTCACGGTGCCACACAACCTGTCCCTGTCAATACCGCATCTGGGCCCGAGGCAAGAGGTTAGCTCCAATAAGGAACAGGAAGGGTTCAAAGACCAGCTGAAGCCGGCGAGACCCCCCCCCCCCCCCGCTCTACTAAAAATAGAAACAAATTAGCTTGGAACAACTTAAAATATATATAGAAACAAGAGCCGGCATGGGTGGGCGCATGCCCTGTGTCCCCCAGCTACTTGGGAAAAGCCGAAGCAGAGGAAATCCGCTTGAGCCAGGGGAAAAGGTTTGAGTTTTGCTGGTGAGCCGAGCTTTGACAACCCACGGGCCACTTCTAGTTTGGGCAACAAGGGTGGAACTCTTGTCCTCAAAAAAAAATAAAAATAAAAAAAAATAATGGACTTGATAATCCATAAACGAACTCCCTAATTCTGCAGCTTTATTATATTTTTAATAGTTGCTCCTTCTTTATTTCCTTTTAAACCCTAGGATTTTTCTTTGTGGTAAAAAGAAAGGTTTTTTGCCAGCCCCTCTTGAAAATTTGCCCTCGCAAAAGCGCTTAAGGAACAAGTGCCCAGGTCATGGAATGCTGTTAACACCTTCCATAGACTCAAAAACTGTGTCAGAGTTTGTATCTGAATTTGTTTTAATGTAGCATAAAGAACCATGGGTCAACAAGACAACTACTTCCAGGTGGATTACGTTTTTGCATTCTTAAAGACCTAGGCGGGCAATGAATATTGCTTCTCTTCGGGCTGTCAAAAGTAATATTATTGGGCCCATGACAGATGCCCAACAGAATACGGAGAGATCTCTATTTCGAAATTTCTGAAGTCACAGAATAGGGTTCGTATTAACTGAGCAGCACCTAAGTGGACACATGGGAACTACATTAATTGGGTGTTGGGCAGGTGGGAGGGAGGAGGGCGCGGGTATAGACATACATAATGAGTGAGATGGGCACCGTCTGGGGGATGGACACGCTTGAAGCTCAGAATTGTGGGAGGGCGCAAGGCATTATTTGAACCTTGATTGTACCCCCATAATATCTGAATTAAAATAAATAGCAAGACACACAACAACCTTCAGCTCCTACCACTCCATTTCTTTATACACTGATGTCTCTTTCTTACACCCTAATCGCAAACACGAACGGCTGTTTCCCTCCCCCGCCCTTGGTGTTTCTCTCTCCCACTTCCCCCGTGCCCCTCTCTGACCCTCTCCTCTTCGCCTTGTCCGAGTCCGGAGTGATGCTTGGCAGACTGCGCTCTCTGGTGCCGAGGTTATGCGACCGTTCCACGCGTGTAAGGGACGGAGGGCCATTGTGTGGGAGGCCCGGAGGCAGCGGACTGTCTTGTCGCAAGCCCGTCCCTGGTAACTGGGTCTCCCTCGAATCACTTTCGGTTCAATAATCTGTCCTTCCGAGTTCTGTTTCCTACCCCATCCCTCCTTCCGTTATTTTTTTCCCCCAATCCTGATCCAACTTCTGGAAGCAGATGTGGAATAATTTATATCCTTTTAGTGTTCGTCGCTTAACTCCCTTTGGGAGACATGAAGAGAAACATTTGTCTTTCTCTGCTCACTCTCCCTTGCCCTGGACCGTCAATCCGACGTGCAAATAGACGACAACCACGGGAGCTGTCGTCTTGGCTTTGATTGACATAGGTTTTGTTATTTAACAGTTAACATCTTTTTTGAAAAGAAAAAAAAAAAATCAGGGCGGGCGCGGTGGTCCGCCTGTTCCGCATGCTGGAGGCGGGTGCGAGGATTGCTCGAGTCAGGAGTTCGACCAGCCTGAGCAAGAGTGAGCCCCGTCTCTACTTAAATAGAAAGATTCATTGGGCCACTATTTATATAAGAAAAAATTGCAGGCATGGTGGCGGCATGCTGTAGCAGCTACTCGGGAGGCTGAGGGGAGGATCGCTTGAGCCCAGTTGGAGGTTGCTGTTGGGGCTGACGCAGCTCACTTCTGCCTGGGCAACAGGTGACTCTGTCTCAAAACAAAAAAAAAAAAAAAAAAAATGGGCGAAGTGTAACGGACACGGAGTCAGGGATTTACTTCCCATTTCAACTAAAAACCTGCTTGTGATCACCTGGCTTGTCAGTGCTGAATGGTTTTCCTTCCTGCCCATTTAGTGGGTTTCCTGTGGAGTCTTACTTAGACTCTGTAAATTCAAATGCAGAGCTGTGATTATCGGAGTGCATGGTGGTACCTTGCGAGTATAGACATGTTCAGGGGTCCTCAAACTTTTTAACCCTTTGCACTTGCTTGCTTTTTTCTCGATTCCTTTATTCTACTCAGGATTTAATTTTTTAAATACCCCAGAATAATAAATACTGGAGTTTCTTTTCATGCAAACTTATTTATTTGGATTTTTTTTTATATTTCAAATTATTGATGCATTCGAAGAGTCATTTTAATCTCTCTAATTTTTCATGGCGTGAGCTGCTACCGATGCTAACCGTGTCGAGTCACACTCGACATCCCAGTGCAAAGGGTTAAACAGGGGGCCAGTTCGCTGTCCCTCAGACCGTTGGAGAGTGCGCACTGTGGGCCCGGGACGAGTTGGCTGCTAAGCAGGACAGGCAGCGGCGGCACAAACACCGGGCAGGCCGATAAATGTCCTCGGCGGGCCGCATGTGGCCCATGGGCCGTAGTTGGAGGACACCTCGTCTAAATGATTATACTCAGCTTCATAGAATCAGGAATTACAGTTAGTACCAGCCTTGGGCCACTGAGGATGACCCAAGTCTTGGGCCATTGAGGATGACCCTGCTACATCGGGCTGGGCCTCTATCAAATATTGTTAGACTATGTCGCCTTCACTCTGTCACTTCTAACACCGCACCGTCCAAGTCCAAGTCCCTCCCTCTAACATCTGTAATCCATCCCTCTAACATCTGTAATCTAGAAACTACCGGTCCAACGCTCGCCCCCTAGGCATGCCCTTTTTATTGGTCTGTGGCCTGTTAGGAAATGGACCACATATCACGGCCTGAACTCCATACCCCTAGACAAATCGTCTTCCACGACACTGGCCCCTGGTGCCCAAAAGGCTGGAGACCATTGACCAAGAAGGTCTAGACTACCTGGTCTACCTAGATCTACTCCAGATACCTCCTCCTCCTGCCAACCCCAAGTCTATTCGCTTCCTCTCTTCAACACTCCGTAAATCTCGGGATCATGAACAGACTCCCCTGCCTTTACAGGATCCTTTCTTTTCTTTTTTTTTTTTGAGCACAGAGTTCCTCCGCTTCTTGTTGCCAACAGGCATAGAGTGGAATGCCCCATGCGTCCAGGCTCGCTCCACCAGCAACCTCCACCATCCTGGGCTCAAGCCTATCCTCCTCGCCTCAGGCCTCCGGAGTAGCTCGGGACTACAGATGAGCACCATGCCCAGTTCTAATTTTTCTCGTACATATATTTCAGTCTAACCAATGTTAATTGTTCTTTCCTCTCCCTATAGTAGAGCACCAGGGGTCTTGTTCTTGCTCTAGGGCTGGTTTCGAACTCCTGACCTCGACGCAATCCACTCCGCCTTGGCCTCCCAGAGTGCTAGGATGAACAGGCTAAAGACCTCTTTTTTTTTTTTGTGTTTTGGTTTTTTTCTTTGAGGACAGAGTCTCCGCTTTCTTGCCTAGGTTCCGACGTGCGCAGTGCCGTGATCAGCCTAGCCTCACAGCAACTCAAACTCCTGGCCTCAAGCGATCCTCCTGCCTCAGGCCTCCCGAGTGCTGGCACTACAGTCCACGAGCCACCAGCCCGGCGATCTTTTTATACTACTATATATTAGTTGGCCAATTAATTTCTTTCTATTTTTCATTGCTCGTAACGAGACGGGGTTCTCGCTCAGGTCTGAGTTTGGAATCTGTCCTGACCTTGAGCACACTCCACCCGCCTCGGGCCTCACAACTTCGCCTCAAGGTAAGGCGTGAGCCACCGCGCCTGGCCTTAAAAACCTCTTAATTGGCATTCTGTTGCTCAAAATCTTTGAAATGGCCCATAAGGCTTTGCATGGTCCCTGCCAAAACTCTCGCTCTTCATCACTCTGTCCCTTGGGTTCTTCACTTCAGTCATGCCGGCCTTGAATCAGCCCCTGTACTCACTGCCTCAGTCTCACCACAGGGCCTTTGCACAGCCTATGCTGCTGGGTTTTTTTCTAGCTTTAAATCTCAACTCAAGTGTTACTTCTTCTGAGACAAGTTCTCTGCCTCTCCCCCCCACAGCTAGGCTCTTTGTTATAGACTCTCCTGGGACCACGATACCCCTCTTTATATACCTTTCAGAGGGTCAGTTTTATATTTGTGAGATCTTTTGGTTCATAGCTTCTTTTCTCCTGGACTCTTTGAGGACGGGGCCCACATTTGTTTTGACTCATCTTGAGATCCCTAGCACCTAGGACAGTGCCTGGCACTTCGGAGGTACTTAATAGATATTGTAAGGCTGGTGGCAGGGGCCCCCTCCCCTCCCTGGATGGAAAAAGAAAACGCTTAGTGGCCTGACCTGCCAAGGACAAACTGCCAGGCCCCACTGAGAGGAACCACGCCCAGATCTCCACCTGGATTCGCTCCTGGATTCCACAATACCTCCAGCCCCTCCTATTTCTCAACGACCTTCCAAGGTCACAATAGAGAATCCCAGCTCTTGCCGCCACAAGTCCCTAGCCCCGCCCAAAGGGTATAAAAGGCCTCAGCCCCTTCAAACTGCGGAGACTTCCGGGGCCCCCGCTCTTGGGGCCCCAGAACCTCGTCCACGAGTGTATAATAAAGCCACGTGGTTTGGCCCCCCTACTCTTTCTCTTTCTGTGTCTCTTTTCTTTTCGCCACCGCCGAAAAACCTTACAGATATATGGAGTGATTGGATGAATAAATAAAAGTCAGTATAAGTTCAATCAGGAAATAGGTCTCATCTTGGCTTTGAGGGATGCATCTAATTGACAAGAATTCCTGAGAAATCATGGAGTACTACTCAGCTCTAAGAAACAACGGTGATCTAGCACCTCTTGCATTTTCCTGGATAGAGCTGGAGCCCATTCTACTAAGTGAAGTATCCCAAGAATGGAAAAACAAGCACTCACCAGCAAATTGGGATTAATGGATCAACACCTCAGTGGACACATAGGAATAACATTTATTGGGTATTGGGTGTTGGGCAGGTGGGAGGGGGATGAGGGGAGGGGTGTATACAAACACAACGAGTGAGATGTGCAACGTTTGGGGGATGGGCACGTTTGAAGCTCTGGCTCAAGGGGGGAGGGGGTGAATGGGCAATATACGTGACCTTAACACTTGTACCCCCATAATATGCTAAAATAAAAAATAAAAAACTGGGAAAAAAATTGGTTTTTAAAAATTAAATAAATAAATAAAATATCCTTCCTATCACCTCGTGTGGGGAAAAAAAAAAAAAAGAAACAGCCAACAGAGACAATGTTTTCAGAAGCAAGAAGGCTAGAAGCAGCCTGTCGTGGCCAGCTGCACCCCTCTCATTCTGTTTGGGGTCAGGAAGCTCTTTATTAACATCTTTTACCATCTGTTTAAAATGGCGGACTCTTCGTCAAGTTATGGTTGGGGTGGGTGTAGGAGCAGTCTCTCCCCGACTGCTAAGGTTGGTTCCACTCTGATCTTGGTTCACAGCTACGGGAGCATAATTGGTTCCTGCTCTGCCTGTCTTTCGGTATGGCCGTGGCTTCCCTATCAGGACAAATGTGGACACTTCGTCGTGGATCGTGTGCAACACAGCTTTGTTGTATGTGACACTGAATCCATCCCACTTGGTTCCCTTCCCCTTTTTGTCTCCACTGTATAAAACATGAGAATATCTCACTCCGGGAGAAATGGAATTCTTGGCGCGTAGTATTTTTTTTTCCCCTGAAATTTGCTTCTGATTGCAAGGCGAGAGAAAGTAAACGGTTGGACAGGGAAAATGCATGTTATTGGTTTGTCGCCTTGCTAGGAAAGCAGAAGAGGAACTATTACTAGCGCACTGAAATAGCGTAGCTTTCCTGTCTCGCTCAGAACATCATATCTGTGTCCTGGCCGTTTGTTTAAGCCAAGAACAACATAGCTCCCACTTCCTTGGGTTCTGACCCTTACGCAGGCAAAAAAATAAAAATAAAAAAAAAAAAAAGGCACTAAGCTAGTCCACTGCCACTGCTGGGGTATTGTTCTCTAACTCTGTCTGGAGCCCTCAAATAAATTAACTGTCAAAGAGCAAGTTGGAAGCAAGAATGCCCCTCAGGGTTTTCTATGTCCAGCCGACGACAGTGAGCTGAGCAGAGAGACAAAACAGCCTGTGAAAAAGAGCAGTGTCTCTTTCTCCTCTCCTCTTCCGTTCTCTGCCTTGTTTTTTTCATTCTGTGCTCCTCTGGCCTGGTCCTTCTGGCTTTCTTTCTTTTTCTTTCTATGATCCACAACCTTTCGACCACCTAATTTATTCCGGTAATTCAAAGTTCATGCTGATAGGCAGAGGGAATTATTTCTCAACAATGATTGGAGAGAGCGATAAGCAAGGCAACTCATCCAGGGGATGAGTCTTGTACTCTAAGTGTGCATCTTGGCTGGGGGTTGTTTTATTGGTGAGACTTAGTATGAGGCTCTTCTTTGTCGATGTGGTGTGTGAGAGAGATATTCCTCCAGAAATAGTTTATACTTTGCGTTTAGGCAGAAAGCCGAAGCCAGCTATATTCTGTGTGAACTTGGTCTGTGCCAGTCGCCAGTTATGTATAGAAGGGTTAACCTAATTTTTTGTGGTATGTTGTATCCAATCGATCATCAACTTTCGTTGCATGGCAACCAGGCAGACAGGCAGCTCCTACGGAAGTCGCTCACCTCTCTCTGAGCTAACTACTGGGAACGGAGCAGTTGATATCAAGAGGTACAGATATTGGTCATGATCTTGTGCTCACCTCCTGAAAGGCCTGGCACCCTGATCTAGCCCAGTGCTTGCTACAGTAGATACAGAAGTTTCCTGTATGCTTGCTATTTCTTGGACCTAACATCTCTGAGGACTCATAACTTACTAGATATTCTTTGCGTGATATCTGATATACAAATAGCAATAGATAAATATTTTAACAATATTACACTACTTTTGATACCTAATATATTTTTTCCACTTTTGGAATAATGTACAATGTTTAAATAGCATTATTGATTATAAACAATATAATGTATCTAATTAATTTTTGTCCTATTAGGAGGGAAAATGTTTATGCCTCACATCTCAAAATCTCATTAAAGGATTCTTTGGTGTAATTAGTGAATGATGTATTTTCATTTATCCAAACCTTTAGTAAACACTAAAAAACACTTTCATCTAAGATTGTTAATCCCAATCTTTCAACCCAATCCATACCTTATTATGCTATCTGTATCAACACATTTACCTGTTTCAGACCTTGCACTCGCTGTGCCTTATTACTTGATCTTCTATTATCCACTTTGATTTAATTCTAGCTCAATTGCGTACCCCAGATGTTTTACAGAGTCCAATCTTGGCGTCCAGTAAATAAATAAAGTAACTGAGTTATCTTTTGTTCATACAACTTTTATTTTGGATTTTATATTTCAAAGTTATTCGATGCATTCAAAGAGTCTTTTAATCTCTTAATTTTGCTAAACCCGTGTCGAGTCACCCTCGAATCTGAGTGCAAAGTGGTGGTAACTATGCTTGGTGACTAGTGATCATTCTCCCGACAGGATTTGGTAAATTTCGGTAGGCCCACAATAAACATTAACATAGGATCATCCGTGAATAGACAGTTAGCCACCACTCAACATGCGGTCGACGAGGTCGTAGCATACAAATGAGAGAGGACTCCTGATTCTGTTACAATGGTGCGCTTACTCACAAAGTGAACATAAAGGTCACTGAGCAAGGGTATTCAACGAAGGGGATAAAAATGTAACACAGACCAATTAAATGTATGTCCCTCCCTGAAAAGACAAGATAGAAAGCATTGAGACATGTACAGATGCTTCCTCCCAAATCTCTGGTATCTGCGCTTTCACCTCGACGGAAGAAGTTCTGAAAGTAGTAATTAGTTATTTAAATATCCTGTTTGCAATTACACAAGAAGAAGAAATCATGAGACTAAAACGTGGACCCAACCTGTTGCACAGCTAATGGTGGAGTTCTTCAATAATTAGCAGCATCGCTGCCCCAAAAACCAGTCCTGACGCTACAGGCTCCTGGTCTGGCCATGTGTATCATTCCCAGCACAAAAGAGGAAGCAGAAGGAACACAGTCCCAGGTGGTAGCTCTTCAAAACAGAGGCAACAAGCCTTGGTGGATCTCGTCTGCCAAGTTGGAGTGCGTGTTGCGCAGGGCAGACATTGAATGCTGTAAGGATGGGAGTCCAGCTACTTGGGGGGCTGAGGCAGAGTAGGGTAGGGATTTTTGCTCTTTGTACTTCTGAAGCCCAGGAGTTTAGCAATGGTGTGTTTATGACATAGTCTGTTCGCACTTTTCTACACCATCTCGGTTTACGTTTTGTTTTGATGACAAGAGGATGCACCTACTGGCTACCTCCACCTCATGAGTAGACCGTGTGGTTGCGCCAACGTGGCAGTCAAAAGCGCATCGCGAATCTCATCTCCCGTCCAAAAAACCATCAATCATACCATAGGGCTCAAGCATCCTCCTGCTCTGTAGCCTCCCGAAGTGATTTAGCTGGAAAAATAACTACCGGGACAGCGCAGGACCGTGGATGCCCGGCTTCATATTTTTGCTTTATATGCTTTTCATAACAAGTCTTCACTTTGGAAGCTATAAAATAGGATACGATGGGTATTTCTTTCTCTTGAGTGTGCGATGGTAGTGTTGCATTCTATTTTGTAGTAACAAGGTAGAGACAAAAGCAGGATCCCGCTTGCTCAGGTGGGATTACGGAGAACATATGCACAGCAGGTCTCTCTTCAGACCTTGAGCGATGCCTGCCCGGCCTCGGACTCCCAGGGACTATCGAGCATGTAACTCTATCAGAGACTGGGACTCGATTCTGCGTGGACGTGTTGATTAAGTTGGTGGGCGATTGTCAGTGCGATCGTATCTTATTGATATCCTTAAGTGATTACAAAACAGTCTTCATTCCGGCATTTGTAAGACTCAAGGGCTGAGGTTGCAGTGTAGGTGTCGCGGTCGTGCTTTGGTCCTCCATGTAAACTGAGAAACAAAGAGAGACAATAAAAAAAAGGTGTAATTAGAAGAAATTAAATACCAAAAGAATAGAGATGCAAACTGTGACTCAATCATTCAGCTTTGGGTATCTATCATAATCTGCAGCAGTATGAAGCAGCTAGTCGTGTGTTTACAGCCTGCTGTGTGAGACACATTTTTCCACAGTTCGCTGGAGTCAATAAATTTGCTTTTTTAATACTATTATTGAGATATAGAAAGCACTTTTGGGAATGGCAGATAACAAAAGCCTAGCATAATTTTTTACTCCATTATAGTGGTGGCCTAGCTCTCCACAATAGCCACTCGTGACTTGATGGACTTATATAATGCATGTTCCAAGAGGTTCAGCTTACTGGGAGACCATCTACTTTAGAATCAGAGAAGAATGGACAGTAGGGAAAGTGAAGAAGAGTCCTTCAGAAAAATTGCGATTAAGAGTGACATAAGACACTGTGCTTACGACATGGCTACGTTTTCTCATATGGCTTCTCTGGTTCTATCGACCAGGCTCTATAAGTGATCTTGATTGTGTGATACCCATTTACTCTTCGGACCAATATGTGTTCTCCCTTCTGGTTCTAGCAAGAAGGGTTTTTCACAAAGCATGCTTTGTGGATTTTAGAAAGCTTGAAAGTCTATGCTTTGTAAGAAATCAAATCTATGTGTATTACTTTTAATCAGCCTCATAAGCTCACATCTAGCGCGTGTTGTGCTTGTCCAATCAATTTATAGATATCTTTCCAGTCACCTCTATAATAGGTCTTGTTGCGCCAAAATTCTAGTGAAGAGTGAGTCGCGTCCCTCTGCCTCGCAACTCAGTTTTATCAGATAAGAAAATATCGCTGTTCACGTCAACCACACGGCCTATTGGCATGAGCAATGCACTTTTCTGGCAGCTCGTTCTCTTCACACGAGCCATCGTTGGTTTGAATCAGAATGTCCTGGGTACGTTAGATATACTCTACTGTTAGTATGATACCGCCCAAAAATAAGACAGGTTCTTGTATTTAATGTTTTTCCTGAAGAAGACACCCTAGGGCTTATTTTCAATAGGGGATGTGTTTAATTATTTATTATTTTTTTGTACGGTTATATAACCCATACTACCATTGATTCACCAAAAGAGTCAGGATGTTCTTTCTTACTTCTGAACATCATCATCACTCTCCCAACCCTGATGGATATGAGTCCATCCTGAAAGTCTATGCAAACTTATTTCCTTAGTGCCATTATACCCGATCTTTCATTATGTTAAGGCATATGGAGCTGTCATGGGCAGTTATGAGGAAGGGCTGCTAATGTTTATTCTCCCGCGTTCTTTGCTAAATTATTGATATACTTATTCGCACTGGGTTGTCAGTATGCGGGTCATAGCAACCTCGTTCCTATTACTAGCGGTCGTCATGAATTCATAGCCTTCGGCCCATCCACTAGGCTATTTTACTTTCTTGTATGCCTACGACCCATGCATTAGCTCTTATTTTCATTAACCACGCCCCAGCACAGGGCTTATTTTACATTAGATCCTTTCTGCCCCATCACCAGTGTTTGTAGATTTTTCATATATGCCTTAAACGCCATTTCACTAGGGTTATAATTTTCATATTGTCAAATCCAGCCATAGCTTATTATTCATAACCATGCCGCACTAGGCTTTTTTCATAGCCACGCCATCATAGGTTACTGTAGTGTTTCTATGACCGTCTTTTTTCCTCGCCGCATACACCAGGGCTATATTTTCATAGGCTCACGCCAGCACGTTAGGCTTTAATATTTTCATAACCACCACCAGCACTAGGGCTATTTTCATAGCCACGCCATCACCAGGGGCTTATTTCAATGAAGCCACCGCTTATTGGAGATCACTAGGCATTTTAAATTACTTTTATTTATACAAGTAAAGCCACGCCACCATCACCCTCAAGAGGATTATTTCGATTAACACTCGTTCTGCCCACCAATCACAGGCTTATTTCATAGCCGCCCAGCACTAGGGCCATTCAGATTTTCACTAAGCCACTTGCCCATTTCAATAAGGGCTTATTTCAATTACGCTCTCAACCAACCACATCACGTAGGGATTTACTTTTTCAGGAGCCACGCGCACTAGGCCTATTTTCATCTACGCTCAGTATTAGCAGTTCTTTGCAGCATTTCGCCCATCACCGGGCTTACTTATTATTCAGACGCCTCGTGCGCCACCTAGGGCATTATATTGATTCAATTCTAGCCACGACCCACCATATGCCTTTGTATTTAGGATTCTTTTGGCCACGGCGCGCATCACAGCTTATTTTCAATAGCCAGCCCATCATAGGGCTTATTTTGGGGTCCAAACTAACTTTCTTTTTATGTTAATGATTAATTCAGAAGGTATAGTGGCTTCTATTGCCAAATGCTTAGAAAATCGGGCACTGTAGGTCTTTATTTTATCGATAATGTGTGGGTCTTTGCTCCCCATTTTGAGGAATACACTAAGGATTTATATATACTCTAATGAATATCCGTACATGCTTCTCTGGTGTTTTCATAAATTCCTTTCTATTGTGACGCAATTTTCTCATACATGATACTTTTGTAAGTAGGGTCATCAGCAAGGAATCTGGATTATTTCTAGATGTACCATATTGTCTCTCTGATTGTTAAGCCAAGTGTTCTAGACAGGCGAAAAACCACTCACCCCCACACACAATCACACTCGCATCTCAATCTTGACCTAAGCTCCTGTTGATTCAGCTCATCAAAGCACAATTCAGCTTGGGAGAACCTCCAATACTGCGGAGTGGCATTATTCCTGTTCGACACACAGCCTCTCTCGTATTCTGCACTCGAGGGCACAGAGAAGCGTTTCGCTTCTCAGATAAAGTGTTACCGACTGGTCTATAGTAATCTTGGCTAGCCCAGCCATGACATACACCAGTAATGAAGGTGTGCGGAAGGATCAGAGCCTCCATTTAGCGGTCACTTCCACATGTTAGTTAGCTGGGGTTTGACCAGCTGTGGCGCGAGAAGGACACAGAGGCATGCAACTGCAGTAGCTTTTATAGCACTCTGGGGAGCGGTTTCATGATTTTATTTGTCCTTTATGACCCAGCATCGGTGAGAAGATTTTTTTGCACTGAGTACCGTTGAATAGTAGATTCTAATGTTTGTGTTTCCTTGGACGTTCATATCCGTGTCCGAAGAGAGACACTGTCTTGTACCTGTTCCATTCCCAAGAAAAGTGTGAGCGAACATTCATGCGGAACTTGCTCACTGGTCATGCTCATACTGATTGGATTGACAGTCTGCTTCAGGGCACCCCTAGCTTCGAGGTACTTGATTGAGCTGCTGTACAGCTATAAGTTCTGTTGGTTGATAAACGATGATTTTTATTATGTTCGACATGATCTCACTGTTCCTACGAATACTTGGCAGCCCCTGTCTGCGAAGACTAGACCTTATATTAATACCAGATTCCACCGCAAGTCCGGTCGCATGTCCTCCTACTTCAGAGTTTTTTAGTGATTCGTCTCCTGTTAATCTAGAGCGCAACAGCTTGGTCAAACGCACACGGGTAGTTGCCATAGGGCAAAAGAAGGTGTGAATTAGTGAGCCTTTAGGCTTATGTCTGTGTGTCTGAACAGAAATGATAGAACAGAAAAGAGGCTTCTGTCCCTGCTTCCGTGTAGCTACTTGACAAGAATAATGTTCGGATGTGTGATTCTTTATTTGGACTCATTATAATTTTGTTTATGAATTATTCCCTTATCAGATCATGGATACCGGTGTCAATCTAGTTTTGTTCACTTACTAATTAAAAAAGGAGGTGTCGTCTTATCCTGGCTCGTGTCGTGTGCGTCTCAGTACGTGAACATCCCAGGCTCAATCAATTGGTTAAGACTAAGGCGGAGAGGATGCTTGGGACCATCAGCTATTCTAGGTACCAGAAGTGTACAATGGTGATGTTGAAACTCTGGTGGTTCTGAGCAGTGGAACGTAGAGACCTAAAAATAGAAAGAAATTCAGTTGACCAACTAAAATTATATATACCAAGTAAAATATGATTAGACAGCTGGACATATAGACGGTAGGCGCAATGTTAAGTTGCTCTAATAACGTCAGCTATCCTCCGGTTGCTTAAGGCTGGGCGCTGAAGGATTCGTTTGAGCCCATGGCAGATTGGAGGATGCTGTGGTGCCATATGGCTGATTCTAAGCCAGACGGTGCAACTCACTACGATAGACTATTAGGAACAGAAGCGAACTCGGTTTCAAATATTATTAAATTAAAATATAATAATTCTCTGAAAATAAGTGATAGAGGAGCTGGTGACTATTGATATTTAAGATCCATTGTCATAGGTGAACTCGTCTTTTTTCGGATTCCAGAGATAGCCTTCAGAAAAGAATTAGGAAATAAACTCTGCCATCCATGGGGCTTTTATCTGGTAATGATTTCACAAGTAGTTGAAATATAACTTTAATGTAATATTAACCTGTGGTTAGTTGCAGCCAGCTAAACTGAAGTGTGGAGTACGAGAACTGAATATTCTTCTATGATGGGTAAATAAGATGAAGCAGGCCTCATCATGTGGGTAATCCTATTTATGCTAAAGAGCAAGAGATCGGAGGAGAGAGAAAGGAGAAAAAGAATCATCTTAGATTTTGGTTACGTGCCACGGTGGGGGTTTGATGGGGGGGATACTAAAACTCGCAAAGCAGGATGGTTTCCAAATGGCTATTTTATAGCACATATATTTCTATTCAGTCCGCAGGGTCACCTGGTTTGAATTGCTTTAGTCCTTGACAAAAGGTAATGATTAGCTCTGATTGTTCGTTGGCAGGTACTTTTCGCAGTGACTGGAGTCTGGTCTGATAAGTGAGCGTCGAGATCAGTTAAATCAGAAGGTGGATTGTGAACAGGGGAGCTCCATGTTGGGAAATAAAAAAGTTCAGAGGATGCGGGAGGTGGCAATGCTACAACCCGCATGTGAATGTGCCTAATGTTACTGAGCGGTACTTGATAGGGGATGGTTGAGAGGTAAAATTTTTAATTGTGGTTTCACCGTTTAATTTTGTTCCCATACAAAAAACAATAAAAGTTGCTCATACAGATCTCATTAGAAAAATGATAAAAAGCCTACGAGATCGGGCATAGCGTGCCTCTCACCTTACTGGTTTCTTCTGGTGTACCAATGCCTGTTGCTGAATGACAAGCTCGTATAATGTTTGCTTTTTTGTTTTCATAATTGTTAGGGGGAAGCTATTTTGTTTAAGTTGCCTCATAGTAACTAATTTTAATTTAGATCTAACTGAATATTATTTAGCACCTCTTACTCATTCGTGGATGTTAAACTATAAAACACATTTTATAATGAATGCTTAATTCCCCTTTCTT
>NW_017968519.1:744698-763787 GCF_000165445.2 Microcebus murinus
CATATAGACGGCCCCATTGGAAGGACTCCTAAGACTGGTCTGTACAGCTCCGGCCCCGGCCCAGCTAGTCCTCCAATAACTTTCAGCCTCCACTGGCCATTAGCCACCTTCTTACACACCCCCAAGTGTAGGGACCACGCTACCTTCTGTGGCTGTTGGTTGTAGCATTAGAAATTTCTTGTGCCTACTGTAAACTGCCTACCCCAATGCATTAGAAATAAGCATAGAAGTCGAGATTTCTGTTCAGACTCATTTGCAGACCAAAGTTGAGCTTTCCTTGAGGGTAGAATGTTGATCTTTTGGCCGGGTGTGGTGGCTCACCCCTGTAATCCCAGCACTCTGGGAGGCCGAGGCAGGAGGATCGCTGAAGGTCAGGAGTTCGAGACCAGCCTGAGCAAGAGCGAGACCCCGTCTCTACTAGAAATAGAAAGAAATTAATTGGCCAACTAAAAATATATAGAAAAAAATGAGCCGGACATGGTGGTGCATGCCTGTAGTCCCAGCTACTCGGGAGGCTGAGGCAGGAGGATCGTTTGAGCCCAGGAGTTGGAGGTTGCTGTGAGCGAGGCTGATGCCACGGCACTCTAGCCCAGGTGACAGAGTGAGAATCTGTCTCAAAAACAAACAAGCAAACAAAAATAATGTTGATCTTTGCAAAAGTTCCTTCATAGCTTTGGCCGTGCATCCTGCCAATTTCCCTTCTATGTATTAACGAGCATGGTTGGGAAATATCCTAGAAGCAAAGATCCAACTTGGCTCTGTAGGATAGTAATTAATCTAGCAATTTCCTTAAATCCTTTCCATCCCTATTTGGCACGCAATATTTTAAAAGGATCTTACTAGTTGGAAAATGTGGTTGATGTTATTTTTCTAAACCTGCAGTCTCCTATAATTTTTAATATTTGCCTACATGGAAAAATATTCCGATCTAGCTACATTATTACATTACAAAATAAAATTTTTCCATGCTAAGAGGTAAAATTCAGTTGGCTAAAGATTTTTAGCAAATCAGGCAGGAATCACGTTGTGTGTAGGATAGGAAAAAAAAACACCCTGCAGTTCAAAGGGGCAGATTTTTACATTTGTTGAAGTCGTATAGATAATTAAGGAAGGAATTATAATCTGCCTTTACATAAAAGCAAATAAAGTTGCAGATCAAGTTTTGATATGGGAAGAGTCCTGTCTCAAGAGAGAGACAGCCTGGAAGAGCCGGGCTGGCCTGTCGCTTGGTTGCCCTTGACCCCTGCCAGGTTTCTTGGCGTTTCTGAACCCAGTTCTCTTGTCTGTAAAACAAGGATGTTGCTACAGACCCCGTGCACAGTCAGCGACAAAAATTGGAAAGTAGTACGATGACGAGAGCCTAGTCCAGGGATCAGCAAACTTTTTCCCTAAGGGCCAGATAGTAAATGTTTTAGGCTTTGCAGGTTATGTGGTTTCTGCCACAGCTGCTCAGTCTTGCTGATATAAGGACAAACAGACATAGATAATATGGGTTATGCGCGTGGCTTCATTCCAATAAAACTTTATTTATGGACACTGAAATTTGAACTTTATATAGTTCTCGTGTGTCATGAAATAGCCTTCTTCTTTTAATCTTTTTTTTTTCTTCTTTCTTACTCTGTTGCCCAGGCTAGAGTGAGTGCCGTGGCATCAGCCTCGCTCACAGCAACCTCAAACCCCTGGTCTCAAGCGATCCTCCTGCCTCAGCCTCCCAGGTAGCTGGGACTACAGGGATGCGCCACCACACCTGGCTAATTTTTTCTATTTATATTTTAAGTTGTCCAGCTAATTTCTTTCTATTTTTTTTTTTAGTAGAGACAGCGTCTCGCTCTTGCTCAGGCTGGTCTCGAACTCCTGACCTCAAGCAGTCCTCTCGCCTTGGCCTCCCAGCGTGCTGTGATTACAGGCATGAGCCATGGCTCCAGGCCCTTCTTTTAATTTTTTAAAAATTATTTTAAAATGTAAAAATCATTCTTACCTTATGAGCCGTGCAAAAACAGGCAGTGGTTAAATTTGGCCCAGGGGTCTGTAATTTGCCGAACCTTATAAACAAAACATTTATTGAGTGCTTACTGTGTGCCTGGCCTTGTTTAAATGCTTTGACTGTATTGACCTAGTTAACCCTCACTTCAGCCCTGTGAGGTAGATAATCCGTATCATCTTCCTTTTACAAATGGGGAAACTGAGGCTCGGAGAGGTTAAGCAGTTTGCCTAAGATCGTACCATTATTGAGAGGCAGGGCTGGGATTCAAACCTTCCGTTTCTAGAGTCTACGTTTAAAACTCCCGGCAGTATTGCTTCTCATCTATAGTGTTTTATTATGTGCTGCTTATAAAAATGTTTTTTATAAAAAAATAAATCATAAACTACAATTTGCCAGGTTATAGCGGTAAAAGCAGAAAAAGGTGGAAACGAGCCATTTCCGAGTAATAACTAGTTGCAGTCCAAAGAACAACTGCATTTGAGATATTTCGAGAATCAGCCAAGGCTTGTCATATAAGAGAGCCAAAAGAAAATCAACGTTAGAAATCTTATTTTCAAAGGGAAAGAAATATGAGTTACTTTCAGGCAGTAAATAAATAATCCATCTGTAGTCAGTCGGGACATCTAAAAGGATTCTGCAAAAAATAATTTCAACCCGAGGAAAAAGTGAATGGGGCTGGGGGTGTCTTCCTGGTAGCACATTTAAACCAAATCTCACCTGAGCAGGTGTACGGGCCTGATCTATTATTCATGTGTGGTTGTGATGTTTTATGCATGAGAGACTGGGCTGCTTCGCTGCTGACAAAAGGGCTTGGCATCCAGGAAACCAAGTCTGCATCTGTAAGTGAGACCGAAGAAAAAGAAAGACAGTGGACACAGCGCTTGGAGAATGTGGCAGGCAGGCCAGGTGTGCAGCGAGCACCTGGGGAACTTGGGTGCCAGTCCCGACTCTGCTCCTTCGTGAACCGTGAGACCCTGGGCAGAGTCTTGGCAGGGCACGGTGGCTCATGCCTGTCATCCTAGCACCCTGGGAGGCCGAGGCGGGAGGATCGCTCGAGGTCAGGAGTTCGAGACCAGCCTGAGCAAGAGCGAGACCCCCCACCCTCTAATAAAAATAGAAAGAAATTAATTGGCCAGCCAAAATATATAGAAAAAAATTATCTGGGCATGGTGGCGCATGCCTGTAGTCCCAGCTACTCGGGAGGCTGAGGCAGGAGGATCGCTTGAGGCCAGGAGTTGGAGGTTGCTGTGAGCGAGGCTGACGCCACGGCACTCACTCCAGCCCGGGCAGCAGAGTGAGACTCTGTCTCCAAAAAAAAATAGAGCATTGAGTCTTGCCCACCATTCCCAGAGTTGGTGCTCAGACTCGCTGCTGAATTAGATCAGATCAGACTGGGTAATGCTGTCGTGTAATAACGTAGCAGCTAACATATTCCAGCGTCTACTGTGTGCACCCATTTTAGAGAAGGGGAAAGTAGAGGCTCAGGGAGATTGAGAATTTAGCCTTAGGGCCACGTAGTGAGGACAGGGCAAGAATGGAGCCCAGAATCCACTCCAACATTCTTCCTCCCCCTCGTTCTGTGCGTTACGGGCGTGGATGTATTTCTTACTCATCAAAAACCTCTGTTTGAAAAAAACACAGCAACAGAGAAAAAAGAAAAAAAAAAACACAACTTTTTATAGTCGGGATTATTCTGAAAGATTCATTCTAAAGAAAGAAGGGGAATATTTCTCTTCCGGTTTCACGGGTGCCCAGGGGTCTGCTATGAAGTCCAAGCCGTTTTGCAGCCCTGGGTGGGTGAGCCTCCCAACTTCCTACAATTCTGTGATTTTCCTGTTTCCATGATGAAGCTGGCAAGCTGCCGACCGGTGGAAGATGTGCTGCCTAATTTGCTTTCCGGATCACATCTGGAAAAGGCATGCACAGGGCCACGTGCCAAGGGGAAATTTGCACCGTGGCACTTTGCAAGGCAAATGGCACAGGCTTGAGAGACAAAATGCGGGCAGATTCCTTTATTCCATTTCATCTGTGCAACAAAACAAACAAAAACAGTGGTGGTTGGGGGAGAGGGTTGGGGAGGGCCAGAAGGAATGCAGGTAGAAGGGCTCAAGTTTATGATGGGCCTCCATCAGAATTTCAAAGTACAGAGGAGGACCGCAATCATTGTGGCCACTCACAGGGACCTTTTTACGTTTTCAAAATGAAAGGACTGGGAATGTTTGGGAGAAAAAGAACAAAATAATGCTCTGGGTGATTCAGGCTTTTTATTTTATACTTTAAGCTACGTACTTGAGCTTTTTAATCCTCATAACAGCCTTACAGCCGGGCACAGCGGCTCGTGCCCATAATCCCAGCACTTTGGGAGGCCGAGGCGGGAGGATCGCTTGAGGCCCGGAGTTTGAGGCCAGCCTGGGCAACATAGGGAGACCCCGTCTCTACAGTCAGTCAATCAATAAATACACGGATACGTACATACACACATAACCTTGCAAGACACCTGCATCCCATTTTACAAGCGTAGGGCCTGAGGCTTGAACTCGGGTTCGAGTGACTTACGCGAGGCTACGCAGGCATTGCAGGCCAAATGCAAACCCAGAATTCAGAGTCCTCTCCCCCTTCCCGCCGTCATCTGCCACCTCCAGTCGCTCCCCTGGACGACAGGAAGGAAGTTCACGCGTGAGGGCAGGGAGTGCGGAAAAATCCGTCATGCTAGCACAGCACGTGTGTGCATGTATGTGCGATTTATGTTCTCCCAGGCCAAAGAACGGCGGGAAGTACTGCGTGGGGCGCAGGATGAAGTTCAAGTCCTGCAACACGGAGCCGTGTCTCAAGCAGAAGCGGGATTTCCGGGAGGAGCAGTGTGCCCACTTTGACGGCAAGCACTTCAACATCAACGGGCTGCTCCCCAGCGTGCGCTGGGTCCCCAAGTACAGCGGAAGTAAGTCCCCCGAGGGCGGGCAGCCTCAAATTACAGCCCGCGGGCCACATGCAGGACGCCAAGCACATGTATCCGGCCCGCCACCCGGTGTCTTTGCCGCCGCTGCCTGTCCTGCTTAGCAGCCGACTCGTCCCGGGCCCACAGTGCGCACTCTCCAACGGTCTGAGGGACAGTGGACTGGCCCCCTGTTTACAAAGTTTGGGGAACCCTGGCGTCTACAGCGTGCGCCTGCTTGGTCCCAGGCCCAGGCGTGGAGGTCACACCCCGTCCTGTCTCCCCTCTCTAGTTCTGATGAAGGACCGCTGCAAGCTGTTCTGCAGGGTGGCGGGCAGCACGGCCTACTACCAGCTCCGGGACAGAGTGGTGGACGGGACCCCCTGCGGCCAGGACACCAACGATATCTGTGTCCAGGGGCTCTGCCGGGTAAGTCCCAGAGGGGTTTTCTTCGCTGTGTTGTCCCCTCGCCAGGCCGGGATTCCTGGCTTTCTTGATAGAATGGCAATCGCCGATACCGTATTTCCCCGAAAATAGGACCTCTCCATAAAATAAGCCCTAGCAGCATGTCTAAGCTTTGCACAAAAGGCTGCCATGAATGGACTGACAAGGAAATCTGTACTACCACGTTTCCCTGAAAATAAGCCCTCCCCATAAAATAAGCCCCAGCAGGATGTCAGAGCATGTGCTCAATAGAAGCCCTACCCCAAAAATAAGCCCTAGTGCTGGGCGTGGCTATGAAAATAAGCCCTAGTGCTGGGCGTGGCTATGAAAATAAGCCCTAGTGATGGGCGTGGCTATGAAAATAAGCCCTAGTGATGGGCGTGGCTACGCGGCGCATCTGCACAACCCATGCATGTCGTCGTGGAGCGGGAAAGAACACGAGCAGCCCTTCTCATCTGCCCCGTGACAGCTCTAGTGCTCCACAGGAGAGATCGGGGCCAGTGGTTCTAAAGGAAATAGAGTCGCAAGACATTCAGGATGGAATTCGGGGTTTGGAGAGTGAGGATGATGTTCCAGAAGAAGACGACTTCACTCTATTTGAATCAATGTAGATGGTTGTACCGTGCTTGAAAAAAATAACACATCCCCTGAAGATAAGCCCTGGGTGTCTTCTGGAGGAAAAATAAATATGAGGCCCTGTCTTACATTTCGGGGAAAGACGGTATCTGTGCACTGGCTGCAGGGCAGTGATTCTCAAAGTGTGTTCCCTGGGCTAGCATCAGCATCAGTATGGCCTTACTCTGACGTGTACTATGCCAACGTTTGGGAACCGCTGCCCTGGATTTTTCTTGATATTTTCAGCCTCTGCAGGGAGGGCGGTGGGTCTGCACAAAACCTTCCCTTAAAGATTTGTTATGACAACGCACACACACTCTCCTTCACTTGGAACTCGGCGCTTAGGCAGATGCCTCCTGACAGCAGGTTTTCTAGCCGAATCTCTGTGCTCCGGGAAGATGTCATAAGGAATAGCTGGCCTCAGACTCCTCTTTGTGATTCTAGCCCCGGCTGCTTCTACCTGTGACGTGCCCAATGATTATTCCTGAGAGGGAATTCGAGAAAGTTCTGGCAAAGGGCAAGGCAGCAGAGCAGTGGTTTCTCAAGGGCTCGATGCCATTCCACTGGTCTTGCCAATCAAAACCAATTCCTGGGCCGGGCGGGGTGGCTCACGCCTGTAATCCTAGCACTCTGGGAGGCCGAGGCGGGAGGATTGCTCCAGGTCAGGAGTTCAAAACCAGCCTGAGCAAGAGCAAGACCCCGTCTCTACTAAATATAGAAAGAAATTAATTGGACAACTAAAAATATATAGAAAAAATTAGCCAGGCATGGTGGCGCATGCCTGTAGTTCCAGCTACTCGGGAGGCTGAGGCAGGAGGATCGCTTGAGCCCAGGAGTTGGAGGTTGCTGTGAGTGAGGTTGACACCATGGCACTCTAGCCCAGGCAGCAGAGTGAGATTCTGTCTCAAAAAAAAAAAAATTATTCTTTACCCAGCCCGGCTCTGAGATGATGTATTCATTTTTTTTTTTTTGCAAATGGTTTAAAGACAAGTTGGAGTTCCTGAATTGGTAGGGTTTGATGGAAAGAGCCCCTAAAAGCTTCACCTTCTTCCTACTCATAAATATACCGTGTTTCCCCCAAAATAAGACAGGATCTCATATTTATTTTTCCTCCAGAAGACACCCTAGGGCTTATTTTCAGGAGATGTGTTATTGTTTTTAAGTACGGTACAACCATCTACATTGATTCAAATAGAGTGAAGTCATCTTCTTCTGGAACATCATCATCACTCTCCAAATCCCCAATTCCATCCTGAATGTCTTGTGACTCTGTTTCCTTTAGAACCACTGGCCCCATCTCTCCTGTGGAGCCATAGAGCTGTCACGGGGCAGATGAGAAGGGCTGCTCGTGTTCTTTCCCGCTCCGCAACGACATGCATGGGTTGTGCAGATGCGCTGCGCAGCCACGCCCGTCACCAGGGCTTATTTTCATAGCCACGCCCACCACTAGGGCTTATTTTCATAGCCACGCCCACCACCAGGGCTTATTTTCGGGGTAGGGCTTCTGTTGGGCACATGCTTAGACGTCCTGCTAGGGCTTATTTTTTGGGTAGGGCTTATTTTGGGGGCAACACGGTAGTGTGGATTTCCTTGTCGGTCCATTCCATGGCAGCCAGATGAGTTTGTCCTCAAAGATGAGTTCACGCAAGAACAGAATGGACGGGAACGTGCACTTTGTTCCTCTGCTCCTGGCTGGTGTCCGTCTGGAGCTCAGTCTGTCCTGCTGCCCCGTGTTCATATTCAGCGAGGAAATTCCGGAGTCCACGTGCTGGGTCTGAAGCCTCAACTGGCAGCTCGCACCCTGCTTTGTCTTGCATTCACAGCCTATCTGTAAACCTAGGGGATTCCACATGAAATCAGGTTTCCCAGCTTCCCTTGAAAAATTGGAGGATGTCAACTCGGGGTCCTGTTTCTGCCGTGGGCAGCGGCTGCTCTCTCAAGACGAGGCGTGAGTCCTTAGTGACAGTCCTTACCTCGCCGCCTTGTTCTCAGTTGCGAGGGGTGCTTTTTGTTGTTGTTGTTGATTCTGCTTATGTATAGGCTAGTGCTTCTCTAAGTTTCATCTGTAGATGAAGCAGCTGGAGAATTCTGTTAAAACGCAAACTCGGGAGACCTGGGTGGGCCCGAGGTTCTGCATCCCGAATAGCATCAAGCATGCCCAGGGCTGCTGGTCTGAGGACCAAATTTTATTTTGTTTTGTTTTATTTTATTTTATTTTATTTTATCTTATCTTATCTTATCTTATTTTATCTTTTATTTTATTTTATCTTCTTTTATTTTACCCTATTTTATTTTGTTTTATCTTATTTATTGATCGATTGATTAATTGATTGATTGAGACAGAGTCTCACTTTGTTGCCCAGGCTAGAGTCAGCCTCGCTCGCAGCAACCTCCAACTCCTGGGCTCAAGCTATCCTCCTGCCTCAGCCTCCCGAGTAGCTGGGACTACAGGCATGCGCCGGCTAATTTTTTCTGTATATTTTTAGTTGTCCAGATAATTTCTTTCTATTTATAGTAGAGATGGGGTCTCACTCTTGCTCAGGCTGGTCTCGAACTCCTGACCTCGAGCGATCCTCCCTCCTCGGCCTCCCAGAGTGCTGGGATGACAGGCGTGAGCCACCTCGCCCGGCCCTCACCAGGACCACATTTTAAACCGCAAGGCCTTGTGCACTTTGAGGTCACAATCCTTGCAAGGTCAAAGGGGGGACTTCTCTTTTGTTGTCATTTGAATGCACGCCATTCAAAGAGACGCATGAGTTGCCGTTTTAAAATCGCTGTGATGCTTACCATTTATTTCAAATGTTTTCTTTCTAAAAGCAAGCCGGATGCGATCACGTTTTGAACTCAAAGGCCCGGAGAGATAAATGCGGGGTTTGTGGCGGCGATAATTCCTCGTGCAAAACGGTGGCGGGAACGTTCAATACGGTACATTACGGTAAGCATGTGCTCCTGACAACTCTGAAATGTCCAATGTCCAAAGAATTGGCCAAAGTCTGCAAATTGGGAAGCACGTGTTATATGCTTAACCCTTTGCACTAGATTGCTTTTTTTTTTTTTTTCTCATTACCCACTTGACATCATGCGCACGCGACATCGCGTGCAAAGGGTCATGCCTATAACCGGTCCCGTTATGGTGCGTTATCTGTCTGACCATAAGGCACCGGGAAGAATTATATGAGAATAATTCTATTTATGTTCTTTGCCTGCCCACCTTGTATTGCATACTTGCACGCATCCCCCTGGAATCCTGAGTTTCTGGTACATTCTCTGCAGGTTACAACACCGTGGTCCGGATTCCAGCCGGCGCCACCAACATAGATGTCCGGCAGCACAGCTTCTCAGGGAAGTCGGAAGACGACAACTACCTAGGTGAGACCCGCCGTCTGTCCCCTGCCGTCGCCCGGAATCTGGTTCTCTGCGGCGGCTGGCTTAAGGGGCTTCCTTCCGCTGCAGAGAGCCAGGAGGAGAACTGCCCAGTGTCGCTCACGGGTTGTCGCAAAAGAAGTCGATCTTGCAAATTCGTTATTTCTCCCTGGTGCACACGCCATCAGAGTTATTCATTTAAGGGTTCTGTCGTTGCACTGTTGGATACCAGGGGATTTAGTCTCCATCTGGCAAAATAGAACGGCCTCGAGTGAAATTCTGAAAGCGCTTACCCTCTAAGTTTAGCGTAAAATTATTGCTCCTATTGGGTCTTTTAAATAATATGTCCTGTGGGTGAACTGGCTTGCAAGTATTTTATTAGAGGCATTACTTAACTTGATTTTTTTTTTTTTTTTTTTTTTGAGACAGAGACTCACTCTGTCACCCGGGCTAGAGTGAGTGCCGTGGCGTCAGCCTCGCTCACAGCAACCTCCAACTCCTGGGCTCAAGCGATCCTCCTGCCTCAGCCTCCCGAGTAGTAGCTGGGACTACAGGCATGCGCCACCATGCCTGGCTTACTTATTTTTTTTCTATATCATTTTAGTTGGCCAATTAATTTCTTTCTATTTTTAGTAGAGACGGGGTCTTGCTCTTGCTCAGGCTGGTCTCGAACTCCTGACCTTGAGCGATCCTCCCGCCTGGGCCTCCCAGAGTGCTGGGATGACAGGCGTGAGCCACCGCGCCCGGCCAGGGCATAATATCTTACTCGGAATTAATTGCTCAATGCTTGCACTGGCTTTCCGCCACCCCAAATATGCAAAGGAGTGTTGACTTTATAAGAGAATTAACAAACTTCATGGCGGCTGTTTTCAAATTATTTTGGGGGAAATCAGCATTTCTCCTACCACCAACATGTAAAATCTTTATTTTATTTATTTTTTTTTTTTCATATGCTTGGTCATAAATTTGAGCACGTGGCTGCTGTATTCTTACTACTTGTAATTAAATCAAGCCACATTGCACGCAGGCTCCTTTATAAAAGTTGATTTCCAGAGAGCCGAACGCCACAGCGAGTTGCTCCTCTCTTCTCCTCTCTCCTCCCTTCTTCTCCTTCTTGGAAAAACAACCTCCCTCCGAACAGTGGCCTCAGTTCGGTTCCACTGAACCAGCCCGCCTGGGGCGTCTGAATTCGGCGGGGCCTCCCGATAACTTTTTATTTCTTCCCTGGAGGTTTCTTGATCTCCTTGGAGAGAATGGAGACGAAATTAAAGAAGATCCGGCGTCGGGGACAGGCGGTCCGAGCCAGTGGTGGCTCGTTAGTGGGGCATCCTGGGGACGCCACCTGTTGGCTTTGGAAAGCGTTTCTGGACGCGAATGCAAAGCGTGCACGCGTAGACACCAAGTCACGGGCCACCGGGTGCCAAAGTCACAGCCTCAGAGCCTTGGAACCTCCCGGGGGCTACTTCTCAAGCTAGGAAGAATTCGATGTTGTCGTCACGTCTGGAGTGTGTCAGTGCTTGCTCTTGGCCCCCAGGAAGGTGCAGCCAATGGGCTAGAAGGTTCCACAGCCCGCGCCGCGTCTTGCCGGAGTCCGGTCCCAGCTGTTCCGTTGCTAAGCCATCTTCATCCCCATCCCTCGTGGGCTTTTTTATTTTTATTTTTATTTTTATTTTTATTTTTATTTTTATTTGTATTGTAAACTTTTTTGAGACAGAGCTCGCTCTGTGCCCAGCTAGAGTGCCGTGGCGTCAGCCTCGCTCACAGCAACCTCCAACTCCTGGGCTCAAGCGATCCTCCTGCCTCAGCCCCCAGTAGTGTACTGGTCTGCCAGCCCGCATTAATTAGTTGGGCCAATTCATTTCTTTCTATTTATAATAGAGACGGGGTCTCGCTCTTGCTCAGGCTGGTTTCGAACTCCTGACCTCAAGCAATCCTCCTGCCTCGGCCTCCCGGAGTGCTAGGATTACAGGCATGAGCCATGGCACCCAGCCTATTTTTTTATTTTTTGAGACAGAGTCTCCCTCTATCCTCCCGGGCTAGAGTGAGTGCCGTGGCATCAGCCTCGCTCACAGCAACCTCAGACTCCTGGCCTCAAGCCATCCTCCTTCCTCAGCCTCCCAAGTAGCTGGGACTACAGGCTTGCGCCACCATGCCCCACTCATTTTTTCTCTATATATTTTTAGTTGTCCAATTAATTTCTTTCTATTTTTAGTAGAGACAGGGTCTCGCTCTTGCTCAGGCTGGTCTCCAACTCCTGACCTCGAGCGATCCTCCCGCCTCGGCCTCCAAGGGTGCTAGGATGACAGGCGTGAGCCACCGCGCCCGGCCTAGAGTATGTGAATGTTGACTGTTGGCTTCAAGGAAGGTGCAGCCAATGCCCGAGAAGGTTCTACAACCCATGCCGTGTTTTGCGGGAGTCTGGTCGCAGCTGTTCCGTTGCTGAGCAATCTTCAACCTCATCCCTCGTGTTTTTTTTTAAACATCAGTCAAGCCATACTTTCCTGCATGTTTTGGTGAGGGAGCAATTTCCAGGAGAAGGGGACTTGGAAGCCACCCAGCTGTCATGGGTGCAATGGGAGGGACCAACCCAGGAAATTAGCTCCCCAATCCCATTAGTGGGAGGTTGAGCCTGCAGACTATTGTTCTCAGGAAATGATTTATTTCACAAGGTACCAAAGCAAAGGTCAAAAGGACTACAGGCATGCGCCACCATGCCCGGCTAATTTTTTCTATGTATTTTTAGTTGGCCAGTTAATTTCTTTCTATTTATAGTAGAGACGGGGGTCTTGCTCTTGCTCAGGCTGGTCTCGAACTCCTGACCTTGAGCAATCCTCCCGCCTCGGCCTCCCAGAGTGCCAGGATGACAGGCGCGAGCCACCGCACCCGACCACAGAGTAGTACATTCTTGACTTAAAGTTTGGATTACTCCAGTAAAATCTGAAAGGGAGTCAATTTTTAAACAACTTTCAGAGGATTCATTAACTTTAGCAAGAATCTCTCTTGGTCCCTTGATAAATAAATTATTCTTTCCAAAGCAGCTATTATCTGATCCTCCTTATCAATTTCCTTTCCTTTTCTTTGTGTGTTTTTTCTCTTAGCTTTATTGAAGTACAGTTGCCAAATAAAAATAGTATGTATTTAAGGGGCTCAACTTGGTATTTGATATTGCTAGCCGTTGTAAAATAATCACCAAAACCAAGCTAATTAAGGTCTCTGTCACCCCACATAATTACCATTTTCTTTTGTTTTTTTTTTGTTTCTTCATTCTTTCATTCATTCTTCGCTCCTTCCTTCCCTCCATTCTTTTTTTTTTTTTAACGTATGTATGTCGTGTGTTTGGCGGGAACACTTAAGACCTTAAGTAAGTACCCGGAAGTACTTAATTAAGTACCTTAAGTAAATTTCAAGTATGTAGCACAGTGTGGTGAACTAGTTGCACTGTCTTATGTCAGAATGCATGCATCTTGCATAATTGAAACTTTGTAGCCTTTGACCAGCACCTCCCCATTCTCCCTCCCTCCTGCTATGAGTTCGGCTACTTTAGATGCCATCACTGGTCTAACTTTGTCAGGTCCTCATTTGGACATCATGTTGTCACTTGATTCAAAAAAATTCTTCAGCGTCACTTTTTCAGTGCCACTGATTTCTTTTTTTTTTTTTTTTTTTTATCTTTCACAAGATGTGGAGAGCACCCGGCATGTGCTTTTTCAGAAGCTGTGGTATAGCAGTGAGTAGAACAGTCCGCCCTGCTTGCCCTCCTGCAGCTTAAATTCTTCTTTGGACAGAGATAGAGCATAAATCAAAAAGTGGCACAGAGAAAAATTAGGGTGGGAAAAGGAATAAGCAATATGAGATCGGTGCTGGGAGTGGGAGGAGGTTGTAGTTTTAAAAAGAGTGGAATTATTTGTTCTAAATGCTCATTGGTGTCCTAAAAAAAAATAAAAAATAAAAAAATATGGGCCGGGCGCCGTGGCTCACGCCTGTGATCCTGGCACTCTGGGAGGCCGAGGCAGGAGGATCGCTCGAGGTCAGGAGTTCGAGACCAGCCTGAGCAAGAGTGAGACCCCGTCTCTACTAAAAATAGAAAGAAATTAATTGGCCAACTAAAATATATATAGAGAAAAAATTAGCTGGACATGGTGGCTCACGCCTGTCATCCTAGCACTCTGGGAGGCCGAGGCAGGAGGATCGCTGGAGGTCAGGAGTTCGAGACCAGCCTGAGCAAGAGCGAGACCCCGTCTCCACTAAAAATAGAAAGAAGTTAATTGGCCAACTAAAAATATGTGTAGAAAAAATGAGCCGGGCGTGGTGGCGCATGCCTGTAGTCCCAGCCACTCGGGAGGCTGAGGCAGGAGGATCGCTTGAGCCCAGGAGATGGAGGCTGCTGTGAGCGAGGCTGACGCCACGGCACTCACTCTAGCCTGGGCAACAGAGCGAGACTCTGTCTCAAAAAAAGAAAATAAATAAATTTAAAATAATAAAATAAAATAAAATATAAAATAAAATAAAAAAGATAAAAAATAAAAAGAATGGCCTGGGCAGGTGTGTATTAATCTTTTACCGCGTAACGAGCTATCTCAAGACGTAGTGGCTTGGAACAACAAATACCTACCGTCTCTCAAAGTCTTATGTCAGGAAACCAGCAGCGGCGTAGCTGGGCATTGGTGGCTTGAAGTTTCTCGTGCGGTTATCATAGTCGGGATGGCAGGCAGGGCCGTGGTGTTATCCGAGGGCTGGACTGGGGCCGGAGGATCCACAGCCTGGACAATCCGGAGCCTTTGGCAGAAGTCTCTAGCTTTTCACCGATGTTTGCATGAGGCCCCTGCCTGGGCTTCTCGAGTGACCTTACGGCGTGGCAGCCGGCTTCTCCCAGGGCCAGAAACCCCAGGGAAGAGCCAGGCGGAGCCGCCGTGCCTTTGACCTTGCCTCACTCAGAAGCTGCACTCTGTCATTTCTGCATTAATCAATCCAAGTAATTACACAGAAATTCCTGTCGATTGTGGGAGAAGATGACCCAGAGCGTGAATGCCAGGGAGCAGAGATCTTCGGGGACCGTGTTTGGGGCTGGCTACCGCGGTGAGCCTCGCGGAAAGGGCGACATTTGAGCATCCTGCCAACCAAGCATTTCCCAGATTTCGGCGTCTGCCGGAACGAAGATTTGATAGGCTCGACCGATTCTGAAATATATATGGAGAGATTTGTGTAGGAGCCAAACTTTATATGAGTGTTCACTTTACCGGGACACATTTTCCAATCGTCACACTTGAGCTTCCTTTTCTATGAATACAGTCCTCTAACGATGGGTCTTGTATAATGGGAGCCCCTTTATCATGTCTTGTTTTTCCCAGATGCCGTAGATATACAGGGGGTTTTGTCTCCGTTTTAGAGATGAATGGGGACTGACAGAGGGACAGTGGTCCCTAAACGCTGCCGAGTGGCAGGTTCAGGATCCGAGCCCGCCTGGTGTTAGGGACCGACCTTCCACAGCCCCACCGGACAGAAAAGCAGAGACATCGAGGGTGTAATTGCACAAGAGGAGGTTTCTTTTCTGGCTAGCCAGGGTCCAAGCCCCAGAGCGCCAACGCAGTGGCCACTCTCGCAGGCAAGGACCCCGACCGGGGTCGCAGCGGGCCTTTTATCCCCACGGTGCACACGCTGTGCATTGGCTGATCACGCGTGGATCATGCACTGACCTTTAACATGGTTGGTTGGCTGGTGGCCCCACTATACAGGGGTCCGAACAATGCAAAGTTGGTGCAAACAAGCAAGCAAGCAACGGTTTCCAGAAGCCGGATGTTGGTTCCGGCTTCACTGGGGGTGCGGGCCTTGCAGGTGTGCAGTGTCTCGGCCCCTCACACTGGTCCCGAGTCCACGTGCTCTGCGCCGGGGCTCTGCCCACGAAGGCGTCACCCCCTGTCTCAGACAGGTAGCCGTGGGCAGCGGATTCACGGATTCTCTCCCCCTCCCCAGCTTTATCCAGCAGTAAGGGCGAATTCCTGCTCAACGGAGACTTCGTGGTCACCATGTCCAAGAGGGAAATCCGCGTGGGCAACGCCGTGATCGAGTACAGCGGCTCGGACAACGTGGTGGAGAGAATCAACTCGACGGACCGGATCGAGCAGGAGCTCCTGCTGCAGGTGAGGCCCTGGCCGTGACCGGGCCCGCCACGCGCCGTCCTTCCTCCCCGCGGGGCCCGTCACCGGCCCGCGAACCTCCTCTCTGTCCCCTCCGTCCCCTCCAGGTGCTGTCGGTGGGGAAGTTGTACAACCCCGACGTGCGCTATTCCTTCAACATTCCCATCGAAGACAGACCTCAGCAGTTTTTCTGGAACAGCCAGGGGCCCTGGCAAGCGTGCAGCAGGCCCTGCCAAGGTACCTGCTTGGGTTGGACGTCGGGGGGAAGGAGGGATCTCAAAGAGTTTTAAAAATCTCTTTCTTTTTTTTTTTTTTTAAAAAAAAGAACAGCCAAATCCGTGCAGTCCGTCCGGGAGCCTTTCTATCTGCGTGTGTCCTGTCATCAGCTTTCTCTGACTCTATCTGGTCGTTTTGGGGGGCTGGCAAGTTGAATTTTATAAGGGCAGGGGGGTCCTCAAACTTTGTAAACAAGAGGGGCCAGGTCACTGTCCCTCAGACCGTCGGAGAGTGCGCACTGCGGGCCCGGGACGAGCCGGCTGCTAAGCAGGACAGGCAGCGGCGGCAAAAACACCCGGTGGCGGGCCAGATACATGTGCCAGGTGGCCCGCATGTGGCCCGAGGGCCGTAGTTTGAGGACCCCCATTTAAGGGATTTGTCCATGTGTGTAAAACCAAGAAAAATCAGCTCTACCACGTTTATTCTCTAAGAACATGGTTTTAGAAGTCGTATCCTATATTATTTATCTTGTTTTCCTTGTATCTAAATTAGGGGTTGGCAAACTCCAGCCAGGGGGCCAAGTCCAGCCTGCTGCCCGCTTTTATAAATAAAGTTTTATTGGCACACAGCCGTGCTCATTGGTTTAGGTGTCATCTATGAGCAGCTGCTTGTGCCTTGTCATGGCAAGATCGAGTAACGAGTAAGGCGACAGAGATCATACGGCCCCAAAAGTCCGGCCCTGCAGAGAAAATATTTGCCAACACCTGGTGGAAATAGTTTCTGGAACGGATTAATTTCCCTGAGTAATTTTTTTTTTTTTCTTCCTCCCTGCTTAGGGGAACGGAGACGAAAACCAGTTTGCACCAGGGAGTCCGACCAGCTTACCGTGTCCGATCAGAGATGCGACCGGCTGCCCCAGCCAGCGCCCGTCACGGAGCCCTGCGGCACAGACTGTGACTTGAGGTGGGGACCGCTGCTTTCCCTGGGGTCTTTACCGCTGGGCCGAGAGGGTCTCGTGCGACCCCCTGCGTGTGAGAAGGGGACGGGGGCGGGGGGGATCCTGGTCTCCGGTTCCCTTTTCTTGCGTTTCAGCGATATAAGCGTTAGCCAATTCCCCATCCCTCCGGAGCTGAGCTGATCATCCGTCCCATATGCATGCGGACTCCTTGTTCGCCCGAAAATTAAAAATAGCTGGTAGAGCAGGGCACTAGCCAAAAATAAAAATTCTCGTTTGATCCTCACAACTCACTAGCGAGGTATTAGCACCCTGACCGAGTCACCTCGTATGCAAAAATTTGGGTTGGAAGTCAAAAGAAAAGGGGAGAGCCTCGTCCCTTGAAGTACCGATCCTGTTCTGTATCCATCTAGAATGTGCGCTGCCCCGCACAGAACTCCTATGCGCGTAAAAGTCTCAATGCACTAAGGCAGCATCGTGGGAGGAGCAAGAGGAAAATCTACATGCAGGTGTCTCGATACTCAAACAATTCTATGTCTAAGAAACATATGGTAGGCCGGGCACGGTGGCTCGCACCTGTCATCCTAGCACTCTGGGAGGCTGAGGCGGGAGGATCGCTCAAGGTCAGGAGTTCGAAACCAGCCTGAGCAAGAGCGAGACCCTGTCTCTACTAGACATAGAAAGAAATTAACTGGCCAACTAAAAATATATAGAGAAAAAATTAGCCAGGCATGGTTTCGCATGCCTGTAGTCCCAGCTGCTTGGGAGGGAGGCTGAGGCAGGAGGATCGCTCGAGCCCAAGGGTTTGGAGGTTGCTATGAGCGAGGCTGACGCCATGGCACTCACTGTAGCCTGGGCAACAAAGTGAGACTGTGTCTCAAAAAAACAAAACAAAACAAAACAAAAAAACCAAAAGAAACCAGCCTGAGCAAGAGCAAGACCCCGTCTCTACTAAAAATAGAAAGAAATTAATTGGCCAACTAATATATATAGAGAAAAAATTAGCGGGACATGGTGGCGCATGCCTGTAGTCCCAGCTACTGGGGAGGCCGAGGCAGGAGGATCGCTCGAGCCCAGGAGTTTGAGGTTGCTGTGAGCGAGGCTGACACCATGGCACTCACTCTAGCCCGGGTGACAGAGTGAGACTCTGATTCAAAAAAGCAATAAAATAAAATAAAGAAACATGTGGTATCCGGGGCAGGAAATATTGGGTGCATGGAGGATTCGAAAGCTTTCCCATTTGCCTGTAAGGTTGACTGTGTCCTGTTCAGACACTAAGTCGGCTGGGGCTTGTCTTGTAGAGTCGTCTTGGCAGCGAAATGCAGGGAAAGTTGTTGGTTGAAAGGTGAGTTGTCGTTTTAGTCTCCTTCTGAGAGGAGAAATGCTCAGCGTGGGGTGGCATGGGGCTGTGTCAACTCACCGTTCGGAAGCAGCCGATGGATGCTCGAGCGTCTCGAAGGTTCCTCATGACCGCGTCAAGTCCCATCAAGTGGCTTTGGCTGCCTGGAGTGCGGATTTATAAGGCCCTCTCTCCTGAGGATCCCAGAGAAGAGAGCAGTGCTGCGATCGATTAGTGATGCCTGCCGCGGGAGTGGGAAGGGCAGCTGTGGGTGCGAGTGCCGTGTGTGACCAAGGGCTCCGACATCGAAGCCCGGGATTTCTGCACCCTGCGGCGCCTCCCCTGACTTGCTTGGAGAGAGGAACACCTAAGGATCACCACAGTTTAGAGGAATAACGAGAAACCATCGTTTTCTTGAGTGCCTGCCGTATGTGCTTTGCCGTACTGGAGCCCCCCAGATAGCCCTGTGGAATGTGTTCTGTTTCCCCCCATTTCGCAGATGGGGAAACTGAGGCTCTGTGCTGTCGAGCGACTCATCCAGGGTCCCTTAGTTTAACAGGTGGCATTCACACCCGGGCCTTTCTGATTCCATAGTTTTTAAAAATAATTTCACTTAAGTTGGACTAAAGTGTCTTTGAAGCAAAGAGAAAAAAAAAATAAGAAGGAAAAATGTAAATAAAATTTAAAAATAATAATAATAATTTCATGACACCTACGTAAAAGTTTCTCCGTTTGATGTCGTAGGCATGCCAAATATGCTATTCTGCATTCCTCACTCAGAAAAGGGCACTAGTTTTTTAGCACTTAGCTTTTGTTTTCTAAACTCTACTGAGACCAGAAGAGAACCAGAGAGTCAGATCGCAGGGTTGGAGGGTAATAGAAGCACCTCTGACTGATTAAAGAAAAGAAGATAAAGGGATCGTGGCGGTGTCCTTTGGTAGAAGTGAAGCCCAGGCCGGGCGCGGTGGCTCACGCCTGTCACCCCAGCCGATTCGAGCCATGGGTAGCCCCGATGCACTTACAAATGAAAGAATACAAACGATTTAGCATTAGTTTGCGCCTGTCCTGAAGAGGCGCGTGTTCTCTACAAAATTACGGAAGGTCATG
>NW_017968519.1:763812-798212 GCF_000165445.2 Microcebus murinus
TCTCCTTCTTGAGCAGGAGAACATGCTCAGCGTGGCGTGGCATGGGCTGTGTCAACTCACCGTTCGGAAGCAGCGGATGGATCTCGGAGCGTCTCGAAGGTTCCTATTGACCGGTAAGTCCATAAGTGGCTTTGGCTGGCCTGGAGTGCGGGTTTAAGGGCCCCTCTCCTGAGAATCCCAGGAGAAGAGAGCAGTGCTGCGATCGATTCAGTGATGCCGTCCGCGGAGTGGGAAGGGCAGCTGTTGGTGCGAGTGCCCGGGTGTGTGGACCAGGGTCCGACATCGAGCCTCGGATTCTGGCACTGCGGCGCCTCCCCTGACGCTTGTTGCGGGAGGAGGCAACACCTAAGGATCACACGAGTTTAGAGATACGAGAACATGTTTTCTTGGAGTGGGCCTGCCGTATGTGCTTTGCCGTACTGGGAGCCCCAGATAGCCCTGGTGGAATGGGTGTTTCGTCCCCGGGCCCCCCCTTTTCGCAGATGGGGGAAACTGGAGGCTCTGTGCTGTCAGCAATCATCAGGTCCTTACGTTTAACAGGTGGCTTCACACCCGGGGCCTTTCTGATTCCATAGTTTTTAAAATAAAGTAATTTCATTAGTTGGTAAAAGTGTCTTTGAAGCAAAGGAGAAAAAAATAGAGGAAAAATGTAAATAAAATTTAAAGTAATAATATCATCATGACACCTACGTAAAAGTTTCTCGTTTGTGTGTCGGTAGGCATGCCAAATATGCTTATTTATCCTCACTCAGAAAGGGCACTGTTTTAGGCACTTAGCTTTGTTGTCTAAACTCTACTGAGACCAGGAAAGAGACAGAAGTCAGGATCGCAGGGTTGGGAGGGTAATAGAAGCACCTGTGACTGATTAAAGAAAGAAGATAAAGGGATCGTGCGGGCGTGTCCCTTTGTAGAAGTGAAGCCCCAGGGGGCGGAGCGGCTGTGGCTCACCCTGTCACCCCAGCCACTCTGGAGGCCGGGAGGCGGAGCTCGCTCGAGATCAGGGAGTTCGAACCGGCCTGAGCAAGGAGTGGAGACCCCGTCTGCTACTTAAATAGAAAGAAATTAATTGGGCCAACTAAAATATAGAAATTAGCCGGGCGGCGTATGGTGGCGCTGCCTGTAGTCCAGTACTCGGGAGCTGGGGGCGGGGAGATCGCTCGAGCCCAAGAGTTCTGGGTTTGCTGTGAGCGAGGCTGACGCCGGTCTCCTTAGCCGGGGCGACAGAGTGGAAATTCTGGTTTCAAAAAAAAAAAAAGCAAGAAAGAAATGAAGCCCATAGGGTATGAATTAAAAAATGAAAAGAATAAAACCAGAGTTTAGCATTAGTTTGCAAAAGCCTCGTAACTGAAGAGGCGCGTGTTCCTGCCTAAAATTAACGGGAAGGTCATGTTTATTTTTCAAAATTTAAACTCTTATCTTACTGGGTTTTACAGATTGTTAGAAAAATAAAGTTGTTCCCTGGAAAATGCACAAAGACACAAATCAAGCCTAAAGAAGGTCTTCTTTCTTCTCTCAGCCCCAACAGTCAATATAAGGACGATTCATGCTAATTATTGCCAAGTGGCTGCGCCCATAACTGAGGGGATTGTTACTAAGGGGTCAGACTCTAACACAGCTTTTCCCAGAGCGTGTTTGTGGATCACTAGTTCCACAGGATGACCCGCGGCAAGCCAGTTATGTGTGCAAAGCCTCACCGACTGACTCCTTCCCCGTGTGGAGATTCTTAAAGCCAGACCACCATTTTGAAGGCCCTGACAAGTCCTGCAGTGTAGAAACCTGTTCAATTCAGCAGTTCTCCAAATCCTCAACTGGGGCGACACAGACGTACTCACACGTTTTCTTCTCAGTTTCCACTTAGCAGCCAATGCTTTGCAGTATGCTTTTCTGAAAGCACGATTGTATTTTATATTTCCTGTGCAATGAACGGAAGGATTGCAAAGCCTCTATTTTATTTCCCGTGCAATGAACCGAATGATTGCAAAAACGATGACTTTTGAGACCACGGTCCAGGCAGGGCAAGACCAGGAAGCAGAAGGTAGAGGCATTTTTGAGATGATCTTTTCTAAGGCGCTGCTGTGCCCTTTCCAGAACCTTCCGGGCTCTCTGCTGAGTTTCCGGGGACCGTGCGAGCATCGGGGAGATTGGACTCTGCCCTCCCTCCCGGGCTGCTAGTGGGTCAGGACGCCTGCTTCCCTTGCCCAGGATGGAAAATAACCTTTCCCTAGGAAATGGTGTCGACGCCAAAGAGAAGGTGGCCAGCCGCCAAAGAGCAGATGAAAGTTGCAGCTGCCTCTGCTGAGCTGGGCCTCATTCCTGCCCCACTTCCTGCAGGAAGTGAGGGTTCACCCCGTGGCAGGATGAGATAAAGCCTTGTTTTAGGACTCTGCGCTGACAACACCTTTGTACCAGAAGGGCTCAGTCATTGTCCCCAACTCCACCTGCCAGATGGTCAACTCTGACCTACTTCGGGGCATTAGCCAGAAATTCCAAGACAGGCGCGCGCACGCGGCCAGGACTCCTGTTCCTTTTCCTGAGTCCCCCCTTCCCCACCCCCCACCCCCGGACAGGTGTGTGTGGGAGGACTCTGGGGACGTGAGCAAAATCCGCACACCGCCCGGATTCTGAGCAGCCAGGGAACGAACCGACAAGGGTGCAATCACATGAAGATGATAAAGAAATTATTCTGTTTGGATTTGTCAATCGAATCGACAGAATCCATTTGAAGCTCATTTCTTTAGACTGTTCTGCTCAGCTCATGCATTTTATTTATTCGCTTTTTAAATTTAAGCCCTGCTGATTATGATCCTGGGGCATTAAAAGAACTGGATGAGGCCGGGCGTGGTGGCTCACGCCGGAAATCCTAGCACACCTGGGAGGCCGAGGCTCGAGGATCGTTCAGCGTCAGGAGTTCGAAACCAGCCTGAGCAAGAGCGAGACCCCGTCTCTACTAAAAATAGACAGAAATTAATTGGCCAACTAAAAATATATAGAAAAAATGAGCCGTGCATGGTGGTGCATGCCTGTAGTCCCAGCTACTCGGGAGGCTGAGGCAGGAGGATCGCTTGAGGCCAGGAGTTGGAGGTTGCTGTGAGCGAGGCTGACGCCACAGCACTCTAGCCTGGGCAACAGAGCAAGACTCTTGTCTCAAAAATAAAAATAATAAAAAAAAGACCCAGACGATTCATCAGCATATACTAAGCACCTACTGTGTACCCAAAAAGTCTCATGATAAGTATTGGGGATTCAAAGGCAACAAAGATTTATAGATTCAAATCTAATTTTCAACGTGTATCATTGAGTGATGTAGAATATAGTCTATACCTTCAAGGAATGTAGAGTCCTTAGTCACAGATATTATGTGCACTGGGTCTAGCACACTTGAAATTCACAATTACAGTCCCAATTATTCATTCCTCAATTAATTCACAGAATGCAATAATTGAGCACTTTCTAGCCTAGGCCCACATCGAAAGAGGGTTTTTAGGTTGAATTTCCAACATTGCTTCTCTGTTAGGAAAAGACAGATGACATAGTGGACTGCATGAACCTTTTAAATGTAAAATTGCTTTTTTTTTTTTGCTCTGTTGAAGTCCAACGTGTGTGTGTGTGTGTGTGTGTGTGTGTGTGTGTGTGTGTTTTCCTTTTGGTTGCTTGAATCTCAGATCGACTGTCTCAGGGGAAGATCTTGACGCAGGTAGGATCTCCGGCTGTCATTCCGTGATTGCCAAGTGCCTTGGCAACCAGGAAAAATATATGGATATATGTTCATTTAAAGTGGGATTTTTTTAGTGACTGCCTGTGGCTTTGAGCTTCCTGGTATTTGAGTTAAGGAAGAAAAAAATAACTCTCCTCCCAGTTGGATGAATAGATGAGGCGCATCTATTTATTTCACGGTGGTGTCGGCTTCTCGTTTGTGACGCCCAGGTGGCACGTGGCCGGCAGGAGCGAGTGTAGCGCCCAGTGTGGCTTGGGCTACCGCACGCTGGACATCTACTGCGCCAAGTACAGCAGGCTGGATGGGAAGACCGAGAAGGTGGACGACAGCTTCTGCAGCGGTGACCCCAGACCAAGCAACCGGGAAAAATGCTCCGGAGAATGTAACACCGGCGGTTGGCGCTATTCTGCTTGGACCGAAGTGAGTCGGCGCTCGTTTGCAGACGGTCCTCTTGGCCTCTAAGTCTGATGAGCCGATGGTGGTGGCTCCTTGCAGGGTCGTGCAGAGAACGCAATATTTAAACTAGATGGAAAAGAGAACTGTGGTTTCTTTGCAATGCCTGAGTTTAGCCAAGCCCTGCAGAAAAGAGTGTCGTGATCGATTAGTAATGTCTGACACGGGCAGGGCAGGCGGCAGCTCCAAAGTGGTGGAATAGCGCCCGCCGGTCCCTTTCCAAACTGCACGGGCCGTTTCCGATTCTTATTTCTGTAATGCCGCCGAGCTAATATTGACTTGCCAGGTTATCACCCTGGTAAACAAATCGGTGGCTCTAAAATACCTCCCCCGAGATAACAACGAGAGGAGCCAGGGTTGCTTGGTTGTTTCTTAAACAGCGGTCCCCAACTTTTTTTTTTTTTTTTTTGCACACCTGGGCCTGGTTTTGTGGATTTTTCCGAAGACCGGGAGGGGTGAGGGGCGGGCACGGCCGTCTCAGACCGCCAGGCATCAGAGTCTCATAAAGAGAGCACAACCCAGGCCGGGCGCGGTGGCTCACGCCTGTAATCCTAGCACTCTGGGAGGCCGAGGCGGGCGGATTGCTCAAGGTCGGGAGTTCGAACCATCCTGAACGAGACCCCGTCTCTACTAAAAATAGGAAAGAATTAATTGACCAATAAAAATATATATACAAAAATGAGCCGGGCATGGTGGCGCATGCTGGTAGTCCAGCTACTCGGGAGGCTGAGGCAGGAGGATGGCTTGAAGCAGAGTTTGGCGGTTGCTGTGAGCGAGGCTGACGCCACGGCACTCACTCTAGCCTGGGCAACAAAGCGAGACTCTGTCTCAAAAAAAAAAAAAAAAAAAGAGAGAGCACAACCCGGGTCTTGGATCTCTTGCACGTGGGGTTCTCGCTCCCGTGAGAATCTAACGCCGATCCGACGGGAGTCGGAGCTCCGGCTGGGATGCGGGTGACGGGGAGCGGCTGTAAACACAGACGAAGTTTCTCTCGCTCGCCTTATCCCGTGCGGCCCGGCTCCCAGCAGGCCGGTCAGTCCTCGGCCAGTCCGGGGAGCTTGGGGACCGCAGTTAAAGACGGGAAGAGACCGCACCGCCAGGACCTTGAGCGGGTGTTCTGCAGCTCTCTGTGTCCGCAGTGTTCTAAGAGCTGCGAGGGCGGGACCCAGAGGAGACGGGCCATCTGCGTCAACGCCCGCAACGACGTGCTGGACGACAGCAAGTGCTCGCACCAGGAGAAAGTCACGGCTCAGAGGTGCAACGAGTTCCCGTGTCCCCAGTGGAAATCCGGAGACTGGTCAGAGGTGAGACGGGCGGCTGCTATTTGCACCAGGTCGTCTCTGGTGTTCCCATTTGGGGGTCCCCCTTCCTGGTCTGCTTAAGGCTAACCCTGCTGCCCCTTCCTCCTGCCCACCCCGCCTCGAGGAAACAACTGCATTTCTCCGCCTGCACCCAGACTGCAGAGCCCGCAGGGCGCGGCGGCTCACGCCTGCAATCCCAGCACTCTGGGAGGCCGAGGCGGGAGGATCGCTTTGAGCTCAAGAGTTCGAGGCCAGCCTGAGCAAGAGCGAGACCCCCTGTCTCTACTAGAAATAGAAAGAAATTAGCCAAGCAACTAAAAATATATAGGAAAAATTAGCCGGGCATGGTGGCACATGCCTGTAGTCCCAGCTACTCAGGAGGCTGAGGCAGGAGGATCGCTTGAGTTCAGGAGTTGGAGACCAGCCTGAGCAAGAGCCAGACCCCGTCTCTACTATAAATAGAAGGAAATTAGCCAAACAACTAAAAATAGAAAAAATTAGCCAGGCATGGTGGCGCATGCCTGTAGTCCCAGCTACTGGGGAGGCTGAGGCAGGAGGATCGCTTGAGCCCAGGAGTTTGAGGTTGCTGTGAGCGAGGCTGACACCACGGCACTCTAGCCTGGGCAACAGAGTGAGACTCTGTCTCAAAAATAAATAAATAAATAAAATAAAAAAGACTGCACAGCAGGATGGGACTAGTCTACCGGTCACCTCAGAGTCGCTGTGGGCCCGGCTGGGTCTCCCACCCTTTGTGGCTTCTGTTGATGATTTCCAAGTTCCAGTCCCTCCCCTTTGAGCCCTAGCTAAGTTGCTAAAAAGAAATTAGGGCTTTACTCATCATGAAGCCATACTAGCCTAGATCTGAGGTTAATCCTGAGGTTTCCTGCTTCGGCTTTGATTTCGGAGAGAATTAGACCTCAGCCAGGGACCTCTCGGCTTTACCCATCCCGGTTGCTAGGGGAAAACGTGCAATCCAGAGAAACAGCCCGGGCCGAGTGTTCCAGATCTGTCCCTTTCTCGTCCCTTACTTTATGCAGCACGAGGTGAGTCCTCTGTACAGGTCCCAGGGAGATTGTCCCCAAGCAGGTGACTCTCCCGTTTTCCTTAAGCAGGAGCAAGTGCAAGGGGAGCCGAGGTTTTCTTATTTACAGGCCAAGTCAGGAATGTGGGGAAGGAACAGCGGTTTCCCGCTGCAGTTGCTGCCCGCATGCCCTTAGCTCCTCCTTATCCGAGCAGAATTAACTGTTGACTCCCACCATCCAACAAAGCGGGAATTTGAGAAAGGATACCATTAATGAAGGATGCCATTAAGGGTACCATTAATGCCCATGGAATGGGACACGATTAATAGCGCCTGTGATTAGCAGTGTCTGATTTCTGGACACACGAACAACAGACCTAGCGCTTTAGTTCTAGGTTAATAACGCTGCTTTTGCTTAAACTCCAGGATTTGGTTGAAAAAGATAAAAGGGTGTCTGGTTTTAGATTTTACTAATATAGCTAATATTATTAATATATTAATAGCTAATATATTAATATAATATAATAGCTAATACATTAATATATAATATATAATCTAATATATAATATAATGATATAATTAATATATAATATTAATAGCTAATATATTAATATAATATAATATATTAATATTATATATTAATATATTACAAATATAGCTAATATTATTAATAGCTAAAGTATCATTTCAAATTAAGTAACGAACCTTTACAAAAATGTTTGATAATAATAGGGGGAAGATCAAACTGGAAATTCAGTTTGATCCAAAGTCGCTTACATAAAAAGACCGGAAAGAAAACAGCAAAAATGTTGATAGCAGTTATCCTTGCGTAGTGAGATTTTTGGGTCATTATAATTGCCCTTTTATTTTTCTCTGTGTTTTTTAAAATTTCCTACAGTGAACATGGATAATGATGATTATATTTCGCATTTACTGAGTGAACATTGCGCTGAGCGCTTCACTTGGCTTTTTTTTTTTTCCCCCACTTAATTTTCCGAACGCTTTGGCCGTTCATGTTATGCCCATTTTCCGGATGAGAACATTGAGGTCCAGAGAAAAACCGTGCGAGTCGGTCGCATAAGGGTTGAAACCCGGGTTGGTCTGACTCGTGCTTAAACGTGCTCACGCTGGAAAAACCGCAAGTGTTTCTTGTCCAGCGATGGAGAGCTCGGTGCTCTGTCGAGTTTATTCTGTGCTCGAAACTGGCGGAGAGACCATAAATACAGAATGAATGAATGAATGAATGAATGAATGAATGAAAAAAAAACGAGGCTTGGCGTGTGTGCAGATTGCCGCGGGAGGAGGGAACAGCAGCACGCCTGTCCCTGCCGGTCGGTGGGTGGCCTGACCGGCGCTGCCTTCCCTTGCAGTGCCTGGTCACCTGTGGCAAGGGGCACGCCCACCGCCAGGTGTGGTGCCAGCTTGGCGAAGATCGGCTGCACGACAAGATGTGTGACCCCGAGGCCAAGCCGGCCCCCACGCAGCCGTGCCAGCAGCCGGAGTGTGCGTCCTGGCAGACGGGCCCCTGGGGACAGGTATCTGGAACATTCCTAGCTGCACTCTTTCCTCCTCCTCCTCCTCCTCCTCCGGAGAGGGCTTCCTCTCGGGAGGGAGGGAGGGAGGGGCCGGGGACTCTGCCACCCTGTCCCCCACCCACGCCTGAGCGTCCCCGCCCGCCCTGCTGGAGCTGATTGGTCGTCCCTTGTGCAAAGTCACCGGAGTGTCCTCGCCCCTTGGCTTAGACGGCGGTGGCCCCTGCTCAGGAGCTGTCGCCCAGATCCGCGGCCGGTCTCCCGTCTGGCCGGTGCCCTCTCCTAGCCTGGCTCCCAGTGGCCGTCCCACACTGCCACCCGGCCAGCACCGGACCCCGGGGCCGCAGGAGGGGCAGGAGTGGGATTTGCAAGGGACGTTTTGGGTCCAGCGTCACCACTCCAGAGCTGGCCCCTCGGGAATGAGTCCAGACCCTCCGAACGCGGTTAGTTAGCTCCAAGCTTGCAGCATCCTCACGCTTCGGAAGGGATCTTTTCTGAGTCCCCTCGTCTGTGTGTTCTGCAGTCTTAACTTGAACCATTCTTTTTTTTTTTCTTTTAGCATATCATGGGGGTACAAGTGTTAAGGTCACGTATATTGCCCATGCCCCCTGCTCATCCTTTTTTTTTTTAATTTTTTTTCTTTTAGCATATTATGGGGGTACAAGTGTTAAGGTCACGTATATTGCCTATGTCCCCTACTCATCCTTTTTTTTTAATTTTTTTTCTTTTAGCATATTATGGGGGTACAAGCATTAAGGTCACGTATATTGCCCATGCCCCCTGCTCATCCTTTTTTTTTTTTAATTTTTTTTCTTTTAGCATATTATGAGGGTACAAGTGTTAAGGTCACGTATATTGTCTATGCCCCCTGCTCATCCCTTTTTTTTAAATTTTTTTTCTTTTAGCATATTATAGGGGTACAAGTGTTAAGGTTCCATATATTGCCCATGCGCCCCTCCCCCCTCAAGTCAGAGCTTCAAGCGTGACCATCCCCCAAACGTTGCACATCTCACTCGTGTTTGTATACACTCCTCCCCTCCTCCCTCCCACCCGCCCGACAACCGATAAATGTTACTCCTATATGTCAACTGAGGTGCTGATCCGTTAATACCAATCTGCTGGTGAGTCCATGTGGTGCTTGTGTTTCCATTCTTGGGATACTTCACTTAGTAGTTGGGTTCCAGCTCTAGCCAGGAAAATACAAGAGGTGCTAGATCACCGTTGTTTCTTAGAGCTGAGTAGTACTCCATGGTGTACATATACCACATTTTACTAATCCACTCATGGATTGATGGGCACCTGGGTTGTTTCCACAGCTTTGCAATTGTGAATTGTGCTGCTATAAACATTCGAGTGCAGGTGTCTTTTCCATAGTGTGACTTTTGATCTTTGGGGAAGATGCCCAGTAGTGGGATTGCTGGATCCAATGGTAGATCCACTTGTCTCGCTTTGAGGTATCTCCATATTGCTTTCCACAGAGGTTGCACTAGTTTGCAGTCCCACCAGCAGTGCAGGAGTGTTCCTCTCTCTCCTTAACTTGAACCATTCTTAAAAATAGAGAGTGAAAAGCTCCCCGTGGGCTTGCCTGGGAGAAGCCACCGCTCTTGGAGTTAATGCACTCGCTTGCTTTTTTTCTCGATTCCTTTATTTTACTCGGGATGTAATTTTTTAAGTACCCCAGATTTTACAAAGCGCGGCAGTAGAATACAAAACTGGGGTTTCTTTTCATGCAAACTTATTTATTGAGATTTTTTTTTGTATTTCAAATTATTGATACATTCAAAGATAATAATTTTATTTTTTTTTTCATAGATAGAAGCTCGAGTGTGAAATAATTTTAATCTCTATAATTTTTGCTAACCGTGTCGAGTCACACTCAACATCCAAGTGCAAAGGGCTAAGTCCTTCCTAATATAGAAGCAGAAAGCAGCGTTCTGGGGACTATTTGAGGAGCACTCTTGAATTCCCAACGGCAGTCGAGCAGCTGTCTTCTGTCACTTACGTAATCCGTTCAAGAATGACACCCCAGCCCCTCCTCTCTGACCAGCCACAGCCATTTCTGTTCTTCAGCCTCTGTCTTCATTTCCAAATATGCATGCAATGCGTGCTTTATTATTGCACCGTTGCAATTTCTTTCGCTAATAGTGACAATCTTCTGAATCTTTCCCCATTTGCCAGCATCTGCAGTCCGAATGGCTGATGATGTGTGAACAAACAAGGGACAGTCCACTTAAATGCTTTGGATCTTGCCTCCTTTTCTTCTCCATCTGCATAACTTTTAGGGAATAATAGGAGGAGGAGAGCACAGCTCAGGGTCACTGTCCAGATTTGGCTAGAACATCTATTAGAACTGACTATTCATGTCTACTCCTGGCCCTTCCTGGCCCAGATTATGTGCACAGATTTGTTCTTTCTTTGGCTGAACATGCCATTCAGGAAAACAGTTTCTAAAATGTTATTTAAGAGTGACACATACTCATAAGAGAAATTTTGCAGACTGTCTTTTAGCAAAAAGAAGAACACCACACTTCTAACTCTATGCTGCAGGGATTCCTAGTGTTAACGTGGTTATGATTTTCTTCTAATACTTTTAAACTAATATTTGGATTGTGCCCTGCCTATTTTTTTTTAATTGAAATGAAACTCATAGGCCGGGCGCGGTGGCTCACGCCTGTAATCCTAGCTCTCTGGGAGGCCGAGGCAGGAGGATCGCTCGAGGTCAGGAGTTCGAAACCAGCCTGAGTAAGAGCAAGACACCGTCTCTACTAAAAATAGAAAGGAATTAATTGGCCAACTAAAAAAAAAATATGTATATATATATAGAAAAAAACTAGCAGGCATGGTGGGCGCATGCCTGTAGTCCCAGCACTCGGGAGCTGAGGCAGGAGGATCGCTTGAGCTCAAGAGTTTGAGGTTGCTGTGAGCGAGGCTGACGCCACAGCACTCACTCTAGCCAGGGCAACAGTGAGACTCTGTCTCAAAAAAAAAAAAAAAGAAAGAAATGAAACTCATATAACAAAATTAACCGTTTTTGGTTTTTTTTGTTGTTTTTTTTTTTTTTTTTTTGAGACAGAGTCTCACTTTGTTGCCCAGGCTAGAGTCAGCCTCGCTCACAGCAACCTCAAACTCCTGGGCTCAAGCGATCCTCCTGCCTCAGCCTCCCGAGTAGCTGGAACTGCAGGCATGCGCCACCGTGCCCGGCTAATTTTTATATATTTTTTAATTGGCCAATCAACTTCTTTCTATTTTTAGTAGAGATGGGGTCTCGCTCTTGCTCAGGCTGGTCTCAAACTCCTGACCTTGAGCGATCCTCCCGCCTCGGCCTCCCAGAGAGCTAGGATTACAGGCGTGAGCCACCACGCCCGGCCAAAATTAACCGTTTTAAATGAACAAATCGGTCACATTTAATACATCATAATGTTTTGCAACCACCACCTCTATCTAGTTCTGAAACATTTTCACCCCCAAAAGAAACCATGCACACATTAAACGGTTGCTCCCAACCCCCCAGCCCCTGGCACCCACCAATCTGCATTCTGTCTTTATGGACTTACCTTTTCTGGAAGTTTCATAGAAATGGCTTCTTTCACTTGGCATAATGGTTTCATATTTTAGCATGTGTCCGTACATTGCTACTTTTTATGGCTGAGTGATACTCCATCGTACGGTTATACCATAACTTGTTTATCCATTCATCTCAGACAGACATTTGGGCTGTTCCCACATTTTGGCTACTATGAATAATGCTGCTATGAATATTTATGGACCAGCATTCATTTTACTAGCTGATGTCACTTCTTTTGGATATATACCTAGGATTGGAATTGCTGGATCCATGTAGTAATTCTTTTTTTTTTTTTTTTAACACTTTTTTTCTTTTGCAAAAGCCTTGTGAACATGTAGTAATTCTTTATTTAACTTTTCAACTGCTAAATGGTTTTCCACCGCATCTGCATCCTTTTACATTCTTACCAGCAATTTACAAAGATTTCCATTGCTCCACATCAGCAATTGTTGTCACACTTTCCGTTTTTTTTTTTTTTAATTATAGCTCTCCTAGTGGTGTCTCACTACGGTTTTGGTTTGTATTTCCCTAAATAACAAGAGCTATTGAGCCTCTTTTCATGTGCTTGTTGGTCATTTGTATATCTTCTTTAGAGAAATGTCTATTCAAATCCTTTGCCTGTTTTTTAAAAATTCGTAATTGTGGTAAAATACATTTAACGTAAAATTTACCATTTTAGCTGTTTTTAAATGTACAGTTCAGTACTATTCCTTTTCACATTTTTTTAACCCAATTGTTTGGCTTTTTTTGTTGTTGGGTTGTAGGAGTTCTTTATGTATTTTGGGTATCGATCCCATATCAGTTATATGATTTACAAATATATTCCCTCATCCCCTGAATTGCCTTTTCACTCTGCTGATAGTTTTCTTTGAGCACAAAAGATTTTAATCTTAATAAAATGCCATTTGTCTGGTTTTTTTTGTTGCCTGTGCTTGTGATATCTTGTGATATCATAACAAAGAAATCATTGCCCAATCCAATGTCAGGAAATTCTTTGGTATTTTTTAAAGAGTTTTATAGTTTTAGCTGTCATGTTTGGGTCACCGATCCATTTCAAGTTAATTTTGATATATAGTGTGAGGTAGGATTCCACTTGTTCCAGCCCCACTTGTTGAAGACACTATTCTGTTTCCATTAAGTGGTTTTGGTGCCCTTCTTAAAAATCACTTGGTAAAACACATATAGGTTTATTTGTGGACTCTGAATCCTATTCCATTGGTCTATGCCCTTATGCCAATACCATGCTGTTTTGATCACTGTAACAGGTTTTGAAATCGAGAATTGTGAGTCCTCCTACTTTGTTCTTCTTTTCAAATATTGTTTTGTCCATTTGGGGTCTCTAGCCGTTTCATATGAATCTGAGGGTCAGCTCTTCCACTTCTTCAAAAGGGTCATAAGGATTTTGATTGGGCTTGCATTGAATCTGTGGATCAGTTTGGAGAATATTACCCATTTTAGCAATACCAAATGTTCCAGTCCATGAACATGCAATGTCTTTCCATTTCTTTCATTTCTTTCAGCAGTGTTTTATAGTTTTTATTGTATATGTCTTTTACCTCTTTATTTAAACTTATTCCTAGGCATTTTTTTCTCTTGTATGTAATTATGAATTAAATGAAATTATTTTTTTTTAATTTCCTTTTGGGATTGTTCACTGCTGCTGTATAGAAACATAACTGATTTTTCTTATAAAATATGTTTTTCTTATACCCTGCTATGTCACTGAATTTGTTTATTAGCTCTAGAAGTATTTTTTACAGATTCTTGGGATGTCTAAATATCGTATGAGGACATCTGTAAATAGAAACTTTTATTTCTGCCTTTCCAATTTCCATGCCTTTTAATTTTTTCCCCTGCCTGCTTTCTCTGGCTAAAACTTCCAGTACAAGGTTGAATAGCAGTGGTGAGAACAGGCATCCTTGGTATGTTCCTGATCTTGGGGGAAGGTATGAAGTTAGCTGAGGGTTTTTCCTCAGTGCCTTGCATCATGTTGAAGAAGTTCCCTTCTATTGCTAGTTTTTTGACAGTTTTTATCATGAAAAATCTGTTGAATTTTTTCAAATGCTTTCCTCAATTGAGATGGTCATGTGGTTTTTTTTTTCTGCGTTGTTTTATTAATGTGGTGTATTGCATTGATTGATTTTTTTTTTTTTATGTTGGACCACCCTTACATTCCTGGACTAAATCCCACTTGGCTGTGATGTATAATCCTTTTAATATGCTATTGGATTCAATTCTCTGGTATATGGTTGATGATTTTTGTTATCTGTATTTATAAGCAATATTGGCCTGTACTTTTCTTTTTGTTGTGTTATCTTTGGCTTTGTTACCAGGGTAATGCTGGCCTCATAGAATGGGTTAGGAAGTGTTTCCTCCTCTTCAATTTTTTTGGAAGCATTTGAAAATAATCGGTGTTAATATTTCTTCAAATGTTTGGCAAAATTCATCAGTGAACTGGTCTTGGGCTTTTCTTTGTTGGGAAGTCTTTGATTATTGGCTCAATCTCTTTACTTCTTAGAGATCTGTTCATATTTTTTATTCTCCTTAATTTTTGTGATTTGTGTTTCTAGGCAATTGTATGTGTTTGATAATTTGCATGTGTCATCTAGTTTAACATGTCGGCATACGATTATTCACAGTGCTCTCTTCTAATTCTTTTTATTGCTATAGGGTCAGTAGTAATGTCATCTCTTTCATGTATGATTTTTGAAGTCTTCTCTTTTTTTCTTAGTCTTTCTAGCTAAAGGTTAGTCAATTTTATGGATCTTTTCAAAGAATCAATTTCTGTTTTTATTGATTTTTCTTTATTTTTTTTTTATTCTCTACTCCGTTTATCTCCACTCTAATCTTTATTATTTTCTTCCTCCTCCTGGTTTTAGGTTTACTTTGCTTTTCTTTTTCTGGTTCCTTAACATATAAAGTTGATTTGAGATCTTTCTTCATTATTAATGTAGGTGCTTGCAGCTATAAATTCCTCTGTGAACATTGCTTTCACTGCATCTCATAAATTTTCTTATGTTCTGTTTTCATTTTTATTCCTCCCAAAGTATTTTCTAATATCCCTTGTGGTTTCTTCTTTGACTTATTGGTTGTTTAAGAGGATGTTATTCGATTTCCACTTACTTGTGGATTTTTTAGTTTTCCTTCTGTTATTGATTGCCCTTGCCTCAATCCATTGTCATCAAAGAAGATATTTTGTGGCAATGTAATCCTTTTAAACATATGAAGACTTGTTTTTTGGCTTAATGTATGTTCTGTCTTGGAAAATGTTCCCTGTGCATTTGGGAGGAATGTGTATTGTGGTAGATGGATAAGAAAAAAAAAATGCCATCACACTTTCTGATCAAAATTTGGCAACTTTTTTCTTCATTAAGCACTCGCCTAGTTGCTGTAAGTTTCTTATTAGATTCCAGAGTTCTAAAAAAGTTGACCCTACTGGTTCTTGCCAACTTACTATAGTTTATTTCAGTGGAAGGACCAATTCTTAGATCTCTGCTCTGCCATTTCTGTGACTTCACTCCTCCTACTTCACTATCTTGTAGATGACTTTTTGTAACATAACAATTTGCCTTTTAATGGCTACATTGTTTTCTTTGCTACCTCTGTGTGCCACAGTCTATTCAACTTTTGCTTGCTATATACTTAAGCGGCGTTCAATATTTTGTCGTGTTTCATGAATAACACTGCGAAAACCATCTTGTATAAAACATATTGATGCAAACTCCAAATATTTCCTCAACACACAGTTTCCTAGAAGTCAAACAAGGTCACAGGGCTGCATTGACACCTGCGTTAGCCACAGCACTCTGCCAGGTGTAGCATAAAAACCACGGAGGTGCCCTGCCCTTGTTCTAGGAGTTCTCGGTCAAGGACTTGAACCCCTACGCATAGAGTTCCAGTGGGGGGCAGAAGTAATTCCAAGTGACATCATGATAGTTAATCAGTATAATTTGTGCAGAATAGGATTGTCCACTTTTTTTTTTTTTTTTTTTTTTACCTAATTTTACCCCTTGGCCTACTCTGATGGAAGTATTTTTTTCTTTTGGAAAATGTTATGGGGAAAGTAAGGGAAAGAGAAGATTGGCTGAATGTGTGTATCTTTTTTTGTCTCATTTCCTTCCTCCAGTGTAGTGTCACCTGTGGACAGGGGTACCAGCTAAGGGCAGTGAAGTGCATCCTTGGGGTGTACATGTCGGTAGTGGACGATAATGACTGCAACGCAGCCACTAGACCCACTGACACCCAGGTGAGTGTGAGCCCCCTTTGTCCAACTCAGTTACTGGCTTCGGGCACCAAGATGTCAGGGCTTTCCAGCGGTCCAGACAAAATTGAAATCCTTCCATAGATTATGTCAGTGGAGCAGCCAGTTGATTAACTAAATTGTCCAGATTTACCTGTCTTGTTACCTTCCATTTAGAATCTAATACTTAGACGTACCTGTTTTGTTCTTCTGGAGTCATTTGAGATATATGAGATGTATCTTTGAGACTCATCAAGTCTATAGTCTCAAGTCTCAAGATATATCTTTTGAGACTCATCAAGTCTATAGTCTCAAGTCTCAAGATATATCTTTTGAGACTCATCAAGTCTATAGTCTCAAGATATATCTTTGAGACACATCAAGTCTATAGTCTCAAGTCTCAAGATATATCTTTGAGACTCATCAAGTCTACAGTCTCAAGTCTCAAGATATATCTTTGAGACACATCAAGTCTCAAGTCTCAAGTCTCAAGATATATCTTTGAGACTCATCAAGTCTATAGTCTCAAGTCTCAAGATATATCTTTGAGACTCATCAAGTCTATAGTCTCAAGTCTCAAGATATATCTTTTGAGACTCATCAAGTCTATAGTCTCAAGTCTCAAGATATATCTTTGAGACTCATCAAGTCTATAGTCTCAAGTCTCAAGATATATCTTTGAGACTCATCAAGTCTATAGTCTCAAGTCTCAAGAATATATCTTTGAGACTCATCAAGTCTGTAGTCTCAAGTCTCAAGTCTCAAGAATATATCTTTGAGACTCATCAAGTCTATAGTCTCAAGTCTCAAGAATATATCTTTGAGACTCATCAAGTCTATAGTCTTAAGTCTCAAGTCTCAAGATATATCTTTGAGACTCATCAAGTCTATAGTCTTAAGTCTCAAGTCTCAAGAATATATCTTTGAGACTCATCAAGTATATGCTTGAGATATATGTCAGATTGATTCTGATTCTTATGGGATGGGACATGTTGGTTGTTCAGTCTCATTTTCCTGAACTCAAATTTTAAAAATGGTTTTAATGTAGGATTCGGTAACTGGCGTCGTAGGTTCAGGCAGCAGTGTGCCAGAACTAAGTTGTACCAGCTCACAAGAGCCAATCGGTACATTTGCCAGGAATTTTGTGAGTTAACGCATCACAGCCATTGTTAGAAATTGAAAATGCAAACCTATAATTAAATAGATGGTATTAAAAACAGCACTGGTAAATACTCCAAACATAGCACTTGCTAATTATTTTACTGCATGTTACTGTTATCTGTGCTCTTGAGGTTGTTTATATCTGTGTGTATCTGCGTGGCGGATGTACTGTGTTTATCAGTGTCAAGTGGTGCCTTGAAATTCGTCACGGTGAGAGTATTTACAACACGGGAATCAGCAAGTGCTACAAGCAGGGCTTACTGCATTGCACTGTTGATTGTTTAGACTTAAGAAAGTGATGCAGAAAATATTCGCACAATGCAGATTAAATTTAAAAGATTCTAATATCTATATCTGTTATGTTGTGAATAGCACAAAAATACGAGGGATTATTCTTCCAGTGTTTGAAAAGTATCTGATTCAGCAAAGAGATCTCCCACATCATTGATCATTGAACCGAGTTCTAACGTGTATCTTCAACGTTCCGCTTTCATCCTGGTCTTAAATAAAATATCAACTAACAGTCACACCTGAACGACACTGTTTAGGCGGTTACCACCATAGTTTGGCAACTGTTTGAAAAGTCTGGCAAAAATCAACAAACGTATTCTATGAGAATAAGTTGAATGTGTGGAATTTAAAATAAAAAAATTTGTATTTTATTCTTTGTAGATTGCAACACATCTTTTATATCGGTAAAATTGTATAAATAAGCATATGCATACACATGTATATATATGCATGTAATATGCATGTGTGTGTGTGTTTGTGTACATACACATATCTATAAACACACACATGCATACATTTTTCTCAAGAGAGCTGGTTGAGAAAAAGGGTAGCATGCTATTCTATTGGCCTTGATTTTGGCCTTGATTTTGGCATCCTTTATGGAGAGAGAGTATATAAAGGGAAGATGTGAGTTTGTGTATTGGCTTTGCTAATTGCTAAAGACGGGGTTTGAACCCAGGCTATTCTCAGAACTCATAGCCTGAGCGAGGCTCCGAATGGCCAATGAATCACATCCGTTTTGAACGCCCTCAGCCTGTTGCATCTCAGTGTGTGTTGTTGAGGGACAAAGAGTGTCAAAAAAGTGACTGAGGCTGGATGCGGTGGCTCACGCCTGTAATCCCAGCACTCTGGGAGGCTGAGGCAGGAGGATCAATTGAGCTCAGGAGTTCGAGACCAGTCTGAGCAAGAGCGAGACCCCGTCTCTACTATAAATAGAAAGAAATTAATTGGCCAACTAAAAATAGATAGAAAAAAGTTAGCCGGGCATGGTGGCGCATGCCTGTAGTCCCAGCTACTCGGGAGGGAGGCTGAGGCAGGAGGATCTCTTGAGCCCAGGAGTCTGAGGTTACTGTGAGCTAGGCTGACACCACGGCACTCACTCTAGCCTGGGCAACAGAGTGAGACTCTGTCTCAAAAAAAAAAAAAAAAAAAAAGGAATAAATATGGCAGCATGTTGATGATGTCATCGCCAATCAATTAACCAAATACCAGGTGTGATTAACGTTCCAAGACACAGCGTGGTGGAAGCCTAGGAAATGTTGGCGTTGCATCCAAAACAGTCATAGATTGCAAATTTAGCAACCCCCTTTGGGACAATCCAAAGCTCTTTAAGTTATTTTGTAATATCCATTCAACTATGGGCGGCTCCCGCCATTGCAGCTTGCGGGTAATTTCTTCACTTTGTGAAAAGTTCCCTGTGGCTTTCTTTGGACCTCGGGCAGAGGGGTAGGCACGTTCTGAAGCCAAGTCACAGAATATCACGGCCCACCTGTAAGGTCCGCAAGGCAAGGACAGCTCAGCTGTCCTCAGACCCGTGGCCCCAGCACTTTTTTTGCACGATGCCCGTCACACCCGAGACACTTGATGATGTCTATTAAATCATAGAGTGGTCGCTAACCATTGAGACCGGGAGTGAATAGGAGCAGGGATGTGTATTTGTTCCCACCTGTAAATCTGGGAACAGTATCTACACATAGACGACCCCACTTCATGACCGAGACTTCCTTTGAGCGATCGAGAGGTGCTAACATAAATTCCAGGTATTGGCCTATTGAATACACCTCTCACATCTGGATTTGACCTTCTGAAACCTCGGGTGTTATCTTTAGATAAACTGGGAAGGCAAGTTCAAGATCAGCAAATTCCGATTAGGGAACCAACGGAAATGTGAGAACAGAGAATCTGACCTTCAGAATTTTAAAACATTAACGGTTAATAATTTGAAAATGTTACCCTCCCCTGTCCAGACGCGTGTGCCATTTTGCAGTATTTTTTCTTTAGTCCCATAAATAAGTGAATTAAATATGGCTTTACAAATCACAAAGCAGAGCCCAGCCCGGGGTTAAGGCACCCACAAAGTGACTCGGGTTATATCCCATTTTGCAGTTGGAGAAGTTGGGGCCCGAGAGAGGTCACGTGACTCGCACAGACTCACACAGGTACTCTGGGGTTCTTAGATTCTTGGAACTTACATTGACTGATGGATTGATTGACAGAGTCTCACTCTGTGGCCTGGGCTAGAGTGCCGTGGCGTCAGCCTCGCTCACAGCAACCTCCAACTCCTAGGCTCAAGTGATCCTCCTGCCTCAGCCTCCGAGTAGCTGGGACTACAGGCATGCGCAACCTGCGGCCTATTTTTTTTTTATATTTTTAGTTGGCCAATTAATTTCTTTCTATTTTTTAGAGACGGGTCTCACCTCTTGATCAGGCTGGTCTTGAACTCCTGACCTCGAGCCATCCCCCCGCCTCGGCCTCCCAGATTTGCTAGGATGACAGGCGTGAGCCACCGCACACGCCCGGCCAGACCTTACGTTTTTATACACCGTGCCCATTTAAATGTTCGTTGACTTGAAGGTAACGTTCACTTTCTTTTTTCCCCTCCTCACATCCAGACTCGTGAATTACTCTTGCAACCTCGCCCCGGTCCGTCCGGAAGCAAGGAACGCATCGCACAATGCGCCAAGAACCCAGTGGCGATTTGGGTCTTGGACCCCGGTGCAGACTAGACGGGAGGACGATGCGAAAGAGCGGGAGCAGGGGACAGGTTCCTCATGCATACGGCCGTGTCATGCCACCAGCCAGGAAGGGGCCATGTCCCATCACACATGAGCACGGCTCTGTCCCCCCCCCGTGCTCCAGCCCTGCGCCAAAGCGCCGAATCGCGATCACGTCAGCCTGCCGGGACGAGGACGGCTCGGTGGCCGCCGAGAGCGCTTGTGCCACGCTGCCCAGGCCGGTGGCAAAGGAGGAAGTGCTCGTGGCGCCTGCGGCAGATGAAGTGCCTTGGACTGGAGCTCTGTGAGCACCGCCGGCGCCCTCGGGAATTGCGGAGGGGATCGGGAACTTTGCGGGGCTGGGGGGAGGAAGAGTGGGGGAGGGGTGTCCCGAATCCCAAAGGGGGTAGTGTTGGATGTGGCTTGTGGTTTAAATTACTCGCTCCACATGTATGCAGCTGGCCCAGTGTGCCAGGAATCCCAGCCAGGTGTGCCAGGAATCCTAGACAAGTGTGCAAGGAATCCTAGACAAGTGTGCAAGGAATCCCAGCCAAGTGTGCAAGGAATCCTAGACAAGTGTGCCAGGAATCCCAGCCAGGTGTGCCAGGAATCCCAGCCAAGTGTGCAAGGAATCCTAGACAAGTGTGCCAGGAATCCCAGCCAGGTGTGCAAGGAATCCCAGCCAGGTGTGCAAGGAATCCCAGCCAAGTGTGCCAGGAATCCCAGCCAAGTGTGCAAGGAATCCCAGCCAAGTGTGCCAGGAATCCCAGCCAAGTGTGCAAGGAATCCCAGCCAGGTGTGCCAGGAATCCTAGCCAAGTGTGCAAGGAATCCCAGCCAAGTGTGCAAGGAATCCCAGCCAAGTGTGCCAGGAATCCCAGCCAGGTGTGCCAGGAATCCCAGCCAAGTGTGCCAGGAACACACATTTTTAAAAATATGTGCAGATCAATTTACAATCTGCTCGAGTGCCCGCCCCTCCTGCTGGGCGGTTGGGAAACCCAGTCTTCGCTGAGCCGCATCACGATGTCATGGCGTGTAAAGGACCGAAAGGGGCAGGAGAGTGAGGGAGGGGCGCCTGCTTTGAGTCTGGGCCCCTCGAGTAAAGCGACTCTTGCTTTCCCTGCCAAGAGTGGGAAGTGGGAATGTTTACCCCGCGCTGTGAGCCCAGCCTCTTGCCCACACCAAGCACCATCTGCGGGTTTTTTTTTTATAAAAGCGGAAGAACCTTTGTCTTCAAGCAACTTCTGCTCTCTGTCCTGCAAAAATCCCAGAGTCTAGGAAATAGCTTAGGATATAGGTGGGAAGAGAGCAAAAGGAAAACGGAGATTAATAGCTCGATGAATATCGTAATAGATACATGAAAGTTGAGAGGTGCAATAAAATAGAGCTGTATAAAACCCAGACCTTGGCATTTACTGGTTGCATGACCTTGAGCAATTTGGTTAAAGTCCTTGATTCTCAGTCTCCTCTGCTCTCAAAAGAAGGCCAAAAAGAATAATCTACTTTACAAAGTTGTTAGGATTATTTGAGATTATATGTGTTAAATGCTTAGGGGAAAGTAGGTACTCAGTAAATGGTGGATAATCTCATTCTAATGCCTTGATCCTCCAAACACTGATCCATCCATCCATCCATGCATCCATCCATGCATCCATCCATCCATCCATCCATCCATCTATCCATCCATCCATCTATCCATCCAGCTATCCATCCATGCATCCATCCATCCATGCATCCATCCATCCATCCATCCATCCATCCATCCATCCATCCATCCATCTATCCATCCATCTATCCATCCATCTATCCATCCATCCATCCATCCATCTATCCATCCATCCATCCATCTATCCATCCATCCATCCATCCATCTACCCATCCATCCATCAGTTCATCTTCTATCCTTTCTGTCTTCTCACCAGATATTTGTGAAAGCTTACTATAGAAATAGCAGTGAACAACGAATGCCAAAGTCTCTGCCTTGATGAAGATTATCCCAATAGAGGGCCTAGTCAGTGAGCAAATAAAGAAATATATACTGTAGCACCAGGTGCATTGGAAATTACTAGATGGAAGTCAAGAAGAGCAATGGCTCAGAGAGAGACAGGAGGTGGCTTCAGATGGGGCGGTCAGGAAGGCCTGATGTTGACCAGGACCTGACTGAGATGAGGGAATGAGCCACACGGGTACCTTAGTGACATTGCAAAAGGTACCGCAGCTGTGAAGTCCCCAAGATGGGAGAGTTCTTGGCACGTTCTAGAAGCATCCACAAGGCCAGTGGGGCTGGAGAGCATGAGAAGAGAGGGATAGGAGATGAGACCACGGGCGTCCAGGGGCTACATCATACAGAACCTAGTGGGTCAAGATAAGGATTTTGGATGTCACTCTGAATGAACCGGGAAGTCGCCGGAGGGGCAACATGCTTTGAGTTTGGTGGTCACGGGCCGTGTTTTCGGGGGGTGCCAACCAAGGCCAGGGGCAGGCGCTCAGCTGAAAGGCGGTGGCGGCAGTCCTGGCCTAGGGGAGTGACGCGTCAAAACTGGAGAGGTGACCATGCAGACCGTGAGAAGTGGCTGGATTTGGGGACATGTCCTGAGTCCCTCGCCCGACGGGATTTGTCACCGCACGGGACACGGGGCAGGAAGGAAAGGGGACGCCAAGAGGGCGGTGCCGAGGTTTCTGGCCCGAGCGCCTGGGGACAGCGGGCTGGGCCGTTTGCAGAAATGCACGTTCGGGAATCTTCGCCCTCCGGACCGAGAGTGACCGACCCCTCTCCTCCCTCTCTCTCTCTCTCTGACCGTTGGCGGCAGTGCTCTGTGACGTGCGGGCAGGGCAGGGCCACCCGGCAGGTGGTCTGCGTGAACTACGGCGACCGCGTAATCGACCGGAGCGAGTGTGACCCGGACGACATGCCGGACACCGAGCAGGACTGCGCCATGTCCCCGTGTCCGCAGCGGGCCCCCAACGGCCGCTCGACTCAGCACCCCTCCCAAAACGCGGACTATCGCCCCCGGAGCCCCAACCCCAGCCGCACCCACGTGCTCGGGGGCAACCAGTGGAGAACGGGCCCCTGGGGAGCAGTAAGTATCCGCTGACGACTTTCCCTAAGTCGCTTTGCTTGGGACCCCCCTCCCTGGGTGCTCAGGTGGCCGTGAGGAGTCCTGGAGGCGACAGGTAGCGAGTCCCTGTAGGAGAATTAAGAGGACAGGGAGGCCGGGCGCGGTGGCTCACGCCTGTCATCCCAGCACTCTGGGAGGCCGAGGCTCGAGGATCGCTCAAGGTCAGGAGTTCGAGACCAGCCTGAGCAAGAGCAAGACCCCTGTCTCTACTAAAAAAAAAAAAAAAAAAAAATAGAAAGAAATTAATTGGCCAAGTAAAAATATATAGAGAAAAAAATTAGCCGGGCATGGTGGCGCATGCCTGTAGTCCCAGCTACTCTGGAGGCTGAGGCAGGAGGATCGCTTGAGCCCAGGAGTTGGAGGTTGCTGTGAGCGAGGCTGACGCCACGGCACTCACTCTAGCCCGGGCAACACAGTGAGACTCTGTCTCAAAAAAAAAAAAAAAAAAAAAGGACAGAGAAACTTTTCTGGAAAGGAATTCTTAATGAAAATCGCTTCCCTTCTTAGTATTTTGCAGCCTCAAAGTGGCATGGTGTCATTTGCGGTAGACTGTTGTCATGGTTTCGGGGGGTGGGGGGAAATACTAGTCTAGGTAAGATTTGTCCTTAGGAGAGAAATGCCACAACCTAATGACGCCAGCCCTGGCTCTGGGGGAGCATGCCTCAGTGGGATCCAAAGCCTGGATACTTTTAAATTTGGGGACCTCAGCCACTTCCCCCTCTCCTCTTTGAGCCTCAGTTTCCTCATCTGTAAAAGGATGATAACAGTAATGCCTGCTTTCTTGGGGGGTTGTAGGAATTCAACAATACAATGCCAATAGAGCGCTTTGCACGCTGCCTGCCGCAAAGAAATTAATAAATGTTGACAGTCGTCTTTCTTATTATCATTCTCATTATATCTATCCTTCAGATTAGGAAGTTCGGCCGGGCGCGGTGGCTCCCGCCTGTCGTCCTAGCACTCTGGGAGGCCGAGGCAGGAGGATCGCTTGAGCTCAGGAGGTCAAGGCAAATCAGGAAGGCCTTGAAAAAATATTTAATATCAAAAAAGAAAAATGTGCTTTGGAATGTTTTAGATTTTTTACTGAATAAGTTTTCTAACCACCCCCCTCCCCCCAAAAAATTTGTCGTGGATATTGGACGTGTGTCATGGCACTCCGGGAAGAGTAAAGTAGCAAGGGGCCTTGGGTAGTGACGTAGTTTGGTGCTTGCTAATCATTCAGGGGTCTTCTTTTTAATTGTTGACTGTTTACTTCTAGTACTGCTGGAAGTTAATTGTTTACTTGCTAGAATTGTTTAATTGCTAGAAGTTAATTGTTTACTTCTAGTCCTGCTAATTCTGTTTAAGTATTTCTGCACCAAAAAGAGTTGGAAGTTGGCTGTCTGTTTCCCACTGGGGTCTTGTTCCAGTAAACTAGATGTGCTGTCCCTTAAATACTAATTAGCCACTGCCATGTGTCCCCACGGCCAGCTCCATGCAGGGCAGCTCAGGTCACCCAGTCCCCTCTCTCTTGCCTCCCACTTTGAGGCTCCTTTTGCCTGGGCCAGAAAGGATTTCGGTTCTAAGAAATAAAAGTGTAAACAGATGAGTTAATCACAGAGGGTCCCATGCGTTTTCCTGGCTGAAAAAATTCAAAACTCACGCATGTGCATTCTAAAGATAGCACTAGGATTTAAAAAAAAAAAAAAAAAAACAGTGAAATCATATTCTTATTTAGGGCCACATTTGGGAATGATGCAGTCCTTTAAGACTGAATGATTGTGCCCCGGGGCGGAGTTCTTAATTAGGGAGGGTTAGGTAAGCTTTTTGTTAACAATGGGTGAGACCTTTCTTTTCCTCAGCTGTGCCTGGTTTTTGTTTGGGGATTTTTTTTTTCTTTCCTAAGTGGAGTGAGGCTGACGCTGGACAATGGGATTTTCAGGCCTTATGGGACAAGTGTGACCTACACCAAGAGCATGAAGGATGTACATGCATCTTTGCATTGTACAGAACACACACTGTACCTGGTCTCCCTGCCTTTGGTGGCAGAAAAAGGCAGCAAAATATCATAAACACTTAGAGAATAGCAATCAAGTTTTTCCATGATTTCTGGAGTCAGAACTTGACTTTACAGTAGATTTCTGCATAAACTTGAACCCTCTGCGAGTTTTTCCCTAATGTTACCAATTAGGGGTTTTGCAAACAATAGAAAAGAAACCGACTCTCTCACGTTGCAAGAAAAACAAACAAACTGAAACTGCTCATTTAGCCCCAGTAGGAATGGGAGGGGCCAGAGCCTCTTTAGGGATCTAGCTCAAGGGGTTGGCAAAGTTTTTTCTGCAAAGGGGCAGATAATAAATCTTTTCAGCTGTGTGGACCAAACTGATCCACTCTGTTGTTTACAGCATTAAAAGCAGCCGTGGACAGTGTGTGAATGAGTGGGCACCACTGCGTACCAATAAAACTTTATTTGTAAGAACAGGTGGCAGGCCAGATTGGGCCTTTGGGCTAAGGTTTGCCAACCCTTGGTCTCCAGAGAGGGGTGACTAAGGGACAATTTCTTTAGGCAGTTTCTGTCTCAATGAATCTCTTCCAGCTCTGTACCACCCTTGAGTTATTTGGCTGAGGATTCATTCAAATTCCCAGGGAGGGGTCTGATTGCCCTCCCCCTGGGCAGGAAGGGGCAGAATATCATGATAGGTAGACCAAGATGGCAGCTACCAAGGGGAGGATGGGTTATTTTAAGGAAAAATTGGGCTGCCAGATGGAAGGGGAAGTGTGTTAGACAGGTAGGAAAAATGAATATTCCCTCACCCTTTCCTTCCCGAAAGACCAGTCTCCCTTGTCGTGTCTAGTCTAGATGACAAATCTCATTTACGTTTTCACTAATAGGTGCCGGGTTTGTTCAAAGAAATCTTTTACCTGGGAAAATGTTATCATCTAAAGCAGACGGGAGCCCTGTCGGCAAAAGAAGTCCAGAGGGACAGTCTGCAACATGGGGATGGGACTGAGAATCCGTTGTAATCAAATAATGGCAAAAGTAGACCCCCCCCCCCAGAGAAAGATTATGTGCGACACTTCTCCTGTCTATGGGGTGTAAAGACTTAAGCCGGCCTGGGATTCGGAAAGTGCGAGAATGTGCAGTGAGAACTGAGCACAGTGGCTCACACCTGTGATCCCAGCTACTCAGGAGGCCCAGGCGGGAGGCTCGGGCAGATCACTGGAGCCTCAGGAGTTTGAGGCTCGGTGAGCTGTGTTCGAGCCACTGCATTCTAGCCGGGGTGGCAGAGCGAGACCCCGTCTCTGAGAAACCAAAAGCACGTGCAGCTCAACTGCTTGGTTCCGCCTGAGAGCCATCTGCAGTGCGTCACGTGACTCAGTAGGAAGGTCTGATTGGTCACTGGGCGGTCACTGCACATGGGCTGGCCTTGGGTCACGTGTCCGTCTTGCTCCAGTCAGCCATGTTGGAGGGCAAGTGTCACGTGATTTCTGGAGCTTTTCCTTCCGGTAACTCATGGGACCAGGCGGCAAGTCCCGTGACCCGGCATGATAGGGGATCATGGGGACATAACGGCGGTCCCCAACCTTTTGGGCACCAGGGACCGTTTTCCTCAAAGGCAACTTGTCCGCAGACCAGGGAGGCTGGGGGTGGTTTCGGGATGATTCTAAGGGCATTCCATTTATTGTGCATTTTATTTCCATTACTATTACATTGTGATATACAATGAAATCATTGTACAGCTCGCCATAGCTTGGGGACCCATGAGTTATATATAGCATGGAGCCCTTCCTGGAAGGAAGTCTAACCATTTCACTGGGGGCAATAAAGTTCACAGGTGACATCCTAAAGGAATGATACAAGCTTATATTTTCAAGGGAAAAACTCAAGGGCCGAAGTATAGATGGCAGGTCTATGCGCACAACATGGAAGTCACTTTCTGACGTTTTAAATTGTGGTCCCCAGACAGAGCTAATTAAAATGACAGTTCTCTGTCCTAAGCTGGTTTTCTCGGACAGAGCTAATACATCTCTTATCCTGCTCCACGTTTTAAGAATTATACCCATTGTAAAATGAAATTGTAGATGTTGATTAGGGTGCATCTTCTAAGTCACTTATAGCTTGACCAGCGTAGGCAGGGACATCGAACAGTCGTCCAGTGTAGTCAGAAACAAAGGGTAGTCACGTCTTGATACGGAAGAAGCTGATTAGCAAGGAGCATGATCTGAGCAGAGTTTGGAATAATACCAGTTTGAGCGAAGGTTGCATAGACAGCACGAGTCAGCCTTCAGAACCTGGAGCTAAAAACACGCTTTTGCAAAGAAATGCAGCTTGAGTCCTGATAGTTCCTGGGAAATGCGTTGCTTTGAGGACCAGATGGTTCTTTTACAGGCAAACCGATTTTACAGCTGAAGAGTCAGCGTGCAGGATACCAGCAAACACATTGGGTTTGGAAAGATAAGGACGTTATGGAAACGAAAAACACACACACACACACACACGCACACTCCAGGTGTAGATGAATAACAGACTGTGAGAAGCTGCTGTGGGAAATGAACTGAAATGCAAACATGAAACGATGAACGACCACGAGAGAGAGGCCGTGTGTGTGTTAGAACCGAAAGTACAGCTCAAGGGACGGTTGCCCAGATGGGTTGCAGCTAAGTTCACTGGGGAAGCGAAAAATAAATAAAACAGATCGTGCCACCATTAGCCACTGAAGTTTTAGGCTGTTTGTTGTAAAGGGAGAGAGAGGACCATTTATCTTGTAGGCCAGGTGTCCTCAAACTACAGCCCGAGGGCCACATGGGGGCCACCTAGCACATTTATCCGGCCCTCCTCTGGGTGTGTGTTTTTGCCGCCGCTGCCTGTCCTGCTTAGCAGCCGACTCGTCCCGGGCCCACAGTGTGCACACTCCAACGGTCTCGGGGACAGTGAGCTGGCCCCCCGGTTTACAAAGTTTGAGGACCCCCTGATCTAGGCAGTGATGTCTTAAGTGGCATGCCGTGATGTTTTCCTGGAGTAATTGCATGAGTTCTTCCAGAATCTTCGTTTCCGCCACTGGCAACTCGCTAAGCGTGTAATAGGACCTCCGTGTTGAGGGAGAAGTCAGATATTGGTTCTCAGTAGGCTCTTGGAGTTTAGAAGAGAAAAGGATTCAAGTAAACCGTGGTGTACGCCAACACCTCCCGTAAGCCCCCCCCCTGTCTTGAGATGCAGAGGGGATAAAGGGAGGGTGTTAATGGGCCAGGCTTTGGAAGTCAAGGTGTTGTCACTCGTGGGAACTTATGACCCCGCCCCGTGGCCTGGAGCCGTCCAGAGGGGAGCCCCATCCGCCCTGCCTCGACAGGTGTGTTATATCCTGCGGCACCTGGACGGCCCCGCTGCAGGGAGTTCTCGGAGACCATGCAGCCTCGGGGTCCCGCCGATGGCTGAGGACGGCTCTCATCACGTGTGTGTCTGGCCTCCTCCACCACCGCTGCTCCCTGTGTCCGCAAGGCTGAGAGGGGGTGGGGCCTAACTTGCCGGCTGCGTGTTTAGTGTTGCCAGCACCTGTGCGGCGGGTCCCAGCGGCCGGTCGTCGTGTGCCAGGACGCAGAACGGGTACGCCGCCCACGGACTGCGTGAGAGGATCAAGCCGGACGAGCAAGACCCTGTGAATACCGCCGTGTCCTCAGGGCGCTACGGCCAGCTGGGGCGAGGTGAAGAGGGAACGCTCCCCAAACACGCCGCAGCGATGGTGCTGGCCCGACGGTAGCTCGCCCCTGTCTTGGCTTTAAGGAAAGGAAGGGACAGCTCTGGTAACAGCTTCTGATTTGGGAGTAACCAGGAGACCCTTTAACTAATTCTGGCTATGTAAAGTACATTCACGGGGCCGGGCACGGTGGCCTCACGCCTGTCAATCCAAAAAAAAAAAAAAAAGAAAAAAAAAAACAAAAAATAAAAATAAAAAACACAAAAAAAAAAAAGAAAAAAAGAGAAAAAGAGAAAACAAACAAACGAAATAGCACTCTGGAGGCCGAGACGGGACCCGGATCGCTCGAGTCAGGAGTTCGAGACACAGCCTGAGCAAGATCAGAGACCCCCGTCTCTACTAAAATAGAAGAATTAATCTGGCCAACTAAAAAACTATAAAAAAATTAGCCGGGCTCGGTGGCGCATGCCTGTAGTCAGCTACTCGGGAGGGCTGAGGCAGGAGATTCTGAGCCCAGGAGTCTGAGGTGCTGTGAGTGAGGGCTGACGCCACGGCACCTCCACTCTACGCCCGGGCACAGAGTGAGACTGCTGTCTCACAAAAAATAAAATAAAATAAAGTAACTTTCGACGCACAACGCAGCGCAAGCTTGAACTACATAAGGAAGAAAACAAGGGAAGGAGTCTGATAACATATCCAGGTTTAAAGTTGTTTGTTCCATACTCTGCGATCGATTAAAATGAGGGGGTGCTTTTAAAGTGATTGAAAACATGGATTCAAGTTGGCCGCCATGGAAGTCTGGCCTCTTCTGCGTAGTTTTGGGGGTGTGTGGTACACCTTGAGTTGCCATGGCAATAATGTCCGCCCAGATTGCCAAAGTCCTGGTGAAGGCAAGAATAATAAGGGGTAATTTATTCTTCCTGGGAAAGATGATGTTTTCATTGATTCTCAGTGGAGACATTGCCTGTATAAGTCTCCAAATATGACATTCTTCAGCTGTTAACCTTTCCAGAGTTGCTTGCTGGACCAATACAGGAAGTGCAGTATTTGGTGCACCACGACAAAACTGCGTCCCATCCCAGCGCCTGCCTCTTCCCAAACTGTGAACGTTGGCGAATATGTTCGCTTTTCCCGGTGTTTCTATCCCTGATCTGCCAGCTGGGGGTGTATGCAGCGCCACTTCGCAGTCTTCATGGCTGTGATGTCGACGTAGTGCCTGTCACATGTAGCCAACACAGGCGATTGATTAACTGCTATTATATAAGAATGATCGTTTGTCCGCAGACCAGGGAGGCTGGGGGTGGTTTCGGGATGATTCTAAGGGCATTCCATTTATTGTGCATTTTATTTCCATTACTATTACATTGTGATATACAATGAAATCATTGTACAGCTCGCCATAGCTTGGGGACCCTTGAGTTATATATAGCATGGAGCCCTTCCTGGAAGGAAGTCTAACCATTTCACTGGGGGCAATAAAGTTCACAGGTGACATCCTAAAGGAATGATACAAGCTTATATTTTCAAGGGAAAAACTCAAGGGCCGAAGTATAGATCGCAGGTCTATGCGCACAACATGGAAGTCACTTTCTGACGTTTTAAATTGTGGTCCCCAGACAGAGCTAATTAAAATGACAGTTCTCTGTCCTAAGCTGGTTTTCTCGGACAGAGCTAATACATCTCTTATCCTGCTCCACGTTTTAAGAATTATACCCATTGTAAAATGAAATTGTAGATGTTGATTAGGGTGCATCTTCTAAGTCACTTATAGCTTGACCAGCGTAGGCAGGGACATGGAACAGTCGTCCAGTGTAGTCAGAAACAAAGGGTAGTCACGTCTTGATACGGAAGGAGCTGATTAGCAAGGAGCATGATCTGAGCAGAGTTTGAGCATAATATTAGTTTGAGCTAAGGTTGCATAGACAGCATGAGTCAGCCTTCAGAACCTGGAGCTAAAAACACGCTTTTGCAAAGAAATGCAGCTTGAGTCCTGATAGTTCCTGGGAAATGCGTTGCTTTGAGGACCAGATGGTTCTTTTACAGGCAGACCGATTTTACAGCTGAAGAGTCAGCGTGCAGGATATCAGCAAACACATTGGGTTTGGAAAGATAAGGACGTTATGGAAACGAAAAACACACACACACACACATGCAAACATGAAACGATGAACGACTATGAGAGAGAGGCCGTGTGTGTGTTAGAACCGAAAGTACAGCTCAAGAGACGTTTGCCCAGATGGGTTGCAGCTAAGTTCACTGGGGAAGCGAAAAATAAATAAAACAGATCCTGCCACCATTAGCCACTGAAGTTTTAGGCTGTTTGTTGTAAAGGGAGAGAGAGGACCGTTTATCTTGTAGGCCAGGTGTCCTCAAACTACAGCCCGAGGGCCACATGGGGGCCACCTAGCACATTTATCCGGCCCTCCTCTGGGTGTGTGTTTTTGCCGCCGCTGCCTGTCCTGCTTAGCAGCCGACTCGTCCCGGGCCCACAGTGTGCACACTCCAACGGTCTCGGGGACAGTGAGCTGGCCCCCCGGTTTACAAAGTTTGAGGACCCCCTGATCTAGGCAGTGATGTCTTAAGTGGCATGCCGTGATGTTTTCCTGGAGTAATTGCATGAGTTCTTCCAGAATCTTCGTTTCCGCCACTGGCAACTCGCTAAGCGTGTAATAGGACCTCCGTGTTGAGGGAGAAGTCAGATATTGGTTCTCAGTAGGCTCTTGGAGTTTAGAAGAGAAAAGGATTTCAAAATAAACCGTGGTGTCCGCCAACACCTCCGTACCTGTCTGAGATGCAGAGGGGATAAAGGGAGGGTGTTAAATGGGCGGCTTTGGAAGTCACAAGGTGTTGTCACTCGGTGGGCAATTATGAACCCCCCCCCCCGTGGGGGGCCTGGAGCGTGCCAGAGGGGAGCCCCATCCTGCCTGCCCTCCAGGTGTGTTTATATCCTGCGCACCTGGACGGCCCCGCTGCAGGGAGTTCTCGGAGACCCTGACAGCCTCGGGTCCCCGCCGGATGGCTTGAGGACGCTTTCCATCACGTGTGTGTCTGGCCTCTCCACCCGCTGCTCCTCTGTGTCCCCAAGGCTGAGAGGGCGGTGGCGCTAACTTGCGGCTGCGTGTTTAGTGTTCCAGCACCTGTGCCGGCGGGTCCCAGCGGCGGGTCGTCGTGTGCCAGGACGAGAACGGGTACGCCGCCCACGACTGCGTGGAGAGGATCAAGCCGGACGAGCAGAGAGCCTGTGAATCCGGCCCGTGTCCTCAGTGGGCCTACGGCAGCTGGGGCGAGGTGAGAGGGGGACCCGCTCCCCAAACCACGCGCAGCGATGGTGCTGGCCCGACGGTAGCTCGCTCCCTGTCTTGCTTTAAGGAAGGAGGGACTAGCTCTGGTAGAAGCTTCTGGATTTGGGAGTAACCAGGAGACCTTTAATAATTCTGGACTATTTGTAAAGTACACTTACGGGGCCGGGAGCCGTGGCTCACGCCTGTCATCCTAGCACTCTGGGAGGCCGAGACGGGAGGATCGCTCGAGGTCAGGAGTTCGAGACCAGCCTGAGCAAGAGCGAGACCCCCGTCTCTACTATAAATAGAGAGAAATTAATTGGCCAACTAAAAAAATATAAAAAAAAATTAGCCGGGCGTGGTGGCGCATGCCTGTAGTCCCAGCTACTCTAGAGGCTGAGGCAGGAGGATCGCTTGAGCCCAGGAGTTGGAGGTTGCTGTGAGCGAGGCTGACGCCACGGCACTCACTCTAGCCCGGGCAGCAGAGTGAGACTCTGTCTCACAAATAATAAAATAAAATAAAGTACACTTATGACCACTAAGAGGCAAGCTGAATACATAGGAGAAGAAAACAAGGGAAGAATCTGATAAAATCAGGTTTAAAAGTTGTTTGTTCATCTCTGATGATTAAAAAAATGGGGGGTGCTTTTAAAGTGATTGAAAACATGGATTAAGTTGGCCCATGGAAGTCTGGCCATCTTCTGCGTAGTTTTGGGGTGTTTGTGGTACACCTTAGTTGCCATGGCATAATGTTGTCCCCTCAGATGCCAAAGTCCTGGTGAAGGCAGAATAAATAAGGGTAATTATTCTTCCTGGGAAAGATGATGTGTTTTCATTGTAGAAGTGCAGAATTGCCTGTATAGTCTCAAATAATGACATTCTTCAGCTGTTAACCTTTTCAGAGTTGCTTGCTGGACCAATACAGGGAAGTGCAGTATTTGGGACAGACAAAACTGCGTCCCATCCCCAGCCCTGCCTCTTCCAAACCTGTGACCTTGGCGAATAGTGTGTCGCTTTGCCAGGTGTTTCTATCCTGATCTGCCAGTGGGGGTGATGACAGCCCCAACTTCCCAGTCTTCATGTTGCCAGGTGTTTCTATCCTGATCTGCCAGTGGGGGTGATGACAGCCCCAACTTCCCAGTCTTCATGGCTGTGATTCGACGTAGTGCCTGTCACATGCCTAGCACACAGGCGCCATTGATTAACTGCTATTATAATAATGCATTCATAATTAATGTTAATAATAGTCACTAATAGTACTATTATTATTAAATGGGTTTGGTTTTGGTTTTCTTTTTTGAGACAGAGTCTCACTTTGTTGCCCAGGCTAGAGTGATGGCCGTGGCGTCAGCCTCGCTCACAGCAACCTCCAAACTCCTGGGCTTAAGCGATCCTCCTGCCTAAGCCTCCCGAGTAGCTGGGACTACAGGCATGCGCCCATCCGCCCGGCTCATTTTGTCTATATATATTAGTTGGCCAGTTAATTTCTTTCTATTTATAGTAGAGATGGGGTCTTGCTCTTGCTCAGGCTGGTTTCGAACTCCTGACCTTGAGCGATCCTCCCGCCTCGGCCTCCCAGAGTGCTAGGATTACAGGCCGTGAGCCACCGCGCCTGGCCTAAATGGGGCTTTGAGCCCCTATTATACCTATTACATATCAGGCTTAGATGCTTACTATTCTATGTTCAATTTATCGTGTTTCCCCGAAAATAAGACAGGGTCTTATATTTTTTTTCCTCAGAAGCACCCTAGTAGAGACTTAATTTCAAGGGGATGTGTTAATCTTTTTTTAAATACTTATCAACCATCTAATTGATTCAAATGAGTGAGTCGTCTCTTCTGGAACATAACATCCTCTCCAACCCCGAATCCCATCCTGAATGATCTTGTTCGGACTCCTATTTCCTTTTGAACACTGCCCCGATCTCTCCTGTCGAGCAACTAGAGCTCTTCAAGGGGCAGATGAGAGCGGCTGCCGTGTTTCTTTCCCGCTCGCGACGACATCGCTGGGTTGTGCAGATGCGCTGCGGTAGCCCACCCATCATCAGGGCTTATTTTCATAGCCACGCCGCGCTGGCTATACTAGGCGGCTTATTTTCATAGCCACGCCCACCACCAGGGCTTATTTTCGGGGTAGGGCTTCTATTGTGCACATGCTTAGAAATCCTGCTAGGGCCTTTATTTTGTAGTAAGGTCTTATTTTCGGGGAAACACGGTGTTATAATAATGTATTAATAATTACGTATTATAATATCTATCATTACATAGAGTAGTATTATGATTAAATGGGGGTTTGCAGCCCTATTATACGCTGTCGCCAGTACTGGGAGCGGCCTTAGT
>NW_017968519.1:799269-815751 GCF_000165445.2 Microcebus murinus
GCTGTGATTCAAACGTAGTGCCTGTCACATGCCTAGCACACAGGGCGCCATTGATTAATAGATGCTTACTACTCTATGTTCAATTTCCCAAGGGTCTATTGTAATCCGCAGAGAGAGTACACACTTAAAGCTTGTTGAGTTGTTCTGTCTTGATTGTAAGATTTATCCAATTAAGCATGAGAATTAACATCTTGGAGGCCCCCAGTGCCAAGAGAGGGGAATACAGACACAGATGAGCTTGCTGGGCATGTTAGTCTATACCCGTGGCCAACCGAAACCGTGTGCGTGTCTGCATCTCGCGGTTTCATACACGTAATCCGGGGCAGCCCCGGGCGGTCATGGCGGATTGTCGGTGACTCTCATTGCCAGTGATGTCATTCCGGAGAGGGGGGTGACGCTTGGTGACTCATTCATCGGCTGGGTTTCCCAAAACCCCTCGGGAAGTTCTGTCCCTCGGGGCCTGTCATTCGGCTCCTGTCCCTGGATCCGGGCCAAGGGCGGACTGCGGATTTGCTGGGGTGCTTGCTGTCAGCGCGGGGCAGATGGTTCCAGATTCCGTGGGGGAGAGCTGGCCTTGGCCCAGCGGGGAGACCCAGCGTCAGGGTTCCTGGATGCGAGAGCAGCAGCTCCGTCCAAGAAATACAGCCTGTTCCTGCTCGGGCGTTTGGATCTAGCCCAGCGTCAGAACTTTGTCCGGCGTTCCCGCCACCACCGGCTACTCGTCCCGGGGCTCAGGAGTTTGAGACCAGCCTGAGCAAGAGCGAGACCCCATCTGTACTAAAAAATAGAAAGAAATTAATTGGCCAACTAAAAATATATAGAAAAATAACTAGCCGGGCACGGTGGCGCATGCCTGTAGTCCCAGCAAGGCTGATGCCACAGCACTCTAGCCCAGCAACAGAATGAGACTCTATCTCAACAACAACAACAACAAAAATTTAAAAAAATAAAAAATCACCAATACCAACACAAAAAAAATAAATACCAAAAAAAAATAACCAATACCAATACAAAAAAAATAAATACCAAAAAAATAACCAATACAAAAAAATAAATACCAAAAAAATAACCAATACAAAAAAAAATACCCCAAAAAATAGCCAATACTAATACAAAAAAAAATAAATACCAAAAAAAAAAATAACCAATACCAATACAAAAATAACAATAATAATAATAACCATTCAGGCCTGTTGTGCATTTCACGGTTGGCATACCAATTTGACTTGGTTCCATCTCGCCCAATGCCATGATAGAATTTGCTAGAAAACCGTTCCTTGGGGGAAAAGGAAGTTTGCCATTCACCCTCTAGAGAGAATCAGCGCAGCCTTTCCTTCCCGTCCCTGCAGTGCAGCCAGCCGTGCGGCGGAGGGGTGCGGACCAGGCTGGTGGCCTGCCACCGGGCCAACGGGGAGCGGTTCCCGGACCTGAGCTGCGAGATCCTGGACAAGCCGCCCGACCGGGAGCAGTGCAACACGCACGCCTGTCCCCGGGACGCCGCGTGGAGTGCCGGCCCCTGGAACCCGGTACGGCCCTAACTCTTCCCGCTTGCTAGCCTGCCTCTCTAACCGCGGGGCGACAGGTGCATGTCACGCGCCCAGGGGCGTCCCGCAAACCGTGCCAGGACTAGTCTGACGGTCTCCCCACGGCGTCGCGCGGTAGCATTCGCTGTCCGGGATGTCGCCAGAGCGACCTAACGGAGCACGTGCCCCTCGCTGGGGACCTGGTCCCTAGAAGCGGCTGTCTCTTCCTGGAGGGACTGACGTTGCACGCACCTGTGTGCAGTGGGACGCCAGCAGGCAGCCCCATAGATCGCAGGGACTCTTTCCTTTTCTGAGCTTTAGTCGTCTTGACTCTGGGGAAAGACAACCTGCTTATTGAGGCCAAAGCGATTTTCTTTCCTTGGGTGACTACGCTGTTTGCCTGGGTGTGACTTGGGGGTCCCGTTCTCAACGTTAATCCCCACAAGGCTGTGCCTGCAAAATAGACTAAAACCCTTCTGAAAATGCAAAAGACCCACCGTGCAATCAGTGACCCCCCGGTGGTGCCTTTTGTGGTGTCTGGAATGTTCTGTCTCTTCCAGCCGGACAGGAAGCCCGTTTGAGAACCACCACCCCACCCTTTTCTTTTTTCTTTTTTTCTTTTTTTTTTTTTTTTTTTTCTTTGGTCCTGGTCTTCATTTCCTACCTGCTAAGCTAGCAGCTGGCATGGTGACACAGGTTTGCCACTGTAAATACGAATGCAGACTTCGGGGGCAGCTCTTGGCAAACGGAAAGGATCGGCTGGGTCAAAACAAGACTTTGGCTGAGTCGTGTCACCAGCTGCGTAGCCGTTTGGGCCCGTTTCATGGAAATACGTAATCGGCCCTGTAAATACAGCAATTGCACTGAAGTTGAATTTAGTACTAGAGTTAAGTCAGACCAGGACCTTTTGTATTTCACCTGGTTCTGGGGGGAAAAGTATTAACCATTTCTCAAGAGCAGATTAGGTGGGGTGACATGGTTAAGATTTGTTGACGCTTCTAAGAGTTAAGGGTTTCAATGTCTGCAGGTCTAACACTAGCTGTAAACCCACCGTGCTTTTGTATTAAGTAGAAATCTAGGAGAATTTAGAGCATTATCTCATCTGGTATTATTTAGCTGGGTTCTAAGGATTTTTATTCAAGAGCTTAAAAAAAATGCTTCTCTGAGTCAGATGTACCTTTTTGCCTACAATAATGGCATGCTTCCAAAATGAACATTTTTCGAGAAGATCAGAAATAACCTTAGACTCTCATAAACATCCTCTGAAATTCCCAGCTTCCCTAATCACCTGTTATGTATTATTTTTCATCAAATTTTCCCTCTTGAGCTCATTATATTTTCACCCTGTTCACTCAACCAATAGCAACACTGACAAGAGTTATGTTTCAAAAGTCTACTAGCTCTCTAAAAAGTAATATTTCGTTAATTTTGAGCAAAAAAAAAAATCTCTTAACCCTTAGAAAGGGTTACACAAGACTCTTCATTGCATACTCCTGTGGTTTGATGAAAAAAAAGAAATCCGTATTTCCCTTCTCCAAACTCTAATTCCATTGATCACACCATATTTTTCTTTTAGGAAGAATTATTTGGGAAAACAGGGAGACAGCATAGTCCTAGAGAATTATCCATTAATTTCCACAGCATTCTCTTCCTTCAACACTTTTTGAATATAGCTCAAATTTTTTTATGCAGAATCTCCCATAGATACTTTAAGAGCATAAATGTTTAAATTTTAAAACATGAACTGCTAATTATTTTAACTGAAGACATGGATTTTATTTAATGCAGTTGTTCTTCTTGAGCCTGTGCATAGTTTTCTGAAATAGAAGAAGAGAGAGAAAGAGAGAAATTCTAAAGCTCTAGTAGGCACAGAAGCAAATGCATGGATTTTAAAAACAGTTTTGCTGCGTAGATGATTTTAATGCTTTCTTTATAAAGTGATCATTATTCAGATATGCATTTAAAACCTCTACAAGCCTAAAAGCAAGACCACTTGTGCAAGGCTTTTTACTTGTGATTTAAAAAAAAAAAAAAAATTAAGAGCATTTTCTTTAAGTAGATACATTTGTGATATATCACTTTTCCTAACTACGTGTGTTAAGAGGACAGTCTTTCAGATTCTTAAACTGTAGGATTTGGAGTTTAATTTCATGTTTATTTCTGTGGATGCCTTGGTATCCTGTCTTAGTGATTCTAAATTGCAGCATACCTCAGTGAATTGTGTTAATAGCCATAAAGCCACTTCGATGGTGCTTTGTCATTGTAACTGACGGTGAAATTAACAACAGCAAAAAGTATATTTGAGGTGCTAACATGTTGCTTTCAACAGAAAGCAAATTAGATTTTTTAGAGACCCAGAGTAGCAATTAGTCCTTCTGCCTGGTTGCTTTCTCTCCCCCAGTACTCCCTAGCAGTAAAGATAATAATGTCAAGGCACAACTGTGCTGCATGAGTTAGCCTTCTGCAAGGTCAAAATGCAGATAGCTTGTTATTTATCAGCACTTGTTACTAAAGAGCAGCATTTAGAAGAGAAACCCCGCATCACCCTTAATTTGGCTTCCAGAATCCCCAAAATGAAGCTTCTATGATAACTTAGAATTCAGGTGCCCATTTTAGACCGACATTTGGTTCCGGCTCAAGTCAATTGCAGAAGTTAAGAATCATGATTTTTGAAAACCATCCTCTAAAAATTCAGCCTGTTCTATCTTTTTTTTAAAAAAAATGTGTCCTTGGACTCTTGTTTGGTCATTATTTTTTTTTTTTTTTGAAAAAACAATATGTGTCTTCAACTAACCTGCCTTTGCATCACCTACTGCAGCCAGCCCCAGCAAAATCCTCAGTAGTCAAAAAGCACAGGTCCCCCGGCTAGAAGGATCAATTGGAAGGAGAGCTCCTGTTCTATCAAACCACAGCAGAAAGTAGGGGGAAAATCCAGAGCATTCTAGAGCAAGCCCATGCATCTAGGTAATTAAAGTTTTAAAAGTCTGCTAGGCGGTTCCATATATCTGAGATGGTTCTTTGATATTCCTTTGTGCACTGCCATGTGTCCACCTGCTGACCACCATGGAGGCTGTGGTTTTCCTTAGGAGAAATGGCTTGTTTGGGTTTTTATGACAAACCTAAAAGTGTTCTCTGAGCCGTGCCTTTTAGGTGCATTGGAATATGCCTGTCGACCCAAATAATGAGAATTTATGAGCTCACGGAGGAACTGTGCTTTTGTTTCTGCCTGGCCAACTTATGAATTTGTATCTACCTCATTTTGGTATTAAAGTTTGCAGCTTTTATAGGTAGCAAGAGAAAATGTTTGACATTAGTGTTTTTATAACCTCACTGCGTCTATCCTGTAGAAAAAAAAATAAAGATTGTAAATATCACCCCCATGTTTTTTCTAAACACGGTTTTAAGCAGCCACGCCTAGTATTTTCTGAATATTTTGAGCAGCACAGATTTCTATGTGTTTAAATAATAAAGCATATTTATTTTTTTCATGTTATTTAATTTTATATGCAATGTTTAAAAATCAGTGTTTATCAGCAGAATGTAAAGGCAAGTAGGCGATGTGAATTAGACATGAATGTATATGTTTCTTTTGGTTTAAGAAGATGCATTTTAATTTTGTAAATTCTCTCCAACCTGTACAATCTCCCTCCAATCTGAGTAGCCCAGTGCCAAGCTCTGTGTAACTGGGTAGCTCAAAGCGTGTATTTTAAAGGGATCTTTATGAAATATTTCTGAATTGGAAATGATGCTTAGTTATATAAACAAAAATGTATGAGGCTTAACATTTTGTTGGGTATTTTTTCTAATGCTGTTGTCCTGAGTCGTGGAGTCTCAACTATGAAATATGAACGTTCCATTTATTGAATTTGTAGATAATGACAAAACATGGCCAGAAGACAAAATGAGAGATTAGAGAGAAGTGGTTCTAAACACAGAAGAGAAGCTAGTTACAGGAAAAAGCAAATCCAATGTGCATAAATTTGATTGCACCTTATTCCTCGTGTTTAGAGAACAGGAAAAGCCTTCCAACATTGGCCAATTTTGTTATTTGTTCACCTGCCTTCCATTTCAGGAAAACATTTCTTGTCGAAGAAAAATTAAAAAGGACTATAGCAATCAACTTGGACATTTCAAGAGAGCGTACCCTTTGCAAAAAAAAAAAAAATCTAAATCATAAAAGTGACAGGGGAGGCCTAATGAGACGTCATTTCCTTGCTGAGCCTACATTTTGCACTGTAGTTTATTACGATACTTATGACTGAGAGGACCCAAATAAGGGGGTTCCTGTATGAGTCAGACTTTTTTTTTTAATAAGATGACTTTTTCCAAGTAGATGATGATAATAGCTAACTTCTACAGAGTATTTCCCATGTACCAGGCCAAGTTAAGCAAACACACATCACATTAATGCTCTTGTTCTACCCCGTGAGAGAGGTGCTGTTAAAACCCATTTGACAAAGTGACAATCTACTTCAGTGATACAGTCTCGGGGTCATTGTACTGACTAGATCAATCTTATTTCGGTGGAAACAAACAGCCTATGTTCAGAATCAGTGCTTAGGCTCCTTTTTTATATTCACAAAAGGATGTGCCTAAAACTGAAACTTTAACCTCAAATACTGTGTAGCTAATTTTGACATCATCCATTTGACTGTAGCAGCAGAAGATCCAAACTCATTACTGTCACTGCTAAATTCCCATAACCAGCAATTATGAAAAATGTCCAACAACTATTTGGGGAATGGCAAAACATCCCTCTCTGTCATTTGAAAGATGTAATTTTAGCCATGTTAGAAAGGTGATATCAAGATTTTGACTATAAGGAATATCACATAATAATGCATATGTGTTTTTAATATGTTTTGTATTTTTACTAAAATGAAGACACATTTTAAACATATTGCCAGCACTTATGAAAAATAATGGCCACATTCTTTGGCTACATCAGTATGGAATAAACAAAAAAAAAATAAGACAGTTTTTTGAGGAGCAAAATCTTACATGGATTTACAGCGTTTACTTGAGTTCAGTGTAGAATTCATCTCCAATGTGTTCAGAATAATCCAAACACTTGCCTGTATCTATTTCATTGGAGATAATGCTTTGCAAGCTTTTAATATTTTTTTTTTTTCGGTATTTGCAGTGATTGTATGCCTATGAAAGACTCAGTTCTTTCTTTCTGGTAGCTATTTCCTGGTAGCTTGGCAGATTTCTATTTTTATGGGCTTGAAAATTCCAAACGCGGGGAGGAGTGGAGCAGGAGGTTATTGGATCTGAGGAGGAGTGTAGGTCTTCTCCCGGTCTCGTGTCATGGAGTTGCCCTTCTGGAACTGAAAGGAATAGCAACTTGGGAATGTGGAGTGGGAGGTAGAACTTGAGTCCCAGTATAATTGGCTGGAGGGAATCCTGGCGATTAGTGACGACAGTTGAGGACGATTTATTTTTGGGGGAGGGATGGGAGGAGTAAAAAAGTATGGGTTATTCCTTTAAAAAAAAAAAAGTTATTCATTTGTCAACAAATACTCTTTCAGTGCCTACTGTGGGCCAGGCACTGTTCTAGGCATCAAGGATTTTAGCAATGAATAAGTCAGACCTATCCATTCTAATGGGGCAAGACAAATTTTAGTATTAAATGAAGAAAACTAAACACATATAATTAAAGACCCCATACTTTGGTTTTTCCTGGCAGCTGCCCCCCACCACCACCATAAAAATAAAAATTGCTATTAGGGTGTGTGTGTATATATATATATATATATATTCATGGTTGCTGATGGTATTTGCTCAATACATATCAATTAGCAATCCTAGCTTTTAAATGTGCAATTGCCCAGTCATTTTCAGCGATAAATGCTGCCTGGCCAATGGCATGGAACTTTTAGAACTCTATCGGGGAATATGCTTCTATTCACTGTGACATTAGAACGCAAAGGTGGGTTTGGTGGAGTCGGGGATCAGTATGGAGGACCCGATTTTCTGCCTTCTCCCAGCCTTCCGTGGTCCGGGAGTCCCTTTTCCCCTTTGTTATTTAACGAAACCGATGGAAAGATCTGGAAGGCGTGGACGGCCACGCCCTCTTCTTTGCTCCTTGTTGTTCTCTCCTCCAGAGTGGGATCGTTGGCATGCCTGGGTTTCAGGAGCGCGAGTTTCCTTTCTAGAAATTTATAAAAATAGAAAATTTATAGAAAAAGAGAAGTGTATGTCTCTTGGGTAGTACAGAAGATAACGCATATCGGATGAACCCGGGAACCTGTCGTTCTTAGCAAGATCTGCAGCCCTTTCTCTTATAAGACAGAAGCTATGCCTTGGCCAACAGAGTCCAATACCTTTCTGCAGCGACGGAAATGTTCTCTCTCTCTCTTTTGCTTTCCAATATGGAAGCTTCTAGAGTCACGTGGCTAATGATGAGCTCTTGAAATGTGTTTAAATGACCAGGAAATTGTAATTTTGGTTTTGTTTAATTTTATTTACTCTAGATTTAAATAGCCACCTGTAGCCAGTGGCTACCATATTGGACAGGGCAACCTCAGGCATGGATCGGGACATCTTTAGCAATTAATAATAAACTAGCCAGGGCATCAATAAGCTTCTAAAAGTGAATTGGGGAGGAAAACCTAAGGTCAGCATGTGCGGAGTCCCTGTGTGGGATGCCCTTGCATCCAACGATTAGCATTCTCTTGGTCGCCTTGTGTTTTGTGTCGTCGTTTTTGGGAAACACGGGTGGGTGTTCCCTGACAGCTGGGCATTAGGAAAAACAGAAGACGGTGGAAGAGAGACCCTACAGGAACCAGCTGTCGTGATGAGTAGTAACTCCAGGGCTTTCATCGTCAAAGCAGCTGTTAAAACAAAAACTCTCCTCTTGCGCATCTCAGAGTTCAAGTGCATCGTGGCAGTTAAGTTCGGTTAGGGAGAAAGCATGTTTGCAAGCTCAGCGGGTTGAGAGGGCAAGACTTGATTGGTGCTTTTTAGGAGAAGGCAAAAGGAGAAAACACCAGGTAGCCACCTTACGTAGAAGCTTGACTTCCAAGCGATCATTCCCTCTTTGAAGAAGTTTCTGGAAGGCACCTTTTCACGGTCACTGAACCCAGTGGGTGAAGGCTGAGCAGGCCGGCTTTGCAGGACTCTGTTTCAAAGGCACGTCAGAAAAAAACAGAATTGAGGCAGCGTCTCCTCCATTACTACAATAATTGTCACTTCACCAAACTTAGCCTCTGCAGTGTCAACAAAACCCATGTGGGTTCATTCACGTTTACACCCTCTATTAAACTATCCCCTGCTCACCCCAAAAAATTAAATGCACGCAACAACATTGAGTGCACGTTAACTGATGATGTCAAAGATTCTCTTTTCCAGTGGCCAGAGAAAGTGTTTTTTCTTTCCCCTTTTGGGGCAAGATCCTGACGTAAAGTATAATCCAGCAGGTAGTGTGTTTTCTAGAAGCATTTGTTAATCTGTCATGCTCGGTATCAGGTTGTCTAAGCATTACAGCAGGCGTCCTCAAACTACAGCCCGAGGGCCACATGCACATTTACCCGCCTAGCACATTTACCCGCCCGCTGCCCGGTGTTTTTTGCCGCCGCTGCCTGTCCTGCTTAGCAGCCGACTCGTCCCGGGCCCGCAGTGCGCACTCTCCAACGGTCTGGGGGACAGTGGACTGGCCCCCTGTTTACAAAGTTTGAGGCCCCCTGCCCAACAGTGAGAAATAATTCTCCCTAAGCCACATTCTTCTAAAATATCTCAGAAAGTGAACGATTTAATATTGTGGCTTCAGTTATCCACAAAGGAGCTGATTGCCCTCTACTTAATTTTGCACAGTGCGTTTCCTCCCATGATTATAGGGAGGACTTTGATTTTTTTTTTTTTATTGTCACAATCGCTTACATTTTGGAGCTTTTATTTTGTGCCAGGAATTATGCCGTGCGGTTGGCCCACATTGTCTAAGTTTATCCTCTGTACGCGATGAAGCCGGCAGCATCAGAAAAGTTAACGATTTGATTCTAGGTCACACTGCTGAAGCAGGATTCGAACCCAGAATTTTCTGACTCTCAAGCCACTGCTTTCAGCCAAGACATTATCCCCTGGTATCACGGTGTAGTCGGTGGAATTGTGAAATGCATAGCCTCTGTGGAAAGAGGATGCCAACAATTTTAAGATTGTTTTGTTGTTGTTGTTATCGCCAAGTATAACTGTCTGGAACATTCTGGAATTAATTGAGGCATTTACAGATTTTGCTCAGGGGATGAGCAGAGCAAATTGAGGGGATGGGCCTGAGAAAACTGTTTCTTTTAAAATTAAACCAGGTAAAGAGCGAGATCTAGAGTGTTTAGAAGATTCTGAGGAAAGAGCATCCAATATTTATTAAGCACACACATTGGGTGATCTTTGTGACGTTTATTAATATAGGAAGAGAAATGGAAACACTCGAGGTGATAAAAGTGTTTTTTTTTTCTTTATTCAATAAATGCATAGATAATTAGGATCATCGGTCAAACTGTGTTAGAGATGGGATTTTGCAGATGTTTGCGGCAATGAGGTTTGTCGTAGAAAGATGCTATGTGCACTATATATAGCGAATTATGAAAAGTGATGAAATTACAATTTATCAAAAAGTGCTCTCATACGAGTAATTCTGTGGCTGAAGAAAAACACATTAGAGGTGTTGAAAGGCCTTCCAAACTATTCCTTGAGCTAAAACCAAGCTTACAAAGGAGTGGAATCACTCCTTTCGGCGATACTAAAATTCTTATCCGTGCCCACTGGTAGGACAGTCAGCAGCTTTGAGTCCTGGCCTCTCGTTCTCTTCCCTTCTTCACCCCCATTCTCCCAACTACCGCTGTCTTCCTCAGTCCATGTGGCAGGTGACTGATAAAAAAAACATAGTTATGGTTTGGGAAACCGGTAAGATAACGAGAAGGGGAATTTAACGGGGAAAACACAGAATGGGTCTGTCTGCTTCCTTTATCTCATCTAAGACAGAGGAAGAAATGTAGACACAGCAGGCACGTTCCAAGTGGAAATTGTTTCCCAGATCATTTATTTCATTGCCCCCCAAACCTTAATTCTCTTCGGGCCGACGAGGCCCACGGTTCAAGCTTGATGCCTTGCTCAGAGTCGGCATACTGCAAACACTGTCGAAATCAATGAGTGAATGAATGAGCTCGGCTACTCGGGAGCTAAATTTTCCACCACATTGGTCTAGAAATATGGAAATACAGAGCTCACGGGTAGTGAGGGCATCACTAAAGACGTAGGATGGCTCAGTGGTGGTGTAGCCATCGTGATACTCTGGCTTGGAGAGGCGTGTGGTATTTATGTAGGAGAGTGTCCTTGATTTCAGGGAACTAGAGTTTTGTAGGTGTTGGGACATTATGTCTACAAATTGCTCTCAAACTGGTCAGGCAAAGACCACATGATAATGGTATAGAGAGAGATGGGAGGAGCAAAGTGTGGTGAAATACTGGTGACTGGGGACTTTGGTTGAGGTCACAAGGGACTTTGGGATCTCACAGTTTTTCTCTGAAGTTGGAAATTTTTTGAAATAAGTTATTTTTTTTTTAAATTTCTTCAAGAAACATAAATATGTTCAGAGTGTGTATTTTTCTTCACAAGGAACTAAAGAGTAGACCTGGATTTATTTCACAAATTTGAACATTCTGGCGCATTTTAGGGAGCTGTTTTGAGTCTCAGATTTATTTGCACTGTGACATGATAATGAAAAAAAAAAGTGGTTGCTGGACTGAGAGCTCAGTGGAAATAGGATCTTTCTTACTTTTTCCTTGGTTTTTTTTTTTTTCCCCATGATTTTGTCTTCCCTGGTTTTCTTCTCTCTTCCCCCTTCCACCCCCTCCCAAAGGCGTCTGGGAATGGTGCTTTTTGTCTGCTGCCCTTTTATCAGAGAAACACAAACTTTTATTGCAAATCTTTTTTTTAATTTTATTTTTTATATTTTTTTTTCTTCTTTTTTTTTTGGGCTACTAACCTTCTTCTCCTACTGGATTGTTGCCAAGTCTTGCCACTCAATTCCAGTAGACATCTGGCCTTACGCAGACTCCCCCCTTTTTCTGCCGAAGTCCAGATTCCTTTGAAAACTAACGAGTTTCATTCCCCCCAAAAAATGCGTGCTGTTTGTTGTCCTTGAGTGTCATGAAAAGCCCCCACACAGCCGACTCACCGAAACTCCTGCGTCGCTCTTTGTCTTTTCTGAGTGAGATCATGATTTCCTTCTCGTTGGGTGTCTTTGGATCAGCGGGTGCCGCGTCCGGGAACCCTTGGGGTGGAGGGTCGCGGACGTGATGTCAGGGAGGAAGTGCTGTCCGGAAGCCCGTGTCTGTCCTTTGTTCGTTGTTGTACGTGGGAGTGGATTCCACGTTGTCACGGTTTCCACAGACCCAGCAGGGCTTCGCGACCTGCCTCCCCTCAGCGCCTGGTTGTCACAAATGGGGACGGGGGGCTGCTGGCATGTCATGTGGGTAGGCCAGGGACGCTGCTAAGTGTCCCACGGTGCACTGCACGGCCCCCACCAACAAAGAATCGCTTCACCCCAAACCTGGAAGTAGTGCCAGCAGGGGTACCTCCGGGGAGGAGAGGGAGGAAGTCCTATAAGTTGAAAGTCACGGTCGCAAGCCCTGAGGGATGGCACCGGTGAGCCAATGTTCTCGTCCCAGAGAGCTGAATTTCCCGTGAAATGTATGTGAAATCCCAGGAGGCCAGCCAGGGCAGGCAAACCCAAACAAAGGTTTTCCAGGATAAGCTGCAAATTCGAGGTCTCAAACCTGTCACAGCACGCTGTGCATTTATTTGCAAACCAGCCGGCAGCACCACTCACTTGGGGGCAGGGGTGGACGTGGGAAGAGGAGACAGATACTGTAAATGTGTACTGATGGGCCCGAAATGATCAATAGAAATTTCACATGGCACCTTTAGCAGCAAGAGTGATGGACTTTGGGGGAAAAAATGGCATCAATGTGGGTGGGCGTTTCTAAGCATCCAAGGGTTACTCTTCAACATGTTCATGACATTAGGATTATTCCAGTAGCACTGATCGTCCATGCGTGTAGCTTCCTTTTCATTTTATGTTTCAAACAGAGCTTCTCTCATGGGTGACAGAATTGTCTCCTAAGTAGCAGCCCAGCAATGGCTAGGAATCGTGCAGACTTGAGTCTCCAAGTTGAGTGGGCTTCTCCTTCGAGAACTCTTGTAAAAGTAGGGTTGATTCTAGAGAGCCTTTTACCTGGGACTTTCTGATTAGGGATAAGACAGAGGTACCTGGACGGTGAATAGGTACAAAGCAAGCTTTGCCAACCTTGGCTCTATAGACATCTGGGACCAGGTAATTCTTTGTCATGGGGGACCGTTTGGGGCATTGTAGGACATTCGTCAGCATCCTTGGCCCCTTCCCACTTGGTGCCCATAGCGGACCTTCTCGGTTGTGACAACCAAGTATGTCGTCTGACACTGGCAGGTGTCCCCTGTGGGCAGCGGGAACCCCTGGAAGTTCCGTGGATTCTTCATAGCAGAATTTCAGTTTCCACATTCCCAGGGGCCGTTAGGTGGGTGCAGCCTGGAGCATTGCCCTAACGCGTTTGCTACGACATTCCTGTTTTCTAAAGTCAGAGAAATCTTTGAGGTTATGAAGTTGTTCTCTCTCCCTCCTCTCGAGGGAGACACATTGGTTATGTTGTTGAGATCATGTTTCATCCACAATCAGTTACTTCCCCACCAGCTAAGTTGTTTTTTTTTCTGTTTTGTTTTAAACCAAGAGAAGAAACTACACACAGGCGATGGATCAGCTTTTACAGACGTGTGGCTTTTAACTTGGTTTTTCTGTCCATAGGCTGCTGGGAAAGAAAATTTCTGCAGTCCTGTCTCTCTGTGCATCTTCTTTTCCACATTGCAAATCTTTCCTGCTTCCGAAGATGGCAAATGCCGTGTATTTACCAGGCTCCGTGCCACACAGACTCTCACATATATATATATATATATATATGTATACACAGATTGGCAGGTGCAACCCTGAGATCAGAGGGCCAGAGAACATTTTAGATGATGTATCCTTCTCGGTCCTGGAAGGAAAATCAATCTCAATTCTTTTCTCCTACAAAGATCACTAACAATGGCCATAAACACTAAGAATGACTAAGAAAGCCTTCCACCAGAGGAGAAATCTACCGGTAGAGGAAAGGCAAGCAAGGTGACCCCAAGACACTGTGATCAACCTCAGAGTTTTTTGGTGGGACCTAAGCTCTAATGAAACATTGGATGTTCCCCACCATGCCCAAACTTTATTTGATGGAAGACCACAGAAATGTTTATTTAAAAACAGACTTGTGCACAACGTAGAAGAGACCGTGGTTCTTCATAAGGCAATGGCTGCCCCCTTCCAGAATTAATTAGAATGTTAAATTGCCAATGGCCTATGTCCAAGGCCCTTTAAAATTAGACACTGAATTTTGTTGATTTTTGTCTTTTATATATTATTCATTTTTTAATTTTTTCTTTTATCTCTCTCTTTTTTTTTTTACACCATCCTGAAAAAATGCTGACTGATAGACACTGAATTTTGAATTTTGCCTAAATATAATCTCACCGGGGATTCTAAGCTATAGATTGAGCACTGCAAGTCTTCCCTAAAAAAGTAAAAAATGAGAACGCACAGGCACTACGGAAAGCTCGCTGCTTTGATTGCAGGAGTTTCCCCGTTTCTCAGCCATCAGTGGGTGACTGATTGATTGTCTTACGTTTCTTGATGGGGCAGATAGAAGGTGCTGGTCTGCAATCAGCCAGATGGGTTTGGCTGGAAGTGGGACATAATAACAAAGGCCCGCATTTATTGAGCATCTGCTGCGAGGCACAGCCTGGACCAGGTGCTTCGAATGCATTCTTGCTAATCCCCACGTGATCCTTGCAAAGCGGGTTTCATGATACCCATTGTGCAGCTAGGCAAACTGAGACGCAGGGAAGTTAAAACAAGTCTCCCAACACCCTACAATCAACAGTTCTTGGATCCAGACCTGATGGAATCCGTAGCCCCTATGTTTTCCCACTGCCTTTTTCGGAGTTGGGGGAGGGACGGCTTTAGAAACTTCTAGAAACACTCGCTTTGATTCCGGACTCGTAAAAGAAACAAGCCCCTGTCCGAGTGGACACTGGGTTAGCCTCCTCTGCTTTGTAAAAGTCCCCAAAGCTGAGTCCTTGGGATCTGAATGTTTCCCAAGGGTTTGTAACCAGATTCCTGGTTTTGTTCATGATATACTACTTAGCACAAGTCAGGGGTAGCTGAATATTTGCGTTTTTGGATAGGACATTGTTACACTTCACGTGGCTTTCACAGAAACTCAAAAGTTGGACTTGGTCACCCAGCGAGCTCAGACTCTGAGATAGGTTGGCTTTGCCCCGGGACATTTCCAGTGCCCTAGAATGACAAGGACTGGGACATCCAAAGGATAGGTCCTGCTGAGCTGAGAGCACTAGGTCTTCTGGACGTAGCCTGAGATCTGGGTCACAAATACTCCACGTAAGAGAGGAGTAGAGAGTGAGCAGGCACATGGCCACGGTTTCCTTCTACGGAGTTCACTGTAGTTACAAAATCTTGGGTTTGATGTTGATTTTATCATCCTGGATATCCTAGACTTTGAGAGCCTTTTTTCTAAGGGAAAGAAAACCTAAAAAAAAAAAAAAAAAAGAATCAGATCAAGACGAAACTGAGACCCGTTGTTTTGAAACGAGTGTGAGACTTCAGTTTCTTGCCTTTCAGATGGTCCCAGGCAGAACGGAGATGGAAAAAAAAATACCAGCCTTGATAGAATCCACTCTGGTCTGTCGTCCCGTTTCTTTGTATTCTGTTTTCAGTCCGAGTGTCTGCATTTTTCCGTGTGACGAAAGGACGCTCGAAGGTGGCATCTTTGGGGAGGGGAAACAATAGGATATGACACTCAGGGTGTCATGGTGGCATCCCTGGCCGGGAGCTGAACTTGGAATGTCAGTCTTACCTTTGCAGGACAGTGAAGCATTCTTAGGTTCTGCTTGCGGTCTGCTTGTCTTACAATATATATTCTCAGATAAACTTTCCCTAAGATGTCCCCCGTGTGCAATATTTAGTTATGTAGCTATGAATTAAATATTAAACCACGAGAGTGCTTGGCCAGTGTTGGACAAGAGAGAAGAGAGAGCAATCGTTATTTATTTGGTTCTGGCAATAAACGGAGCATTGTGCAGAATGTTTAATCCCTAGATATTCTTGGGAGATAGGCGGCTCTGGGTTGTTTTGGATATTATTTATTCAATCTTGCATGCATTCATTTGTACATTCCATGAGTGTTCGAGTGTTTTCCATAAACCAGGCACTGTTCTAGGCACTGTGGTTACAGGAGTGAACAAAACACGAAAATCCCTTGAACTCATCAAGTTTATATTCTAGTGGAGAGTGGGGAGAAATTATAAATAACAAATAAAACAAAAAAGTAAGACATATGCCTTGTTTCCCTGAAAATAAGACAGGGTCTTTTATTTATTTTTCCTCAAGAAGACACCCTAGGGCTTATTTCCAGGGGATGTGTGTGTGTGTGTGTTTTGTTTTTTTCAGTACGGTACAACAATCTACATTTATTCAAATGTTAAGTCATCTTCTTCTAGAACATCATCATAACTCTCCAAACCCTGAATGTCTTAGGACTCTATTTCCTTTAGAACCATCAGCCCCAGTCTCTCCTGTCGAGCACTAGAGCTGTCACGGGGCAGATGAGAAGGGCTGCTTGTCTTCTTTCCTGTTCTGCGACGACATGCATGGGTTGTGCAGATGCGCTGCGTAGCCACGCCCATCACTAGGGCTGATTTTCATAGCCACGCCCACCACCGGGGCTTATTTTCATAGCCAAGCCCACCACCAGGGCTTATTTTCATAGCCACGCCCATCACCAGGGCTTATTTTCATAGCCACGCCCATCACTAGGGCTGATTTTCA
>NW_017968519.1:821020-839472 GCF_000165445.2 Microcebus murinus
TCTTTTTTGAAGCATGTGTAAGGTTGAAGATTGGTCTTCACCATCATTTTTCCCGTCTCTGGTTGGATGAACTGAAAAGCAGATGTTGCTGGTAAGAGCCTTGCAGAAAAGGCAAGGGAAGAAAATAGAACTGTGTCCAACCAGGTCTGACTGGCCCCAAATCGTGCACAGATCCCACGATCTTTTTCCTAATCCTATTTCCATTAATACATTTCTTCAGAGTAGTGTGAGAGCCGTTTAAATGTGGCAGAAAAAACATCAGAAACACAATGGTTTGTGTATGGCACTTTGAAACGCAAGGTCCGTAGTTGCAAGCCATTTAATTTACTGATTCTTTAATTTCCTCCGGCGTCTTGTCCTTTCATCCGAGTCCTTCTGGCCATTTCTTTACCAAAAGATAGCAGAAGGACAAAGAGAAAGCCACAGAGGACTCTGAACGGTAATGGTAGTATAACGTCACTTGGCCGGTGAGATCCCATAGAGGCAAACTGCAAAATCGGCCAGGCTGAGCGTGTAATTCGTGTGTGATTGTAGAGTGTGAAGGTGGACGCGTCTACGGACGATACAGGTCTTTCGCCTCTGGGATATGGGCCTTCAGAATGGTATGACTGTACTACCGATCTGCATTTTGGGTTATATTAATATCCACCCCAGAAAGCAATATTGGTAGAATATATAAACCCACTTCCGCGCCAACAAGGCCTTGTGGTGCGGTTTTGGCAGGCGTAGCGTGTTGCATGTCTAGCCTGGGCAGACGGCTGCCTCTCCGCAGCGTCATGGGAGAGAGGCGAATGCGCGGACTAAAAGACTCGGACTGAACAATGGCTGTTGAATGCAGCTCGGGTCCGGGGGTGCCTTTAAAATGTCCGTAGGATCAATAGGCATCTTTGGAGAGGACAAAGGTTCAAGGGTGGACCTGAGAGTCCAGGAACAGGACTGCAGGGTTGCTTTTCTGGCAGACAGCAGGTCCCGAAGGTGCTCAAGCTTCCCAGGCCGTCCCAGAGTCACACCCCAAATCACGTCAAGGGGGCTGTCCCTGAATGCCATCTGTCTTTCTGGCAGGACCGACATTCCAGGTAGCAGGAAACCCTCTCTAGCGGCCCATCACAGTCTGCCTTGCAGACACCAGAACCTTCGCTCAACTGTTCCCCTTCCCGTAAATTCCATCAATTACTACTCGATGCTTCTCCGAGCAGCTAACATCCCTACAACTTTCCCCCAGCCGCTCCTGTCTTCCCGCTGTTCATATCATCCCCTGGTAGGCTTGTGAATATACTTTTCACCGGTTGTACTCCTCTTTCCTTTGGAAAAAATGCCAGGTGTCGTACTCTGCTGATCAGGTGACAGAATCGAGATCGCAGTGACTTAAGACAAAAAAATCGCTGCAAAAACAGCCATGCACTTGGGAAAAGGTGGGATCAAAGGCACGTGATACGCTCCGCGCATCCCCGGGCGCACCCCGGGGATTTATGGGCCGCAGTTAGAAGTAGGAATGCCGCGTTTGCACTTCGGGTGTTCTTGTTTCTTTCTTGATGGAGAAGAGAAAGCGTTTGATATTAACTCTGCAGAAACAAGAAGACCTCTAATTGGGTGCATAACTATTTCCTATGCTGCTACCTGTTTCCCAAATAGCTCCCATGAATAAAGCCCCGGGCAGGGTGTCTAAGAATTGCGCAATAGAACCTAACCTGGAAAATTAAGCTAGTGAATGGGCGTGGCGCTATGAAATAAAAGCCCAGTGATGGGCGTGGCTATGAAAATAAGCCCTAGTGCTGGGCGTGGCTATGAAAATAAGCCCTAGTGATGGGCGTGGCCATGAAAATAAGCCCTAGTGATGGGCGTGGCTATGAAAATAAGCCCTAGTGATGGGCGTGGCTATGAAAATAAGCCCTGGTGCTGGGCGTGGCTATGAAAATAAGCCCTAGTGCTGGGCGTGGCTACGCAGCACATCTGCACAACCCATGCATGTCCTCGCGGAGCGGGAAAGAACACGAGCAGCCCTTCTCATCTGCCCCGTGAGAGCTCTATGGCTCCACATGAGAGATCGGGGGCCAGTGGTTCTCAAGGAAATAGAGTCTCAAGACATTCAGGATGGGATTCGGGGTTTGGAGAGTGATGATGATGTTCCAGAAGAAGACGACTTCACTCTATTTGAATCAGTGTGGATGGTTGTACCGTACTTAAAAAAAAATAACACATCCCCTGAAGATAAGCCCTAGGGTGTCTTCTGGAGGAAAACTAAATACAACACCCTGTCTTATTTTGGGGGAAACATGGTATATTGAATGTTAAGATTTATTTTCCCCCTCTACTAGGAATCTGGTCCGTTGTGAGCTGGGGGTGCAGCCGGGGAGCCCTCCGCCCCGTGATTCCTGGGGCAACGGGGGTGGAGGGCACGAGCCCCTCCCCCCGTGTCCCCTCCTTTGCTGGCCCTGCGGTCCCCCTTGCCGGGCGTCTGTCTGCAGGGCCGCCCGCTCGCCCGTCCTATTGACAGCGGCCTTCCAGCGTGCCCCCCCAGTGGACGTGCGATTCTCAGTCCCTTTTCTTAGACCTGTCGCGTCGCAAAAAAAGCGCTGGGGGCTCAGCAGGGACAGGAGATGACTCTTGCATCCGCTTTCTTCTTTGGTGTTCCCTGCCAATCTCAGAGGCCCCCAGCTCCTTTGCATGCTAATAAGCACCAGGGTGGCCGTAGCCGCAGACGGCCACCAGCGGGCCTGTCCCCACCGCTGGCTTTACGGACTGGAGTCACAGCCCTCGTTTCCCGGGGAACCTTTCTTCCCCTGCCCCCTCCTTGACAGTTTGGTCCCGAGCCATCCTTGTCTTGGGAGAAGCCCCCTGAAACCCCCCGCAAATGGGTCTATGTTGCCAATAAGGAGTGTTGTTTTTTTTTTGACAAAGGGACCGTGACAACTCCCTCCCCCCATGTCGGGGAAATGGAGCCACTGTGTATTTCGCTAACGGTCATCGCTGGCAATCCTGAGTCTCGGGCCAGGGAAGAAATGACATCACAGACCTAAATGGGAAACGCCAGTGGTTCTTGAGACAGTACGAGTGCTCGGGAAGTGACAGAGTAGGAAAGACAGGTGGCATTCAGGTGTGGCGTCTCCCCCTTCCTCGCGTTGGGGACAAGACGCCGTGTGAATGGGCGATCGTCTCTAAGGGAGACTGTTGAAGAAGGAATCTTCAACCTTGATGTCTACTCTCTGCATGTCTTTGTTGTTTTGTTTTTTTTTAATTTTATTTTTCTTTTATTTTTTGTTTAATTTTTTACTTTATATTATTATTCACTTTTTAGTTTTTTATTTAGTTTTTTTGGACTACGGACTTAAACCTTCCGCTGACTCCGGATGTCTTTGGAAAAGAAAGCGCTGGACTCGTTCACGGGTGTGAGATTTTGCCAAAGTCCCACCTTTGCCCCATGGATGCCTGCCTTAGAACGTTAATCTTAGAGTCTGTTAGTTAGCACGTAGTTTTAAAAAATACTCACCTTTTTAATTTCGTGTTGGGAGATATTTTAAAAGATTCTACTAAAAAAAAATTTAAAAGAATAAAAGATTCTACTGAGTAGAAACAGTCACAGGAGTGAGGATGAAAACATGCATTATTTGCATGCTATAGGGTCAAAATACGGAGAGCTTTGTATGCATTTTGTCATTTTTTTTTTTTTTTTTTTTGAGACAGAGTCTCACTTTGTTGTCCAGGCTAGAGTGAGTGCCGTGGCGTCAGCCTAGCTCACAGCAACCTCAAACTCCTGGGCTCAAGCGATCCTCCTGCCTCAGCCTCCCGAGTAGCTGGGACTACAGGCATGCGCCACCATGCCCGGCTAATTTTTTATATATATATCAGTTGGCCAATTAATTTCTTTCTATTTATAGTAGAGACGGGGTCTCGCTCTTGCTCAGGCTGGTTTTGAACTCCTGACCTTGAGCAATCCGCCCGCCTCGGCCTCCCAAGAGCTAGGATTACAGGCGTGAGCCACAGCGCCCGGCCTGCATTTTGTCATTTGATCGTAGCACCAGCTATCTTGGGTGTGGGTACTGCTATGGTCCTAGCCTTCAGACAACAGATCTGAGTGGAGAGAGGTTGAGTCACTTGCTTCCCAATGGCACCATGGTCCAATGGCGGATAGGATTCCAGCCCAGGTCTGTCTGAGTCCCAAACTCGGGCGACACTTCAGAGCAAAATGAAGACAAGCCCCCAACCCCCACCCTTCAGCCAGCTGCTATTTCCTAGGTTGGTACCCAGGCTCAAGCTCCGGCCTTGGGATCTGATCTTTCACTGGTGCCTTGGAACAAGAGGTCGGTACACTCATTCTTGTTCGCGTTGGTGTTGGCAATCTCTCAAAGCCACGGGTGCAGAGTCTATACCTGCTGGGTTGCCCATCACGCTGGCTCTCAGTGAGCATGCCCAGTTTGGAATGGAAAGAATCGGGGCGACTGGTTATTTGTAGTTAGTGAGTAAGTAATACTCGGAACACCAGAACCTGACCACAAACCGCCGGTGTGATTGGCGCCAAAGAGTGTTCTCTGCTAGGGACAAAAAAACTCCTAAGCCTGCATCGGCCCCTTCCTTGCTGGGACTTTGAGCAAGGAAGGACCTGCTTGTGGGAAGCCTGGGACTTTGAGCGCTCCGTGTCTCCATTTCTCTCGACTTGAATTTGCGAAATGAACAGGTGGACTGAAAAACCTTTGGGATGCTCTACAGTTCAGACATCCCAGAGATTTTTTGTTGTTGTTGTTGTTCCCCTCGGTGATTGGCGGGCCAGAATGTAGAAGCTGCCGCCTTTGGTTCTTGGTTCTTTGGTTCTTGGTTCTTGACCACGCACAGAGCTATACACCAGTCAGCAGGAGTCTTGATAACTCGCTGTGTGGCATCGGGCAGGCCTCAAGGGGTTAATGGACCCTCAAAAGATGGGCGAAAGGAAAGCAGAGGGCGACTTCAGTTCAGCAGCCCTTTATCGATGGGATCGGATGTTCGCTTTTTGTTGTATCTTTTTCTTTGCAAGGTGCAAATGGCATTGCGGAAAAAAGCATCTAAGTCAGAAATACCGACATTGCAATATTTCTGGGGGAGTGAGGAGTCAGAGGGTTCTAAAATAGTCTGAAGAGACATTGCTCGAGGGTCCTGGCTTCCTCTTGTCACCGTGCGTGAGTGGGGGTGAGCAGCCCGTGGTCTTAACCAAGCCCTCCTTCCAGGGCGGCGGAAGGGTTCACGTGGGGGTCCTGGAGACAGACGTGCTATCTTCATAGCCTGACTCTTCCCCGTCCTGGCTCTGTGACGCTGGGCAAGGGATGTCACCTCTCTGACCCTCAGTCTCTTCTTCTGTATAAAGCAATACTGGTAGGACCTGAGCCTCCAGGCTGCTGTTGGGATTCAATGGGGGAAACCAGTGTTCGCCAACCCAGCGTCCTGCTCAGACTGAAAGAGCGCCGTGGGGTGGCCTCTGTCGGTCTAAATACCTAATTGTGCCCAATTAGCCCAGCATTAGCCCTGTGAGTCAGATCCCCGGGGGTCCTGTCTTTCCAACCCGCGTGGAAACACGACGTAGAGTTTGTAGCATGCTTCTTCTGCCACGGCTCTAGCTTTCCCATGTTCCTTCGTTTCCATAAATATTTGCTGACCGGCTACAGAGTGGAAAGCGGTTGAATAAACATGGGTGAGTTGCAGCCACTATAGTTCTTCTAGGTGACAAGCCCACCGGTCTTCCTGGAACTAGATCTCTCAACCTCTACCCTTGCACTTGCGTTCTTTTTCCGGTGGAGCGGTTGTTGCCTTTCCCCATGGTGAGACACTCATGTGATAGTTATTTGTCACTGTATCTGTCACTATATTTGTCACTATAATTGGCAAGGGCAGTCCTGAACCTTGGGCACAAGTCTTGCATCCTCTCTGATCACATGCTTTCCTGGTAAAGTCTGACTCTGTGCTGCGTTAGACAAAGTCAGAATAAGAGCAGAATCAAGGCGAGCTTGTTGTCCTTATGAAAAGATACAACAGAATAGGTTTTGAATGGAGTGATTTAAATGTCATTTGCATATTCGCATAATGTCATTTGCATATTCTATAGAATCCCAGGGAAGGGGCCTTGAAGGGTAATTAACAGTCTCAAAACAGAACTCCGCCCACCTGGCTCAGAGTGCCTGTTATCCGCCTGGTTGTCAAACCTGCTTAGCTGGGAAGAGTCTTGACTTAGCTTGGTGACGGGTCCCAGTCTATGACACGGCTCTTAGGCTTTCAGACCTGGTTATTTCTGACCTGTTGTCAGCCAGTCCTGCGGACTAGTCCTGAGAACTAGTTGGTCAGCACGCCCCATTGCACACTTCGTATGTACAGAGTCTCATCTGCACAGGTTGCGTGGACTTCTGAATCAGCTCAGGTGCCCTGGCCCCCACCCCTTCCCCGTCCAGTGCTGTCTCTAAGCCCCAGAATCTTCTAGATCCACCCAGAAGCTTCCATCTGGCCCTATGCCACGTGCATCCCTGACCTCCACCTTCCCCTTCTTGTTTTCCTCCTTGAGTCCTTATGACATCTTCACCAGATGGGGAACTCCATCTTCACCTGGATGTCCAGGTCCTCGGTAACCTTGGCAACGCTGGGGATCTTACTCTTTTTAGGTCTGCAGCCCGTCTCATCCAAGCCTCCCAGAAACAAAAGCCTGGGGAGCCCACACACCCTGGATGCTGACCTTGGCGTTTCTAAGTAACAAGCAGAGATTACATTGTTTGAGAGTCTTGCTCTCAGAGTTGGGAGAAAAATCATTCTCTGTTAACACAAGTTGGGTTTTTGTTTTGTTTCGTTTTTTTCCCCAAGAGAGAAAAAAAAAAAAAAAGAGCCCTGTTGGCAAAAAAGGAAGCTATTTCAGCTGCAAATTTAAGGAATTAAATGTTCCCGAGAGCAAGAACTCTCAGATACGCAGCCAATAAATAACATGCACGAAGTGACGCACTCCCTTTTACTGTCACATCTCAGTGACGCACGTTGATGTAAAATTGAGTGCCTGGGAAAAAGCTGGGAAAGATCAGGCAGAAATTTCCCTTAGAATATAAAAGCTGAAACGTGTGTTTATTTGATCGTCCAAATGACAGCTCCATTATAAAGTCATAACAGATCCATTAATTAACCTGCTAGATTTCAGCAGCTGTTTTTCCTTCATTTTGGTAAGTTAGCAATAAACGAAGAGTGTTTCCTAGCAGATGAGGCACCTTGAGAATTTCCCAATGGCTTTTTTTTTTTTGCAGATCTTAACAACATTAGGCAGATCATTTGTACAGTGAGTCGTGCTGAAGTTTTGCATTCTTTTTTTCCAAGTCAGTCTCATTCAAGTCTCCAAATAATAAAAACACACCTAGGCGTGGCTCAGATGCAGCTAATCCGGATATCAGAAAGATACTAGAAAGATTTCAAGGCATCATATTGAAAAATGACTCCTTCTTCATTTCATGAGCCACCCATGTTGGTTGCACCTCAGCTAAATTATCAGGGAGGTTGTCACTAACTTGACCGTTTTTCCTTCTGCTGTGACTTTTCCCAACGGATATACGTGTCCACTTGTGCCAAAGTCACGTGGGAAGCAGAACACAAAGTTATTGTGGTCAGGTCGTTTTGAAAAGACCAAATGGTCTCCAATAATAGTCCCTGTCTCTGCGATTGAGTTTCACCGGGTTGTTGGGTGATTAAATGAGATGATGTATATAAAGTCTTCAGACAGTGTCTGGCATATGATATAAATGCGTTGTGGCTTTTCTAATTCTGCCTCTATACATTGCTTACTTTTAGGCTGTGTCTTTTCATGACCACAACTGATCACTAAATTAGTATTTCCGTCAACTCTCTTTTTGCTCCCCCTATGAAGGGACTGTTTGTGTATCGAAGTGACTGTCCCTACCGATGTCAAGTCTTGCCTTGTTCACTTGATTACTCTAAGACAACTGTGTTTCTTCCTCCTAACCAAGCAGGCATTACCACCCGGGATTCCATACTCTTTAAGTCCAACCCATTTCCTAGAAATAAATCTGTCTTTGACTCCCAGCGCTGTTTTTTCCAATCTTCCCCATCTCTGTAAGTGTTGGGGCCATCTGTCCAGGCGCCCAAACCAGGAACCGGAAAAGCCATCCCTGGTACGACCCTCTCCCCTCCCCCCCCACAGCCAAGCTGGCATTTCGACCTAAACACACAACACAAGCCTCGAACCCACCCACGTCCCCCCTCCCTGGATGCTCTGCGCCCTAACCCAAGCCACCATCGATCGCCTCCTGCTTAGTCAAATATCTCAGCTTCTGGGGGAGTTTTCTTTTCCTTTTCCTTTTTTTTTTTTTTTTTGAGACAGAGTCTCACTCTGTTGCCCAGGCTAGAGTGAGTGCCATGGCGTCAGCCTCGCTCACAGCAGCCTCCAACTCCTGGGCTCAAGCGATCCTCCTGCCTCAGCCTCCCGAGTAGCTGGGGACTACAGACATGCGCCACCATGCCCGGCTAATTTTTTCTATATGTTTTTAGTTGGCCAATTCATTTCTTTCTATTTTTAGTAGAGACGGGGGGTCTCGCTCTTGCTCAAGCTGGTTTCGAACTCCTGACCTCGAGCGATCCTCCCGCCTCGGCCTCCCAGAGTGCTGGCCACTGTCATGGCCACATGACAGGCGGGAGCCACCGCGCCCAGCCAGTGAGCAGTTTTCTTGTTTGCATTTACACGGTGTTCCCAGCCAGTCTGCATGCAGTAGGCAAAGTAAAATTTTTTGAAACAAGAGTCAGATCATGTCTTACTTTAACTGAAAACTCTTCTGTGATTTTCCGTCTCGTGCAGAAGGAAATCCAAACTCATCATTATGGGCTGTGAGCTCTGCTGGCCTGACCCCGGGGAATGCCAGCCTCAGGGGGGCCTCTTGCTAGAAGGAACCATCCCAGCCTGTTTGTTTCATACGACTCATCTCAATGAATAATCATTGTGTGTGTGTGTGTCTTTAAGAGACAGGTTCTTGCTCTGTTACCCAGACTAGAGTGCAGGGTTGCAATCACAGCTCACCGCAACCTCCACCTCCTGGCCTCAAGCGATCCTCCTGCCTTGGCCTCCTAAGTAGCTGGGACTACAGGCACAAGCCACCACATGAAAGGCTAATTTTTTATTTTTTTGTAGAGACAGGGTCTCGCTGTGTTGCCCAGGCTGGTCTTGAACTCCTGGCCTCAATCAGTCCTCCTGCCTTAGCCTCCCAAAGTGCTGGGATTACAGGTGTGAGCCACCCCACCCAGCCTATTTTTGTCATCATTTAATTAATGTCAGTTTCCCTGTGTTCCATATAAGTTCCATGAGGGCAGAGGCTATGTGAGTTTTGTTCATCACTGTATTCCTAGTACTTTTTATAATTTTTGGAACATAGTAGTTGCTCAATAAATATTGAACACACAGGCCAGGTGCTGGCTCATGCCTGCAATCCTAGCAGTCGGGCTGGGGCGGGAGGATTGCTTGAGGTCAGGAGTTTTAAGACCAGCCTGAGCAAGAGTGAGACCCCCGTCTCTACTAAAAACAGAAAAATTAGCCGGGCGTGGTGGCGCATGCCTGTAGTCTCAGATACTCGGGAGGCTGGGGCAGGAGGATTGCTTGAGCCCAGGAGTCCAAACTTGCAGTGAGCTACGATGATGCCACTGGACTCTACCCAGGGTGACAGAGCGAGACTCTGTCGCCCCCCCCCCCAGAAAAAGTTTAACAAACAAATGAGCTCATCCCAAATTCTAATTGTGCCTTTATATTATCTTCTTATCAAAGTAACATTTTAAAATATCAAAATCGGTCGCTTATAATTGAAAATATCTGTGTGCAAGTCATTAAACCACTCTCAGAGATTTGTAGGGTCTATCCAGGAACCTCATTCGAAAAGCCTTCTATAATTGTATCCCAAAGCCTGTATATGCATCAAAACACTTTAGGTTCAATGCCGGATATTTTTATTTTGGTATAGATACTCAAATCGGGCTCCTTCCTTCCAGACTGCAAACTCTATTAAGATGTTCAGAATGACTACACCACATCATAATATTCATAAGATGAGAGTGCAAATGGAAACAGCAATGTTTCTATCTCCTAAAGTGAAAAAGTTAAAGCCAAGTGTATTACTATATATTTTATATATAATATTTTAAATATATATTTTAAATTTCCCTATCAGCTACTATTGAACTTTTTATAATGGCTTGTGTTTACTAGAAAAACATCTTTGGCACTTTTATGAATGGTGTCACTTTGAACACGCCTGGTCGTAGCAATGGAATTAATATCAGGCTACATGTTTCACGTGGCGCTATTTGTATATTAGGCATAAAAGGGCACGCTGGTAATTCCAGTTAACAAAAATCACAAAGTTAATGAGGAATATAAAAAATACTGACCAGAAGGAAGTGACACTTGAAATGTGTTTTCATTGCGTTTTCACATCTTGTTCTTCCTTCTTAAAACTCATTTCCCTCTGAAAAGCCAAGAGCATTATGTTAGGAAGCAGTGTGTCCTCAGAGCCGGGGCCAGCAGCTTAGGGTCCCAGTGGCAACGACTTCTGCAATCGCTAATGAGGCAATGGACGTCGAGTATCTCAGTGCCCCCGTTGGGGCCGGCCCCTTGCCTGTTCCACAAGAAGCTGTCATACCAAATTTTTGTCCTGACTCCGTGGGCACTTTGATTCCTAAACCTTTCTGAGAAACCTAATCTGAAATCAAAGTCAAGTTTCTTAGATGGGGTCAGACAAGGTCACATTTAAAACAGTCGAGTGAGCCTGCAGATCAAAGTTGAAAGGCAATAATGCCTTCCTCCCAGGGTTGGCAGGGACCTACCTGCTTGGTTACCTGCCAGTTTCCAAACGTGCCTTTTTTTACCTCTTCCCCATGGACTGGGAGAACGAGAGTTTTTTTTCCTCTGGAAAAACGGTTGAAGCATTTCCTGAAATCACTTAATGGTGCACTTTTATCCCAATTAGTGAATCACAAGGCATTTTGTTGTTGAAGAAATAATCTTACTATTTCACAGTAAGGACTTCCTGAAATCAGAATTTCCTGATAATTTCGGGTTCATGAATGTGTTTTGTTTTTTTTTTGCCTAAATTATCAGGATTTATACACACCGTTGAGTGAGCCCAAATGCCTTACAGGACTGCTGCTGTAATTCCCAGGGACATTTTTTTCACCCATTGCCATCTTTCTTCCCTATTGAGCCTTGAGTTGTAGTCCAAAATGGAGCTGGAAAAGAGAACAGTAACTTGTTAGGCAAATTGTCTGAACATCTCACGATGCCGGGGTTTTTTGTGGGTTGTTTCCACTGCTTTGCAATTGTGAATTGTGCTGCTGTAAACATTCGAGTGCAGGTGTCTTTTCTGTAGAGTATCATTGGATCTTTTGGGTAAAGTGCCCATCAATTCATGAGTGGATTAATAAAATGTGGTATATGGACACCATGGAGCACTACTCAGCTCTAAGAAACAACGGTGATTCGGCACCTCTTGTATATTCCCGGATAGAGCTGGAACCCATTCTACTAAGGGAAGTTTCCCAAGAATGGAAAAACAAGCACCACATGGACTCACCAGCAAACTGGTATTAACTGAGCGCACCTAAGTGGCACCATAGGAACGACATTAATGGGTGTTGGCAGGTGGAGGGGGGAGAGAAGGGGGGTATAGACACCATAATAGTGAGATGTGCACCATCTGGGGGATGGTCACACTTCAAGCTCAGACTTGTGGGGGGATGGGTGGCAAGGGCATTATTTGAAACCTTAAAATATGTACCTGCATAATAATGCTGAAATAAAAAAAAATAATTCTCCAAAAAAAAACCTCCATGTGATTAAAAAAACAACCACAACAACCACCTTGCGTTGCTTTGTGTTGCAGTGCTCTGTGTCTTGCGGCCGGGGCCATAAGCAAAGAAACGTTCACTGCCTGGCGAAAGACGGAAGCCGTTTGGAAATTGATCACTGCAAACACCTTCCTAAGCCACCTGGGCACAGGAGGTGCCGAGGAGGAAGATGCCCCAAGTGGAAGGCTGGCGCCTGAGCCAGGTGAGCGCCCCTTGTCCCCCCCCACACTGCTTCCTTACCTTCAGCCACGTGGCGGCTGGCACCAGCTGTGTGCTTGCTTGTTTCTCTGCATGGCCTGGGTTTTGCAGAGGGCAGCTCAGGGCCTGGGAGGGAGGAACCTCTGCCTGCATAGTCAGGGCGCTCAACGAACAGTGCGACCTTGGGCAGGTGCCTTCAGCCCTTGGAGCTTTGCAAAATGTCTCTGATCGGGTGGTTCTGAGGATGCATGCGAAGAGGGCACGGTGTCAGACCTAGCACGCACCGCCCCTCAAGACTTCACGGATGGCATTGCATTTGTTAATCGCCATGTGGAAAACCACTCATTCTATTCACACAATCGCCTATATGCATCCAAAAAAAAAAAAAAAGGAGTATTAAGATAAAAAAAAATAGAAAAAAAAAAAAAAAGAACCACTCGTTCAACAAACACCTCAAGCACCTCATGCTTACAAAGAAAAAAAAAAGAAAAAGTAAAAGTAATTTTATAAAAAAAGACAAACAAAAAACACTCATTCAGACTGCACTAAAACTGGCCGTTGTCACCCGGCAGGGAATGAGTCTGAATGTACCCCGGAGGTTCTAGAAGGAAGAGCTGTCTGCAGAGAAAATATTTCTTGGCCCATTTGACTGTTTGCAACAGAGGCGGGTGACAGGAGGGAGAGTTCTCTGTCATTTTCCTAGCCATGTGGCCTTGGGTGATTTTGTTTAACCTCCCTGAGCCTACTTCGTACGGTTCTTATGAAGATTTAATGCAAATCGTGAATGCCAAGTGCTTTGCAGGGGTCTCGAATCGAATAGACAGGGGTCCCCAAACTTTTGAAATAGGGGGGCCAGGTCACCGTCCCCCAGACCGTTGGAGAGTGCGCACTGTGGGCCCGGGACGAGTCGGCTGCTAAGCAGGACAGGCAGCGGCGGCAAAAACACCCGGCGGGCCGGATAAATGTCCTCGGCCGGGCCGCATGTGGCCCTCGGGCCGTGGTTTGAGGACCCCTGGAAGAGACTCTCAAGAGTAATATTTTATTTGCATGAGCATGATGTGCGTATGAGATGGGGAGAACCCAAGTTACCGATTCCAATGAGACTCCACTCATTCCAAACATCTCCTCAAGCTAGGCAGGAACTGGGTGTGAGAGTTGCCCTGTAGAATTTGAAGCAGGAACTTTAAAAACCTCTGTTTACCTATAAACACTGGGGACGTGTGCACCAAAGCCATCCATAGCTAGTGCTTAGAGTCACCTCCTAACTCCCACCCTTGTGCATTTTCTCAGCCTGGTGGAAGGGGCAAGCTTCAAAGTTAAGGAGGCACGATTTCTCTTAAAACATTCTGTATTTAATGCTCATCTTTCTCTCCATGGATCTGATTCAACGAGGTTTTGCTGGATTTCTGGAGCAGCAAGCAGATAACTCCTGAGGATGGGTGGGAAATTAGGTTCTCAAAAAGTGGGCAGAGCCTACAGCCAGAACTGAGTCTTCCAGAGCCAGGAGCAAACACAGCTAGGGGAGGATTTGAGCAATCCTCCAATTCAACATGACGGATGGAAAATTCCTCCAGAAACCTGAATTTGGCTTACCTGCCCTGAGCTGGCATCATGGTCGTCCATCCCAATATTCCGGGTGACAAAAATGTGAATCGTGGCAGATCTGTCCCCAGCACAGTGGCCTTGTTGCTCTGGGGGCTTTTTATCATAAGGAAACACGGATTTGGGTTTGTGTGTTTGTTTTAATTGAACAGTCAAAGACTCTGAACCCAGGCAGAGCTAGTCCCTCCTCTGGCTTCCTTAAGGGAGCATATTCAAGGCAGTATTTCCTGGTCATCCTTCCTCTTGGTTTCTCTGAGTGACCATTGTCATCTGTTAATTTCCAGCCCTTTTATTTTTGGAGCTGTTCAATTCATGTCAAAGCCTGCAGCTGACATTATTTAAGATACCACGATAATTAGCTTGTCTTCCAGTAGACATTCTTGCTCTATTATTTTTATTTTTTTCTTTTATTTAAAAAAAATAATTATTTATCTTTTTTTTTTCTCTTTTTTTTGACCAACTCAAAAGTCATATGTTGTTTTTCTTTATGTTCCTCGGTCTCTACTTAACTCTTTGTATTCCCCTTGAATATTAAGTTCAGAACATGCAAATGACGCTCATTTTAAAGGCCAATTTATTCACACAAAAAAAAGACAATTTAAAAAAAAAAATCTTTTGCTCTTTATTGGTAAACACAGAGTGTGTTTCAATCTAGCATCGTATGTGTGATCTTGCTGGGAAACCTAAACTTGCTTACAAAGCTGGGATGATTAGATTTAAACCCTGGGGGATTTTATGAACATAAGGTAATAGGATTATCAGAATGCCTCCCCAGAAAAAAAAAAAAAAAAAACCCTCACCTGTTCAAAACATTGCTTAGAAAACTCAAGTCACCTCTGCAGAAAATGCAAGTAAACACAGTTATGTAATGGTCTGTGGCCAGCCTTCTAATATCCTGGTTTGATTTGTAGAAATGAATTATAAAAGCAGGCAAGACGGGGTGCTGCGTGGGTAAAATTCGATTTGTACAATTTGGACCCAATGGTGGATGGAAAAACATGATCCGCGTGATTAAAGATTATTGGCTTACCCAAGATTGGGTGGTAAACAGCAATATCTTGAAGGCAGCAAGAGTAAGCAAGAGTAATGATTGTCTTTTTGCAACAATATTTGGAAGATTTTATATCTGGGCCCTCTGCTTTCTGCTGGTAGCTAGAGTCTGGTTACCCTGTCTCCGAAGGTAGGAAGAATAATTAGTGCAATTTCTCATTGTGTCAAAATGTCTGATGATAATAAGACGTGTAGGGTATTAGGACAGGAGATCGTTTGAGCCATGCTGGCCTTCAGCCTCTACCCCAAAATTGGCCTTTTGAGGTTCTAAGTGGAATGTTTCATTTCTACATCTTTTGAAATCTTGCATTTGTAAAGGCAAATCAGGTTTATTATTTTGGCGGGGCAAAGGGGGGTAACTTCAATAAAGTTTTAAAGGGTTTTTTTCTCCCTCAAAAGTTTAGGTTCAATTTGTTTCGCTGTTTATTTTTTTTTTTATTTTGATCGAGAGCTAAGGGATGCCCCTGAAATTTTAAGACAAAAATCAGCATCAGATTCTTGAATCAGACTGACAAATACAGAGACTCTGAATTCCCACGATACAAAAACATTCCAGACTAAAATTTTTTAAACTTATCCTATTCCTACAGAATGGTATTTTTTTTTTAAAATAAAGGTCAGAAATAAAAAAGAATAAATGATGAGATTAGAATGAAAGTTACACTTCATCCTTCACCCATCACGAATTGGTGGGTCAATCCATCAACCCTGAGATTCAGGTATCTTTCTCAATTCAACACCTTTGAGGTGAGGATGGGCCACATGAACGGGAGTGTCATGATTTAATTAACTGCCCTGTTTTGTTTCTTAGCGACACAGAATATAGTGCTGTGTCTGTAAACAGCGTTGTCTTAGATTCAACGAAATAATAATTAAGTTTAAAAAGATCTTCAGGGGTGGGTAATTAAAATGTGGTACATGCTCACGATGGAATACCACTCAATTCTAAGAAAGGACAGCGAGCTGGCACCGTTTATGCTATCCTGCATTAAGCTTAAGCCCATTATCCAAAGTGAGGGGACACAAGATCTGAAAAATGGGCTCCACGTGTACTCGCCATCAAATTGGTACTGACTGATTAACACTGTGGCGTTCAAATGGTGGTAGTGCCCACCAGGGATTTGGGGGGGAGGGAGACCCACATCCTAGGGGTGTGTGGAGCATTGTGGGGGGGAAGGGAATGCCTCTGACCCTTCTTAGGGAGAGGCAAAGATATACAAGGTAACCAAAATGCCAAAAAAGAAAAAAAAACTTTTATCAGGTGGTGGGCAGGTGGTGGGGGAGGGGAAGGGTGTATACTTACATAATGGGTGTGGTGGGCACCACCTAAAAGAGAGAGATGGAATATTTTAAATATGTGTGTCCAGACTTGGTCACTCTGTGTTAGTTTAAATAGCCACGAGGCAGGCTTTGTGGCTGGGAGAAGACGGGCACTCATGTGACACCAGGATTCGACTCGTTAGTGAAGGATTTCCAACGTTTAAAAAAAAAAAAAAAAGAAGATAGACTCTAAAGAAACTGCTTAGGAGACTCAGAAAAAAAGCAGACTTGGTTTTTGCCCCACTCCGAGTTAATGTTTGGTAAAAGAAAACACTAAGTATGTCCACGGAGGAAAAAGTCTGGCTGGGAAGGTAAGATATTGGTAAGAGGTAGCCTTTGTTTCCAGATCAGAAGAGTAAATTGTGGAAAAGGGGAGAAAGAGAATTAGAGAGCGGAACTATGTCCACTGGTGTTGGAATGGAAAAGAAAGTTCTTGCTGTTTAAGGTGCAGAGATACCGTGTTTCCCTTAAAATAAGACACGGTCTTATATTTATTTTTCCTCAAGAAGACACCCTAGGGCTTATTTTCAGGGCATGTGTTATTTTTTTTTTAAGTACGGTACAACCATCTACATTGATTCAAATAGAGTGAAGTCGTCTTCTTCTGGAACATCATCCTCACTCTCCAAACCCGAATCCCATCCTGAATGTCTTGTGACTCTATTTCCTTTAGAACCACTGGCCCCGATCTCTCCTGTCGAGCACTAGGCTGTCACGGGCAGATGAGAAGGCTGCTCGTGTTCTTTCCCGCTCCGCGACGACATGCATGGTTGTTGTGCAGATGCGCTGCGTAGCCACGCCCATCACTAGGGCTTATTTTCATACCACGCCCATCACCAGGGCTTATTTTCATAGCCACGCCCACACTCGGCTTATTTTCATAGCACGCCCATCCACTCAGGCTTCTTTTCATAGCCACACCCACCACTCGGGCTTCTTTTCATAGCCACGCCCAGCACTAGGGCTTATTTTCGGGTAGGGCTTCTACTGGCACATGCTTAGAAATCCTGCTAGGCTGATTTTATGGGAAGGGCTTATTTTGGGGGAAACACGGTAAAAAAAAAAAAGAGATGTAGAAAATGAAATTATAAAACAGGAAGACGGGTGCTGCGTGGTAAAATCGATTTGTACAATTGACCCAATGGTGGATGGAAAACATGATCCGCGTGATAGAATTATTGGCTTACCCATGTTGGGTGGTAACACACAATATCTCGAAGCACAAGAGTAAGCAAGATAATGATTGTCTTTTTGCAACAAATTTGGAGATTTATATCTGGCCTCTGCTTTCTGCTGTAGCTAGATCCTGGTTACCCTGTCTCCGAGTAGGAAGAAAATTAGTGCAATTTTCATTGTGTCAAATGTCTGATGATAAATAAGACGTGTAGGATTAGGACAGAGATCGTTTGAGCCATGCCGGCCTCAGCCTCTACCAAATTGGCCTTTTGAGGTCTAAGTGAATATGTCATTCTACATCTTTTGAAATCTTGCATTGTAAAGGCAAATCAGGTTTATTATTTTGGCGGGGCAAGGGGGTAACTTAATGTTTAAAGGTTTTTTTCCCCCTAAAGTTCAGGTTATTTGTTTCGCTGTTTATTTTTTTTTTATTATTTTTGATCGAGAGCTAAGGATGCCCCTGAAATTAAGACAAAAATCAGCATCAGATTCTTGAATCAGACTGACAAATACAGAGACTCTGAATCCCACGAATCAAAACATTCCAGACTAAATTTTAAACTTATCCTATTCCTACAGAATGGTATTTTTTTAAAATAAAGGTCAAAATAAAAAAGAATAAAGATGAGATTAGAATGAAAGTTACACTTCATCTTCACCCATCACGAATGGTGGGTCAATCCATCAACCTGAGATTCAGGATCTTTCTCAATTCAACACCTTTAGGTGAGGATGGGCCACATGAACGGAAGTGTCATGATTTAATTAACTGCCCTGTTTTGTTTCTTAGCGACACAGAATATAGTGCTGTGTCTGTAAACAGCGTTGTCTAGATCAACGAAATAATAATTAAGTTAAAAAGATCTTCAGGGGTGGTAATTAAGTGGTACATGCTCACGATGGAATACACTCAATTCTAAGAAAGGACAGCGAGCTGCACTGTTTATGCTATCCTGCATTAAACTTACCATTATCCAAAGTGAGGGACACAAGATCTGAAAAATGCTGTCACGTGTACTCGCCATCAAATTGTTACTGACTGATTAACACTGTGCGTTCAAATGGTGGTAGTGCCACCAGGGATTTGGGGAGGGAGACCCACATCCTAGGGATTGGGGAGCATTGTGGGGGAAGGGAATGCCTCTGACCCTTCTTAGGGAGAGGCAAGATATACAAGGTAACCAAAATGCCAAAAAGAAAAAAACTTTTCAGTGGTGGGCAGGTGTTGGGGGAGGGGAAGGGTGTATACTTACATAATGGGTGTGGTGGCACCACCT
>NW_017968519.1:843077-855586 GCF_000165445.2 Microcebus murinus
GTGAGTTTTAGGGATTTTCAGAATGCAGGAAAGCGTGCAGTTTGGGAGCCTAGTCTTCCTGGCAACCCGGTACCTGGTGCTGAGAACTTTGTGTCCAACCGAGACCTGACCTACACTATTAACCGCTAAGGACAAAGTGTGTGACCTATCACCCCATTTTCAGGCGAGAAACTGAGGTTCAGAAGTGATTTCCTGGTCCAAGTTCAGCAATATATCTAAGCTCTCCCTGAAGAAGTGGGAGGAAGCAGGGACCTGTGCTAAAGTTTTGCTGTCTCAAACCATCGGGAGACACTAGAGCGTGGGTTCTGAGCCCACGCCACCACCAAGCCCCTGTCCCCCAGCTCCCTTGCTCCTTGGTGGATATATCTGTTATTGCAGACGCTTCTGTCTTAGGAAACTCGCCCTCCTCCGTCGCACCCCTGCCCCGAGCACTCATTTGGCTTGTTTTGCCTTCTTTACTTTCGACTCCCCCGGACGGTGGCAGGAGGAGGCCTAACGGCAGTGCAGTCAAATTAGTTCCACGTGAGCCGCACAAGTGACCCGGGACCCGAGAAGAACGTAAAGATTCTGCAATCTGGGCCACTATGCCGTGCACTGCCAGCTTAATCTCTCTTTTTTTAGGGCTTGGACATGCTTGAAGCTCTGGCACAGTGGGGGGGGGAGGGGAATATATGTAACCTAACAATTTCTGTACCCTCATAATATAATGAAATCAAAAAAGAAAGAAAGAAAGAGAGAGAGAGAAAGAAAGGAAGGGAAGGGAAGGGAAGGAAGGGAAGGGAAGGAAGGGAAGGGAAGGAAGAAGGGAAGGAAGAAAGGGGAAGGGAAGGGGAGAGGAGGAGGAGGGAGGGAGGGGAGGGAAAGGGAAGGGAAGAAGGGAAGGGAAGGAAGGGAAGGGAAGAAGGGAAGGAAGGGAAGGGGAAGGGGAAAAAAATACATTAACTCCAGGATCCAGTAGTGTAAACAGAAACAATTAAAGAAAAAGTTTACAAATATTAAAACTGAGCATGATATGGCAATTCCATATCGATAAAAATTAAAGTATGAAAAAAAAAAACAAAAAAAGATCTTCAGTGCTGAATGCCGAAGGAAACTGACAAATTGCTTATGAATCTACCGCCCTTCTGGTTCCAACTTTTCGTACAGTTGTAACTAGAGCAGCTTGGTTCTGGTGTCTGACTCTGGGGGATTCTTCAAGTGTTTCGTGGCAAATGTGTGGCTCGTGTTCTATGAGACATTGAGGAAGCCATATATATGCACATGTCGGTGATGAAGCTAGACTTTCTCCATTTACTTTGTTTTTCTTTGAACTGTGAGCATTGGTATTGCATTGTTTGATAACAGGCTTCCCCACGCCCTTTGTGACAGGCTGCAAAAGGCCACATCATACTAGCGCCATATTGAAAAACTAGGAGACAAATGCTAATCTGTAGTAGCTATGCTACGTTTGCTAAGACAAATTTGACTTGTTGTTTTTGTTGTTTGTTTGTTTTTTTTTGCTTGAGCTAGGCGATTATCTCTATTTTATTTATTTGTAGAGCATCTACCTAAAAGGTTCATTAGGAAGTCTAAAATATATTTTGCAAAAAATGCTCAGCATAGAGCTAAGCAAACTGGGGTGATTTTGTACGCCATGGGACATTTGGAGACAGTGTGGTTGTCCAACTTCGGGCCTGCAAGGCCAATGCAACTGGCATCGAGCGGGCACAACCAAGGATCCTGTACACTTCCTACAATGCCCAGGACACCCACGACAAAGCATTTTTCGGCTTAGAAACCCTAGTGTAGGCCGGGCACGGTGGCTCACGCCTGTCATCCTGGCACTCTGGGAGGCCGAGGCAGGAGATCGCTCGAGGTCAGGATTCGAAACCAGCCTGAGCAAGCGCGAGACCCCAGTTCTCTACTATAAATAGAAAGAATTAATTGGCCAACTAACTATATATATAGAAAAAATTAGCCGAGCATGGTGCGCGCATGCCTGTAGTCCCAGCTACTTGGAGGCCGAGGCAGGAGGATCGCTTGAGCCCAGAGTTTGAGGTTGCTGTGAGTGAGGCTGACGCCATGGCACTCACTCTAGCCTTGGCAACAAAGCGAGACTCTGTCTCAAAAAATAATAATAATAATTAAAAAGAAAGAAAAGAAAAGAAACCCTAGTGTAGAGTCTGAAAAATGTAAGTGCTTAGTAAAAGTCTGCTATGATTACTGTTATTGCTATTATTATCGTAGTTGGTTTTATACAGTTATTCTTCAAGCTAGTCCCTCCTGGAGGGTCATACCGTAATTTCACAGTGATACTAGAGATATGCAAAATTCTTTCCAGATTTTCAAGTGCATAGCATGATTTCCCAGACACCAGAAGTTCCATAGAGATCCTTCTACCGATGTTCACCTTTTATGTTCACCTTTTAAGAATCACCAAGTTCTCCTTTAAGTCGGTGAGCTCCTTACACTGGCATTGCAACGTGAGAAGTAGAGGAGGAAGAAACGTAGCGCCCATCTCAGCAGTTCAGAGCTAAAAGCATCTGTTTCAAACTTTTGCAAATAGACTGCCCCAGTGATGACTGGGGCAGGGGGTATTAATAGAGGTTGCTCAGACATTTTCTTCTGCAAATTAACTAAAGGTGTGACTGAACAGAACAGGAGAAATTAAACTCACACACATACACACACACACACCCCACCTGTTACTATCAGAAGCCAAAACAACATACGTTGTATAATCAAACCTTCCTGTGTCTTAATTTGTCTTTGGAAAAATGAGTGGACATTGTAGAAATTGATTTTTTTTTTTAAATGTTGGATACTTATCGCTCTTAAGACTTTGGAATCCTTGAACCCCTCTATAACGACAGCATCCAAAAGAAGTTTCATTTCCTTACTAAGCCGAAAAGGGTTATTACGCTCTGAAAGTCTGTTACCATTTTTCATTTTTTCTTTAGTTATCAAGCAGCGTGAGATTTTTGAATATGTATCAGCCCTATTGCCAAACCCAAATTGGTTCACAATGCTGTTATTCTTCCTTTGTATTTCTGTTTGGATGCATTGTTCCAGAAATGGCTTCTTGTAGATTTAGGAGCCCGAATTCAGATGGCCAAAGGGCTTTTAGGTGGTGGCGTTTGCTGTCGTGGATGATGTTTTGGCTATTTCTGTCACTGGCGTGTCACCCTACCATGTTTCAGCCCATTCTGTCTCGGTGTCATCGACGGGAATGTTATTCTCGTAGCCCTAATGAGGGTTAAATGGCCATTCTCTGTAGACCGGGTCATCATTTGTGCTCAGAAACTGTCCCGTCACACCCAGGACATAATGACTTTAAAAGTCTAGTCTCCTGCGGGTCACCAAGTCATTCAATCCAATTAATACAATTAAACCCAAACAATAGTAGCTATGTTGATCCAAATATTTCTTCTGCCCAGCTAGCTTTGATGTGAATATATGTGCCTCCTCCCTGGAGGCATAGATTCTTCTGGAAGCTATATGATTTCCAGGCTACCTGCTGAATAGCATCACCTATTTTCTAAACTCTGAAATGGAGAGAAAATTAATGTTCAGCAGAATCCATTTGGGTGTGACTCTAGATAGCAAATTCCCATTAGCCTCAGAGAGAATTGAATGCCGCTGCAGGTTAATTGGATGAGGAATTTCTTCTAGTTTAAAACAGCATGATTCTATTCCTTAAGAAGACTTCCTCTTTAGGGATATGGCTTTAATGTCGTTAAACTTTTTTTCTCAACACCAGAAAAATGATCGGAGGCTGCGCGTCACAAAAAATTTGGAAATGATTTTTCATAGCGCGGGAGTGTAATGATATACCATTCTTCCCAAATGTGGCCTTTAATTCTGACTGTCAACCCTTAATAAAGACAATAATTCTTGGCCTGCCCATAAGCGAGATTACGAACCCAGCAATGAGGAAACCATTAAAAAATTAATTTAGAGGAAAGTTAATTGCAGATTTAATATGGTGTTTTGCAACTTGTCAACAAAATGTTTCAGCATGATTAACGGTATTTTCAAGATTCTCCTTGGTAGTGAGTTAGGGATTTCAGAATGCAGGGAAAGCGTGCAGTTTGGGGAGCAGTCTATCCTGCACCCCGGGCCTGGTGCTGAGAACTTTTGTGTCCACAACCTGACCTAATCTATTTAACTGCTAGACAAAGTGGGTGTGACTATCACCCCATTTTGCAGGCGAGAAAACTGAGGTTCAGAGAGTCGATTTCCTTGGTCCAAGTGTCATGCATATCTAGCTCCTGAAAAGTGGAGGAAGCAGGACCTGGTGCTAAGTTTGCTGTCTCAAACCATCGGGAGACACTAGAGCTGGGTTCTGAGCCCCACGGGGGCCCAGCCACCAAGCCCTGTCCCCCAGCGTCCCTTGCTCCTGGTGGATTATTTCTGTTGTTTGCAGACGCTTCTTGTCTTTAGGAAACTCGCCCTCTCCGTCCACTCAGTCTTGTGGCTTGTTTGCCTTCTTTACTTTTCGACTCCCCCCGGGACGGTGGCAGGAGGAGGGCCTAACGCAGTGACAGCTCAAATTAGTTCCACGTGAGCCGCACAAGTGACCCGGGACCCCAGAGAACGTAAGATTCTGCAGATCTGGGCTCACATGCCGGCACTGCCAGCTTTTAGCCAGGTGACTCGGAGCAGGCATCGTTGATTTCTCCGAGCCTCGGTTTTACCATCTGTAGAATGGGGGCGAAATAACTACGCAGAGTTGCTCGGAGAAAATTGGAGATGGTCGCGTTATCCATCATCACTTAGGGTTTTCGGATGGGCTGTGTCGGATGCAGGAGGAAGAGGAGGGCCTCTTCTCTCCCCCCTTCCATGTGTGTGCCCTCTTGTTTCTCTTTGTAATTCTCGTTTCAAACCCAACCAAGGCTTGCTTTCTCCCTCTCCGTCCAAGTCATTTCAACCAATTAATACAATTAACCCAAAAATATAGCTATGTTGATCCAAATATTCTTCTGCCCAGCTAGCTTTGATGTGAATATATGTGTCCTCCCTGGAGGCATAGATCTTTGGTAAGCTATATGGATTTCCCAGGCTACCTGCTGAATAGCATCACCTATTTTCTAAACTCTGAAATGGAGAGAAAAATAATGTTCAGCAGAATCCATTTGGGGTGTGACTCTAGATAGCAAATTCCCATTAGCCTCAGAGAGAATTGAATGCCGCTGCAGGTTAATTGGATGAGGAATTTCTTTCTAGTTTAAAACAGCATGATTCTATTTCTTAATGAAGTTCCTCTTTAGGGATATGGCTTTAATGTCTTGTTAACTTTGTTTTCTCAACACCAGAAAATGATCGGAGGCTGGCGTCAAAAAAATTTGGAAATGATTTTTCATAGCGGGAGTGTAATGATATACCATTCTTCAAATGTGCCTTTAATTTCTGACTGTCAACCCCTTAATAAAGACAATAATCTTGGCCTGCCCATAAGCAGATTACGAACCCAGCAATGAGGAAACCATTAAAAAATTAATTTGTAGGAAAGTTAATTGCAGATTTAATATGGTGTTTTGCAACTTGTCAACAAAATGTTTCAGATGATAAACGGATATTTTCAAGGGCTGAAAACATTAAGCCGAGGAAATGGTTTTCCTCGTCAACTTTTTAAATTCTCCATATATTCTCTGAGCTGTAATATACACCAAATACTTTTAGTGAATTCCATGGGTCAAAAAACCACTAAAAAAAAAAAAACAAGTTCAAGGACTTGAACTAAAAAAAAAAAAAAGAAAAAGAACAAAACAAAAAAACAAAAACAAACAAAAAACAAAAAAAAATTCCTCTTATCTCCAGGAATTAGGAGCAAGAAAAGGAAGAAGACAGAGAAAATAATTCTACTTATAAGGTGCTTAAAATCTTCAGTAGCTTACATCTCCCTTGGGTTTTCCCTTTCATCTGCCAAGAAGTTTATTCCCGTCCTAGGGCTGTGCTCCTGTTTTCGAGAACCCCAATTCCCTCGGAGGATAATATCATTTATCCCTACACTGTTGCTGGTGTGCTTGGAAATTCGCATGTGCTGATACCTCTACAACTCTTCAGTCCCAACTTTGTAACTGTTGGAGGCTCCGTCCGGACGTGAGCACCCTACAGACATGGCAGTTGAGTTGCAAGTTTAAGACCCTGTGCGTGGGGGGGGGCACTCATTGGGAATTGAGAAAGCGATGTTGACCACGTGCAAAGTCATTGGATTAGGAGTGCATTCCCCTCCATCTGTTAACTCGACACCCAGTCTCCCTCAACCACCACCAGGAAAAAAAAAAATGAGCCGAAGCTCCCACTCACGTCCTCTAAAAAAGTCTCCCCAGTGCTTCCCGTGTCCTGCGCCAAGGACACCAAAGCAGCGGCGGCAGTGGGCTGCCAAACCGGGACGCACAAAGTCGCCAGGGAGACCAGTGCAGCGCCCACCACCAGACTCCGAGTCGGAGCGCGCTTGCCAGGGGCCACCCCTGCCCTCTCTACGCCTGGAAGGCCAGAGGAATGAAGAGTAAGTTTGCAGCCACAATTTTTGTGGCCACCGCGGGCGGTTTCTCGCACCCCCCTTTTTCTTGCTGTCGTCACATCTGTCCCCTGGAAGCCGGAGAACCACCAAGGCACGTACAATGTGGCTGTCTTCCAAAGCCTGAGGGTGGCAGAGCTCCTTGTTTTTTAAGCAGTTGTGCTTACCGTCTGCGTTCAGTGATGTTCTGAGTCTGCGTCTCCTGTCTCAAAAAAAAAAAACAAAAAAAAAACTTACCAGGCCCTTGGGCCAACGCACACAGATAACTGTCGCAGTCAAGAGGGGGCGTTGGCAGGAATATTTAAATATGGTATCCGACTTGGGTCACTCCTGTGTTAGTTTAATAGCCACGAGGCAGGGCTTTGTGGCCTGGAGAAGACAGGGACCTCACTGTGACAAGGATTCGACTCGGTTTAGTGAAGGATTTCCAACGTTTAATAAAAAAAAAAAAGAAAAGGATAGCACTCTAAAGAAATGCTTAGGAGACTCAGAAAAAGCGACTTGGGTTTTGCCCAACTCCGAGGTGGTGGTGAAATGTTGGTAGAAAACACTAAGTAGTCCACGGGAGGAAAAGTCTTGGCTGGGAGGTAAGATAAGATTTGGTATAAGAGGTAGGACTTTGTTCCAGATCAGCAAGGAGTAAATTCGTGAGAAAGGGGAGAAGGAGAATTAGAGAGCGGAACTATGTCCACTGTGTTGAATGGAAAAGAATGTTTCTGCTGTTAAGGTGCAGGATAACCGTTCGTTTCCCGTGAAATAAGACACAGGTCTATATTAATTTTTCCTCAAGAAGACACCTAGGGCTTATTTTCAGGCATGTGTTATTTTTTTTTTAAGTGACGGTCAACAACATCACATTGATTCAAATAAGTGAAGTCGTCTTCTTCTGGAAATCATCCTCACCTCTCAAACCGCCGAAATCCCATCCTGATGTCTTGTGACTATGTTTCCTTTAGGGGAAACATTGGCCCCATTCTCCTTCGGAGCACATAGAAGCTGTCACAGGGCAGATGAGAAGGACGCTTGCTGTTGTTCTTTCCCGCTCCCGCGACGACAATGCAATGGGTTTGTGCAGAGCGCTGCGTAGTCCAACGGCACGCAACACGTAGGGGCTTATTCAAGCCACGCCATCATAGGGCTATTCCAATACCACGCACTCACGTAGGCTTATTTTCATGGCCCCACGCCGCGTCAGCCAACTAGGGCTTATTTTCCGGGCGTTAGGGCTTCTACGCGCACATGCTTAGATAATCCTGACTAGGGCTGATTTTAGGGAGGGCTATTTTGGGGAACACGGTAAGTGAGAAGGGAAGGGAAGGGAAGGGGGAAGGGGAAAAAAATACATTAACTCCAGGATCCAGTAGTGTAAACAGAAACAATTAAAGAAAACGTTTACAAATATTAAAACTGAGCATGATATGGCAATTCCATATCGATAAAAATTAAAGTATGAAAAAAAAAAAAACAAAAAAAGATCTTCAGTGCTGAATGCCGAAGTGGAAACTGACAAATTGCATTATGAATCTACCGGCCCTTCTTGGTTCCAACTTTTCGTACAGTTGTAACTAGAGCAGCTTGGTTCTGGTGTCTGACTCTGGGGGATTCTTCAAGTGTTTCGTGGCAAATGTGTGGCTCGTGTTCTATGAGACATTGAGGAAGCCATATATATGCACATGGTCGGTGATGAAAGCTAGACTTTCTCCATTTACTTTGTTTTTCTTTGAACTGTGAGCATTGGTATTGCATTGTTTGGATAACAGGCTTCTCCCCACGCCCTTTGGTGACAGGCTGCAAAAGGCCACATCATACTAGCGCCATATTGAAAAACTAGGAGCCAAATGCTAATCTGTAGTAGCTATGCTACGTTTGCTAAGACAAATTTGACTTTGTTGTTTTTGTTTGTTTGTTTTGTTTTGTTTTTGCTTGAGCTAGGGCGATTATCTCTATTTTATTTATTTGTAGAGCATCTACCTAAAAGGTTCATTAGGAAGTCTAAAATATATTTTGCATAAAATGCTCAGCATAGAGCTAAGCAAACTGGGGGTGATTTTGTACGCCATGGGACATTTGGAGACAGTTGTGGTTGTCCCAACTTCGGGCCTGCAAGGCCAATGCAACTGGCATCGAGCGGGCACAAACCAAGGATCCTGCTACACTTCCTACAATGCCCAGGACACCCCCCACGACAAAGCATTTTTCGGCTTAGAAACCCTAGTGTAGGCCGGGCACGGTGGCTCACGCCTGTCATCCTGGCACTCTGGGAGGCCGAGGCAGGAGGATCGCTCGAGGTCAGGAGTTCGAAACCAGCCTGAGCAAGCGCGAGACCCCAGTTCTCTACTATAAATAGAAAGAAATTAATTGGCCAACTAACATATATATATAGAAAAAATTAGCCGAGCATGGTGGCGCATGCCTGTAGTCCCAGCTACTTGGGAGGCCGAGGCAGGAGGATCGCTTGAGCCCAGGAGTTTGAGGTTGCTGTGAGTGAGGCTGACGCCATGGCACTCACTCTAGCTTGGGCAACAAAGCGAGACTCTGTCTCAAAAAATAATAATAATAATTAAAAAGAAAAGAAAAGAAAAGAAACCCTAGTGTAGAGTCTGAAAAATAGTAAGTGCTTAGTAAAAGTCTGCTATGATTACTGTTATTGCTATTATTTATCGTAGTTGGTTTATACAGTTATTCTTCAAGCTAGTCCCTCCTGGAGGGTCATACCGTAATTTCAGCAGTGATACTAGAGATATGCAAAATTCTTTCCAGATTTTCAAGTGCATAGCATGATTTCCCAGACACCAGAAGTTCCATAGAGATCCCTTCTACCGATGTTCACCTTTTATGTTCACCTTTTAAGAATCACCAAGTTCTCCTTTTAAGTCGGTGAGCTCCTTACACTGGCATTGCAACGTGAGAAGTAGAGGAGGAAGAAACGTAGCGCCCATCTCAGCAGTTCAGAGCTAAAAGCATCTGTTTTCAAACTTTTGCAAATAGACTGCCCCAGTGATGACTGGGGCAGGGGGGTATTAATAGAGGTTGCTCAGACATTTTCTTCTGCAAATTAACTAAAGGGTGTACTGAACAGAACAGGAGAAATTAAACTCACACACATACACACACACACACACCCCACCACTGCTACTATCAGAAGCCAAAACAACATACGTTGTATAATCGAACCTGCCTGTGTGTTAATTTGTCTTTGGAAAAATGAGTGGACATTGTAGAAATTGATTTCTTTTTAAAATGTTGGATACTTATCGCTCTTAAGACTTTGGAATCCTTGAACCCCTCTATAACGACAGCATCCAAAAGAAGTTTCATTTCCTTAATAAGCCGAAAAGGGTTATTACGCTCTGAAAGTCTGTACCATGTTTTCATTTTTTTCTTTAGCTTATTCAAGCAGCGTGAGATTTTTGAATATGTATCAGCCCCTATTGCCAAACCCAAATTGGTTCACAATGCTGTTATTCTTCCTTTGTATTTCTGTTTGGATACATTGTTCCAGAAATGTGCTCTTGTAGATTTAGGAGCCCGAATTCAGATGGCCAAAGGGCTTTTAGGTGGTGGCGGTTTGCTGTCGTGGATGATGTTTTGGCTATTTCTGTCACTGGCGTGGTCACCCTACCATGTTTCAGCCCATTCTGTCTCGGTGTCATCGACGGGAAATGTTATTCTCGTAGCCCTAATGAGCGTTAAATGGCCATTCTCTGTAGACCGGGTCATCATTTGTGCTCAGAAACTGTCCCGTCACACCCAGGACATAATGACTTTAAAAGTCTAGTCTCCTGCGGGTCACCAAGTCATTCAATCCAATTAATACAATTAAACCCAAACAATAGTAGCTATGTTGATCCCAAATATTTTCTTCTGCCCAGCTAGCTTTGATGTGAATATATGTGCCTCCTCCCTGGAGGCATAGATTCTTCTGGAAGCTATATGATTTCCCAGGCTACCTGCTGAATAGCATCACCTATTTTCTTAAACTCTGAAATGGAGAGAAAATTAATGTTCAGCAGAATCCATTTGGGGTGTGACTCTAGATAGCAAATTCCCATTAGCCTCAGAGAGAATTGAATGCCGCTGCAGGTTAATTGGATGAGAATTTCTTTCTAGTTTAAAACAGCATGATTGTATTCCTTAAGAAGACTTCCTCTTTAGGGATATGGCTTTAATGTCTGTTAAACTTGTTTTCTCAACACCAGAAAAATGATCGGAGGCTGGGCCATCACAAAAAAATTTGGAAATGATTTTTAATAGCGGGAGTGTAATGATATACCATTCTTCCCAAATGTGGCCTTTAATTTCTGACTGTCAACCCCTTAATAAAGACAATAATTCTTGGCCTGCCCATAAGCGAGATTACGAAACCCAGCAATGAGGAAACCATTAAAAAATTAATTTAGAGGAAAGTTAATTGCAGATTTAATATGGTGTTTTGCAACTTGGTCAACAAAATGTTTCAGCATGATTAACGGTATTTTTCAAGGGCTGAAAACATTAAGCCCGAGGAAATGGTTTTTCCTCGTCAGCTTTTATTCTTCATATATTCATCTGAGCTTGTAAATAGACACAAATACTTTAGTGAATTCCAGGGTCAAAAAAACACTAAAAAAAAAAAAAAATACAAGTTCAAGGACTTTGACTAAAAAAAAAAAAAAAAAAAAAAAAAAAAAAAAAAAACAAACAAACAAAAAAAAAATTCCTCTTATCTCCAGGAATTAGGAGCAAGAACAAGGAAGAGACTAGAGAAAATAATTCTACTTATAAGGGCTTAAAATCTTCAGTACTTTACTCTCCTTGGGTTTTGCTTTCCATCTGCCAAGAAGTTATTCCCGTCTAGGGCTGTGTCTCCTGTTTTCGAGAACCCCAAATCCTCCAGGACGGAAATCATTTATCCTAGCACTGTTGCTAGGTTGTGCTGGAATGTCGCATGCTGATTGACCTCTACCAACCTCTTCAGTCCCCCAAGACTTTTGTTAACTTTGGAGGCTCCGTCCGGACTGAGCACCCTACAGACAGGCAGTTGAGTTTGCAAGTTTAAGACACTGTGCGGGGGGGGGGCATCTCATTGGAATTGAGAAAGCGATGTGACCACGGTGCAAGTCATTGGATTAGGAGTGCATTCCCCTCCTCTGTGATCTCGACACCCCCCCAGTCCCTCCCTCCCCAACCCCCACCCCAGAAAAAAAATAAATGAGCCGAAGCTCCCACTCACGTCCTCTGTCTCCCCAGTGCTCCGTGTCCTGCGGCCAAGGCGTGCAGCGGCGGCAGGTGGGCTGCCAGACCGGGACGCACAAAGTCGCCAGGGAGACCCAGTGCAGCCCCCACGCCAGACCGGAGTCGGAGCGCGCCTGCCAGGGGCCACCCTGTCCCCTCTACGCCTGGAAGGCAGAGGAATGGCAAGAAGTAAGTGCAGCCACGAGGGGGGCACCTGCCGGGCGTTTCTCGCACCCCCCCCTTTTCTTGCTGTCGTCACATCTGTCCCCCTGGGAAGCCGGAGAAGCCACCAAGCACGGTGACAATGCTGGCTGTCTCCCAAAAGCCGAGGGTGGCAGAGCTCCTTGTTTTTAAGCAGTTGCTACGTCTGTCTGCGTTCCTGAATGTTCTGAGTCTGGCTGTCTCCTGTCTCAAAAAAAAAAAAAAAAAACTTTAACAGGCCTTGGGCCAAACGCACACAGATAACTGTCGCAGAAGGAGGGGGGCGTTGGCAGGAATATTTTAAATATGTGTGTCCAGACTTGGTCACTCTGTGGTAGTTTAAATAGCCACGAGGCAGGCTTTGTGGCTGGGAGAAGAAGGGGCACTCATGTGACACCAGGATTCGACTCGTTAGTGAAGGATTTCCAACGTTTAAAAAAAAAAGAAAAGAAAAAGATAGACTCTAAAGAAACTGCTTAGGAGACTCAGAAAAAAAGCAGACTTGGTTTTTGCCCCACTCCGAGTTAATGTTTGGTAAAAGAAAACACTAAGTATGTCCACGGAGGAAAAAGTCTGGCTGGGAAGGTAAGAT
>NW_017968519.1:866802-891930 GCF_000165445.2 Microcebus murinus
TACAGGCAGATGGGTGGCGCATGCCTGTCGTCCCAGCTACTCAGGGAGCTGAGGCAGGAGGAGTTTGGAGGTTGCTGTGAGCGAGGCCGACGCCACGGCACTCACTCTAGCCTGGGCAACAGAGTGAGACTTTGCCTCTAAAAAAATAATAATAATGCTGCATAATTTTGGCAAAAGAGTTACAGTGACCGGTGACTTCGCTAGCAGGAGCGTGAGGACGGGAGGAAGGCCGGGGAAAGGGGAGAGGAGGGGGTCAGTGGAGAGTGGGCGGGGAAGGCCGTGTCACCCAGTGGGGGAGGTCGCCAGCCCCGGGGTCCCTGAAAACGCGGACCCTTGTGGGGACTGCCGGTCCCTTTCCCCTGTCCCCGGTCTGGAGTCTGTGCGGGATTTGGGAAAGGGCGACTGGCCGGCCAGTGCGGTTGGGCTGCAGGTGCAAATGGAACGGAGGAGGCTCGCCCCATCTCTGCCCTGCAGAGGTGGAGAAGGGGCTCGGGGCGCCCCCCGGCAGGGGAAGTGCCAGCTCAGGAGGTGCCCCGTCTTGTCGGGGTCACCTGTCCCCTGCGTGCCCGGGGCCTGCTTCTTGGGGTCAACAAATAAGCTGATGAAGGAAGGGGGAGCTCTCTGCAGCATCGTGGCGGGGTCCCTGCCCCAAGGGGCTGCTGGACCTGTCCTCCCGCCCTGTCCCTGTCCCCGCAGTGCTCGGTGACCTGCGGGGAGGGCTACAAGCAAAGGCTGGTGTCCTGCAGCGAGATCTACACCGGGAAGGAGAACTACGAGTACGGCCACCAGACGGCCACCAACTGCCCCGGCTCGCAGCCCCCCAGCGTCCAGCGCTGCTACCTGAGGGGCTGTCCCGTCTCGGCCACCTGGAGGGTCGGCAACTGGGGCAGCGTAAGTAGGCGGCTTCGCAGGCTCAGATCCGAAAGCCCTTGGGTCTCGGACCGCGCATCCTGCCCCATCTGCCCTCCTGAGTGACCCCGCCTGCGTCCGGAGGGACCCCGGGCAGGAACAGAGGGGACCTTTTTCTGCCTGGCACTGTGGCCTGGAGCTCAGGGCCCCGGCTCTGAGGCCAGGCAGCCCGGACCCGAATCCTGGTTCTGCCACTGCCCCGGGGGGAATGCCCCGTGGGCAGGTTGCATGGCTTTTGGGCCTCAGTCTTCCTCATCTGCAAAATGGGCCGTGGAAAAGGTGGGACGAGTTTATATGTAGATGATGGAGCAGCCCTCATGCAAAAATCTGACAGCCAGAGCGCCCCAAAATCTAAAACTTTTTTGAGGGCGCCAACAGGATGCCCAGATGAAATGCTCCTCGGACCATTTCGGATTTTGCATTTTTCAGATGAGGGGCGCTCGGCCACGTACGACGCAAACGTTGCGGAACTTGAAAAAAATCTGAAACTCGAAAACCCCTTCTGGTCCCAAGCATTTCAGCCTCAGGGTACCCAATCTGTGTGTGAAAAGCACTTGCATTATAATGGTGAATTTTAGGTTATACGTATTTTACCACAATTTTTTTGAAAGCACTTAGACTCTGGCACTTTGCAAGAGTTATAGAAGGGCTAGTTGTTTTTGCCTATGTTGTTCAGAAGTCTAGATGTTCCAGTGGGTTCTTCTATAGGAGGGATACTTCGTCGCATTATGGGTACCACAGGCAGAGTATTTTAAGTCGGGACTGCCAAGGAAAACTGTCACAGGTCCCCGGCGGTGGCCTACAAGGCCCTCAGTCTTGAAAATCGATCGGGCAAAAGTATATGCCAAATGGAAAGTGGTTAGGGTTCGAATCCTGGTTCTACCATGACCTTGACTTTGAGCCCCAGTCTCCCACCAGCAAAGTGGGATAAAGGTGGTCCCATCCCATGGGGTTATTGTGAGGCTTAAATGAAAAAAAAAAAATCTGCGTGTGCATGAAATGACATATAATTTCATACATGTGTATAAATGCTTTATACATATATACATATATGTATTTTTGTGTGTAGGTATGTAGAGGTAAATATGAGTGTATAGAGCTCAGCGCAGGCACTGGGCATAGTATGTGCTCCATAAATACCAGCTTTTTGGTGTCAGCAGCTCGGGATCTGAAGTGACATTGGGGCTCCGAGCTGTACCCCCCACCCCGCCCCCCGCCCGGGTGGCAGGGCCGCATGCTGACTCTAGTTTGCCTTACAGTGCTCGGTGTCTTGTGGCGTTGGAGTGATGCAGAGGTCTGTCCAGTGTTTGACCAACGAGGACCAGCCCAGCCACTTATGCCCCGAGGATTTGAAGCCAGAAGAACGAAAAACCTGCCATAACGTTTACAACTGTAAGTCGGCCGGGCGGGCACGCGATGAGCAGGGTTCCTGTGTTCATTTGTCTGGTCTCCCTTTTTATTTTTATTTTATTTTATTTTATTATTTTATTTTATTTTTGAGACAGAGTCTTGTTCTGTTGCCCAGACTAGAGTGCCGTGGCGTCAGCCTCGCTCACAGCAACCTCCAACTCCTGGGCTCAAGCGATCCTCCTGCCTCAGCCTCCCGAGTAGCTGGGAATACAGGCATGTGCCACCATGCCCAGCTAATTTTTTTTTTTTTGAGACAGAGTCTCGCTTTGTTGCCCAGGCTAGAGTGAGTGCCGTGACGTCAGACTCGCTCACAGCAACCTCCAACTCCTGGGCTCAAGCGATCCTCCTGCCTCAGCCTCCCGAGTAGCTGGCACTACAGGCATGTGCCACCATGCCTGGCTAATTTTTTCTCTATGTATTTTTAGTTGTCCAGCTAATTTCTTTCTATTTTCAGTAGGGACAGGGTCTCACTCTTGCTCAGGCTGCTCTCGAACTCCTGACCTCCAGCGATCCTCCTGCCTCGGCCTCCCAGAGTGCTAGGATGCCAGGCGTGAGCCACCGCGCCCGGCCTAGAAATACAGAATTTGTTTAAAAGCAATCACTCCCTTTACTAAAAAAAAAAAATTCAGTGTGAACAACGCGATTCATTCCGGGGGTAGTTGTTTGCACGTGTCATTTTGGGGATTTGTGTTTTCCAGGCGAGTTACCCCAGAACTGCAAGGAGGTCAAGAGGCTCAAAAGTACCAGCGAAGACGGTGAATATTTCCTGGTCGTCAGAGGAAAGCTCCTAAAGGTGAACGTTGGGCATTATTTCCAGAATGTTCTTCGAGTGCGTGATGGTGGCCTGGTCCGGGCCGCTCATCTCGGGTTGCTACTTCTGGTCTTTCAGATCTTCTGCGCGGGGATGCACTCCGACCGCCCCAAAGAGTACGTGACCCTGGTTCACGGCGACTCGGAGAATTTCTCCGAGGTGTACGGGCACAGGTAGGAGGGGAAGCCAGGCTCGGGAGAGCCCAGATGCCCGGGGGTCCCCGGAAGCGCCCTCCCGTTCTTAGCAGAATTGCTCTCTCTCTCTCTGCAAATCAGGTTGCACAACCCCACAGAGTGTCCCTACAACGGGAGCCGGCGGGAAGACTGCCAGTGTCGCAAGGACTACACCGCAGCTGGGTTTTCCAGCTTCCAGAAAATCAGAATAGACCTGAGCAGCATGCAGATCATAAGTGAGTTCCGGGCACGTGTGTCCCTTCTCTTCTCCACGCAGCCGGGCAAGCACGGCCTGCGCGGCGGCTGGTGGCAGGGTGCTGGGGACATGAGGCGGAATGAGAGCAGGAGCTTGCAGGGCAGTACTGACAGTCCCCCCAGGCAGAGCCTTGTCTCTGTGTCCCCAGTGCCTAGCGAGGGGCAGATGTCCCATCAGATCTGTGATGCATGCACGCATGAGTGAATGAATGCATGAATGAATGAAGTGGATGAACGCGCATTAAATCGGCACCGCTGCAGCGTGGACAGTCAGGGCCAGCACCCCAGAAAATGCGACATCAGAGTGGATGGAGCGGGCGAGGCACCTGTTGACCTGGGGGCACGAGGAAAGCAGGGGTGGCGGGAGGAGCCGTGACAAAGCCCGAGAGCTGAGAGATTCTCGGGGCGACATCCGCCCACGCCCGGCTCTCACCAGCCCGGCGCCCGCGCTCACACCGGCTCAAAACTCGTTTCATCCGATTGCTGATCCGCAGAGGGAAAACGGAGCGCCAGCCTGCGTAGGGGCTGGTTCCCCATTCCGGCCGGCGCCGCGTCTCTGTTGGGGACGTGAATCCCAGGAGTGGTTCATAAGGACAGCTAAGATATGTATCTAGCCATGTTCCCCTGAATAGAGGAAAAAGAGAAATAACGAATAATTGATTTTTCCTCATTAACATTATGCACAAAATGCCGCATTGCTTTCCTCTCGAACTTGCTTTGAACCAAGATATTGTTAATCTCCTTCAGCCAGACGCCTTAGGGCTAAAGGCAGAGGGTCCGAAGCTTCTCCACTTAGAACCGCACCCCAGCCGGGCGAGGAGGCTCGCCCCTGTCATCCCGTCACTCTGGGAGGCCGAGGCGGGAGGATCGCTCAAGGTCAGGAGTTCGAAACCAGCCTGAGCAAGAGCGAGACCCCGTCTCTACTATAAATAGAAAGAAATTAGCTGGACAACTAAAAATATATATGGAAATAATTAGCTAGGCATGGTGGCGCATGCCTGTGGTCCCAGCTACTCGGGAGGGAGGCTGAGGCAGGAGGATCGTTTGAGGCCAGGAGTTGGAGGTTGCTGCAAGCGAGGCTGACGCCACGGCACTCACTCTAGCCTGGGCAACAAAGTGAGACTCTGTCTCAAAAAAAAAAAAAAAAAAACCACACCCAGCCGAAACCCAGGGGTTCTGCATGCAGAAGCAGACAGGAACCCCTATTCTTGCAAAGGGGAGCAGGGAAATGTCCCTCTCACCAAGGTGTGGTCCCCTGCAGAGAGACCTGGGCCTCGCCCATCCCCCAAAGTTAAGCAGCAAAATGCAAACCTGCTGGTCCCAGCGACAGTCAGCTTTTACAGGATCCTCATCTTAACTCTTCCTTAGGCGTCCGCAGAGCCGATCTTGGGATCTACAATAGGGGTTGAAGACACGAGCTCTCGGGGTCAGAGTTGTTTTTATTGGCTTTTAAAATAAAATAAAATAAATGACACGCTAGCCCCGAACTTGAGAAACTTAGCATTCATAATTTGTGGGTTCTAATGGCTCCCCATTTGGGCCATCACTGGGCCCGGGCCCCGGGCACGAGGACAGAGGAAACCTTCTGTGTCGTTGGAGGTGCCTTCCTGGCTCACGTCCCTCTGGCCTCGAGCCTGCTGCGCGGGGGGACGGGGGGCTCTCAAGCAGCCAGCGTCGCCGGCGCACGTATTTGTTTATGGAGGGACCCACTGCAAAGCCATTGGAGCCCCCTCTGGCTTGCCTGCTGCAAGAAGCCAGGCGGCGGCGCCCACAGAACCCAAAACGAAGTTCTCGGAACCACAGACTTAACGAGGAAAAGCAGGACCACATCTGGCTTCCAACTCCTTTTTTTTTTTTTTGAGACAGAGTCTCCGTTTGTTGCCCGGGCCTAGAGTGATGCCGTGGCGTCAGCCCGCCACAGCAACCTCACAACTCCTGGCTCAGCGATCCTCCTGCCTCCAGCCTCCCGAGTAGCGGGACTACAGGGCAGCCCACCCCGGCTAATTTTCCTATATATATTTAGTTGCCAATTAATTTCTTCTATTTTTAGTAGAGAGGTGCCGCTCTTGCTCAGGATGGTCTCGAACTCCTGACTCCGAGTCAATTCCTCCGCCTCGGCCTCCAGAGTGCTGATAGACAGGCGTGAGCCACCGGACGGCCTAGAGCGTATCTGCATCCGTTTTGTCACTAATACATGCAATTGTCACCTCTCGACGCCGTTCTTGTTCTCCCCTTCCCTTCATGTCTCCGTGTTAATGTCTGCCCCTCCCTGCAACCGTTCCCCCCCCTTGCAACCCGTCCCCCCCTCCTCTCCTGCCATCCCCACCTCCCTGCAACCCGTCCCCACCCACCTCTCTCCTGCAACCATCTACTCCTCCTTCGCAACACCATACCCACCCCCTCTCCCTGCAACATCCCACCACCTCTCATCCTGCAACATCCTACCTCGCCCTCACGGCACCTCCCACGCCACCACTCCTTGCACACCGTCCACTCTCTGCAACCCCGTCCACCCCTCCCTGCAACCGTTCTCTCGACAGCACGACTTGCAACTTATTGCAAGCGACGAGCGAGGACCGGTCTTTTGCCACTGCCGGAGACTGCTACAGCGCCGCCAAGTGTCCCCAGGTATGTCCTTGGAGCCGCCCCCCTTTCCCCTGCCTCAGTGGCGTCCGTTCCCGAGAATGCATTTACAACAGCTGCCCCGGAGAGCACACGTGGCCCCAGGTGTGGAGGGCCCCACAAATGCCCGCGGAGTCTGGCCCAGGGGTCCCAGCCCTAGAGGTGGCTCCCAAAGGAAGCGGTCGCGGCTACGGGTCGCGCCTGCCAGCTGCACGCGGCAGAACACGTCATCGCAGAGACCACTTGGGTGTCGGGTGGCGAGGGCTTGGCCAGACCAGTCACGACGGCTCGTGAAATGACTGTCGTGCAGCCCCTGGAGCGTGGGCAGGTGCTTAATGGCCCACTTGCCAAGGAAAAGGGGAAACCTCCCCGCTGTCCGGCACCTGCCCATTCCCGTGGTGTAAATATTCTCCCCACGATCGATGTCGAGCCGTCCACGTTATGTCACTAAACGGAGCGACGGGAAGACAGGCATGTCGTTGGTTCTCTGAAGCCAGCCCGAGTGAGTTTCCACACACCCCCGTGGGCCACTAAAAACTCGGAATGTCGCACAGTGCACAGAAACGCTCATGGGATCAGGTAGGAGAAGCAAGACGCAAAGCAGTAAATGCAATGGGATCCCATCTATGTATTTTGAAAATGCACAAATAGAGAAAAATAGATGCACAAATAGAGAAAAATAGATGCACAAACAGAGAAATCGATGCACAAATAGAGAAAAAAATCCGGAAGTACTTTTTCAGAGCAGTATTGGCACATTTCACTTGACCGTGTTTAACTCTCCTAGGTTTTCCGAATTTTATTTATTATGTTTAACTCTCCTAGGTTTTCTGAATTTTATTTGTTATGTTTAACTTTCCTAGGTTTTCTGGGTTTTATTTATTATGTTTAACTCTCCCAGGTTTTCTGAATTTTTCAAAATAAGCATGGGACAGATTTTTTTTTTTTTTAAGAAATAAATATCGCACCTGGAGATCCCAAAATTTGCAAGATGTATATGGGTCTTCTCTGACTTTTTCACTGTAGCCAGAAATACTTGTAGAGCAGCCTTCACAACCAGTGAACGAGCTGGCATTTCTTGAGCGCTCGCTTCGTGCCAGGCTCCGTCCTTGTCGCTGCAGATGCGCAGATGTTCGGCCTTTTAGGAATTTATCGGGTTGTTGGGGAGAGTGGCAGGCGCAGGAATTGACCATGATGCAATCATATATTCTAGAAGTCCTTCAGGCGCAAGGCTTGGGGCTCTGTGGATGCTATAGCTCCCATCTGCTTGAGATCCTCAAAGTTTGCGGTTGTTCAGACCAGAATTGCAAGTTCCTCCTCTTCCACTGGGCCTCTCTTCTGCAGATCTGCTCACGAGCCCCTTCTATGCCCATTCTGTAGTTGCTACACTTTCTTGCCTCTTCTGAGGCGTGACAAGTTTGCCCTGGCCTTTTGAGACACGCGGCGACCATCAGCCTGGGCTAATTTTGCAAAGCAGGGCTTGGTCTTTGCAAGAAGCTTCTGCACTTGGAAGGCAGAACAAGCAGAGCGCATTCGGTGACTCTGGACAAGCGGCCTTGCTTGGCCTTCGGTTGTCTCTTAGGTTCCAATGACGTCTTCACAAAGCTGATGTTGAACTCTGTGTGCTGGCAATTTCCCGCCTGGCCTGTGAGCTTTGAGAAGCCTGGAGACTGGGGCCGGGTGATGCGTTCAGAATCCCAAGCACTGTGTCCAAGACACGGATTCGCCCTCAACCACGGACTGTAATGCTAGCCCTCTGGGAGGCCGAGGTGGGAGGATCGCTCAAGGTCAGGAGTTCCAGACCAGCCTGAGCAAAAGCGAGACCCATCTCTACTATAAATAGAAAGAAATTAATTGGCCAATTAATATATATAATATAGAGAGAATATATAATATATTTCTATAATATATTATATTTCTATAATATATATAGAAAAAAATTAGCCGGGCATGGTGGCGCATGCCTGTAGTCCCAGCTACTCGGGAGGCTGAGGCAGGAGGATCGCTTGAGCCCAGGAGTTGGAGGTCGCTGTGAGCGAGGCTGACGACAGGACACTCACTCTAGCCTGGGCAACAAAGTGAGACTCTGTCTCAAAAAAAAAAAAAAACAAGGACAAACACATCTGAATTTTCTTTTAACGAAGTGTTTTCTCAGCCCCAAGCTTTAGAAGCAGCCTTGCTAAACATTTTAGAGAAGTGAAGAGGAAGCTCTCAGGGGATAAAGAAAATAAACAAAGGACATAATGGTTAAAAAAGAGCCTTTTTCCTCCATTACCCAGGAATTGAGAACTTTTGAAGTGCAGTGTTTTTGGAGCAGCTGTTGGTTTTTCAAATACCCTGCTGGTGTCGGTTGCATTTTCTCAGCTAATAGATCTGGCCCTCTCCTGCCTTTTTGCAAATGTCTCAGGATTCTTTTGATTCTGTACACACACAATCCTTTGGGAAGCTTAAGTAAATGGAAAGTCATTTGCATTCATTTACGTTAATAATTCAGAGACAAATGAACTGATTGATTTGCTAAATTCTGACAGTGAAGCAATTCCTAAGTGGCAAAACCCAAAACCCCATGAGAGGCCCATTTGTATTTTTTTTTTTTCACTCCCAGCCCATTCTTCAAATCAGATTGGGTACTTCTAGAATTCGATCCCTTGGATGTGTATTGAGCCCCAGACTCTAGTGAGGAAAGATGTGAGTTTTTCAGATTGGGTTTTTCCGGGAGAAGCTTTGTAGAAGGCAAACTCATGCGGACCGACTTGGAGTGAGTGGAAAGTTCCTCCTTTGAGCTCCTGATTCCACAGAAATCAAAGCAAAAGGAGGCTGTCTTTGAGAATCTATCTCTTCTGTCTCGCCCATTGCTGTGGCTTTGAGGATTTATTAATAGGGGTGGGCTCCCCTCAAAATATAACCCAAATATATATATATGTTTTTATCCTGATCCCAGTAGATGTGGCACTATTATTGATGATGTTATTGATGGTATTAACAGTTGGAATTTATTGAGCAATTACTATGCTTTAGGCGCTGTGCTCAGCATTGCCCAGTCAGTGTAGCATTTAGTTCCTGCAGTATCTATGAGAATACTCTCCCTTTTCAAAGACTAAGGAGAGTGACGAGTAGAAAGATTGGAGAACTTGGCCCAGATCCACACGGCTGCTGCTCAGCTGAGGCTCTGCTCTGGTCTATTACTCAGTGTGTATGAATTCCGATGGCCCCGAGTAGACGTGGCTTTCTGCAGGCAAGAATTTCAGGCCGGGCGCGGTTGCTCACGCCTGCAATCCAGCACTCTGGGGAGGACCGAGGCGGGAGATTGCTCGAGGGTCAGAGTTCGAGAGCAGCTGAGCAAGAGCGAGACGCCCATCGCTACAAAACTAGAAAAAAGTTAATCTCCCACGTAAAAATATATTAGAAATAAATAGCCAGGCGTGGGCGCATAGCCCTGTAGGTCCAGCTACTCGGGAGGGCGGAGGCAGGAGGATCGCTTGAGCCCCAGGAGTTGGAGGGTTGCTGTGAGCAGGCTGACGCCACAAGCACTCGACCTCTAGCCCGGGCAAACCAGAGTGAGAGTCTGTCTCAAAATAATAATAATAATAATAATTTAGCACCATTTGTGTTCCTGTCGCAACAGAATTACAGGATCTCTCTCTAGGTCAAGAGCACATCTTTGGCCAAAACCTTTATGGACCTTCAGGTGAAGGGCATAACTCTTAAATTACGCTTTTCCCCTTAACCAACTGGCAACAGGCAGGAGTGGTGGTCACAACTCGTTGCCCTTCGGACCGCCGAATATATAGGCTTTTAGGAGGCATAGATTCCAGGCAAGAGCTAGAAAAAACACCAGCGTTTTCCTCGCTTTCGGGCGGCACTTTTTCCCCCAACTTTTAGATCTGCTGAAGATTGCAGATCCGCGGAACTTGCAGAAGGGAGGAGAATGAGAAAGGACAGTTGGCGGTGGCATCTGAGTTGTCACCTCCCTCTGAAGACAGACCTCATAGATGTGTGCACCGAGGGTGTCCAGACCCCGGACACCCAGATCAGCTCAGGAAAGAAGCCAGGGCAGCAGCCTGGGCCTTCTAGAAACTTCGATGCCAAAGCAGGTGGAGTCTAGCTTGCCCTGCAGTGCAGGGGGGACAGGCAGTGTGAGTAGGAAGAAGCGTGGAGGTAGACAGCGAGGGATCCCGGACACAGTGTGCCGGACACAGAGTTCAGTGTCCAAGGAGGCTGGGAGAGGAGGACCTTCAGCCTCAGCCCAGCCTCGATCACCAACACCTGGATACTGAGGCCACGCAACAGAAGAACCACTAACGTCTGCATAGGACCGTGTTTCCCCGAAAATAAGCACTCCCCATACAATAAGCCCTAGCAGAATGTCTAAGCATGTGGAAAATAGAAGCCCTACCCAGAAAATAAGCCCTAGTGATGGGTGTGGCTATGAAAATAAGCCCTAGTGCTGGGCGTGGCTATGAAAATCAGCCCTAGTGATGGGCGTGGCTATGAAAATAAGCCCTAGTGATGGGCGTGGCTATGAAAATCAGCCCTAGTGATGGGCGTGGCTATGCAGCGCATCTGCACAACCCATGCATGTCATTGCAGAGCGGGAAAGAACACGAGCAGCCCTTCTCATCTGCCCCGTGACAGCTCTAGTGCTCAACAGGAGAGATTGGGGCCGATGGTTCTAAAGGAAATAGAGTCGCAAGACATTCAGGATGGGATTCGGGTTTGGAGAGTGATGATGATGTTCCAGAAGAAGACGACTTCACTCTATTTGAATCAACGTAGATTGTTGTACTGTATTTAAAAAAAAAAATAACACACCCCCTGAAAATAAGCCCTAGGGTGTCTTCTGGAGGAAAAATAAATATAAGACCCTGTCTTATTTTTGGGGAAACACGGTATTGTCCTAAAAATAATGTCCCAGAGAGTAGGTGATATTTTTGTAAATATCGTTTAAATATCACCTCCTCTCTGCCCAGCAGTTGAGTTAGTTATCTGCATTATGCCTTTGTATCTGCTCACCTCCTGTTCGTAGGTGAGGTCTTACTGATCCATTTTACAGGTGAGTTCAGGAAGGTTAAGCCCTTGCCCAGGGTCAGGCTTGGGGAGTGAGATTCTAGGATAAATTTGCCGTCTACACCGGGCTTCCTCGCACTCAGTACTTGACGGTGTGCGCCGGATAGTTCCCCGTCGTGGTGGCTGTCCTGTGCATGGTAGGCAAATTCAACAGCGTCTTTGATCTCTGCCTACGAGGTGCCAGTGACAGTCACCTCTCGTCCCCTCCAGCTGTGACAGCCAGAAATGTCCCCAGACATTGCCAGGTTGCCCCTGGCGTCAACGGTCCCCTGTGGAGATCCACTGCCTTAGTCCAGACTAAACCCTTTGCTCACCTCTAGGAAAAGGAATCCTATTTTCCCCCATTTTACGCTTGCAGAACCTAAAGGCCCCGAAAGGATTTAGAAACTCTTGTCAGTCGGCATTTATGATACTGCATCGTGAGAGGGGATCACTAAGCCACCCCTAGTGCTGGAAATGTTCATTGCGGAGCGGCTGGGTGTTCTATTTATTGAGAATCTACCAAGTGGCCAGTCCATCTGTTAGAAACCATAGCCGAAATAAATAAAGCAATACCAAGCCCTTGCCCTCGATAAGCTTACTACTATGTTATATTAATCAAATGAACACTTAGGAAGCAATTAGAAAATGCAAGGCAGATACCAGTATCTTTGCATGTCCACTAAGTATGTACCAGCCACATGCCACGTGGCTAATTTCACTGGCAGTGCTCGGAGAGAGTTGGGTTTTATTACCTCCCATTTTACAGATGGACAAACTGAGGTTCTGGAATGCCTTTAAAAAAAAAAAAAAGATGCGGCCAGGATCTGATAATCAGGGGTGCAAAAGCTTTTAGTCACACAGGTCTGGCTGGCTGTGAGCTCCACCCCGCCGCTCTCCCTGCTGTATAAAAAGGCTGTTTTCACAAAGTCCTGGCTGGCTCTGACTGAGGCTGCTGGTCGTGGAGGAATATAGCAAGCCTCAAAGGGAACCTGTTTGCGGTGCCTTTTGCAAAGTCATGCTTGCAAAGAGAGAAACAGAGGCACCCAGAGAGAGCAACGGGGGGTGGGGGGTGTCTCTTGGCAGCACCGTCTCCTTAGGAATCAATGCTGAGGCACCAGGTGTGGAAAGACACCCTGGGATGGGGCGGTGGTCCCCACCTGCCCAGGTGGTCTTGCGCAGGCCACGCGCGCCCTCTGCTGGCCGCTGCGGGGAGCGCGCCGCTTCTTTGATGTCCCTCCCCGCTGTGCTCATCGCCCCAGGGAGCTGCCGGCCGGGGCAGCTTTGGCAGCGGGACCTTGTTAGAAAAATTACACTGTGACATTTCGTTCCCGAAGGCATCCGATAATTGCGGGCAACATCAGGATGGCCGTGTTCTCGGGGGCCCCGGCGGAGGTGGTTGGGCACGAGGACTTTGGGGTCAGAAGGTGTGACTTGGACCCTCACCGGATGCTGGGGGAGAAGTGAATCAATCACCTCCGCTGACTAAGCCTCAGTTTCCCTGTCTGTAAAGAAAAAAAAAAACCCCTTCCCTGAGCTCAGGTGAGGGGGCCCGAGACGATGCGCGCAAAAGGCCTGGCCCTGGAAGCACAGAACACACTCAGCCCTTAGTCGCCGGCGTAATTGATACCTGTTTCCCTCCCAACCTAAGTGCCTTCCAGTGTTTGGGACGTCGCACGGGCTGACAGCCTTTCCTTGGCCTTTTATTCCAGGGTCGTTTTAGCATCAACCTCTACGGAACAGGCCTGTCTTTAACGGAATCTGCTAGATGGATCTCACAAGGGAACTACGCAGTCTCAGACATCAAGAAGTCGCCGGTAAGGTTGCAGACGGGTTGGGGGACGGCTTGTGTCTCTTCCCTTCCCTTTCCCCTTCCCTCTTCTCCCTTCCCTTCCCTTCCTCTTCCCCTTCCCCTTCCCTCTTCTCCTTTCCCTTCCCTTCCTCTTCCCTTCCCTTCCCTTCCCTTCTCTTCCCCTTTCCCTTCCCTTCCCTTCCCTTCCCCTCTCGTCTTTTTTCTTTTATTTTATTTTCTCTTTTGTTTTATTTTCTCTTCTCCTTTCCTTTCCTTTTTCCTTTCCCTTTTCCTTTCCTTTCCTTTTTTCTTTTCTTTCCTTTCCTTTTTCCTTTCCTTTCCTTTCCCTTTCCTTTTCCTTTCCTATCCTTTTTCCTTTTCCTTTTCCTTTTCCCTGCAATGGTCCTGCTGAAGGAAGCAGCGTGCTTTCCCACGTCCTCAAACCATTTTGCAAAGGGTCAAGAAGAAACTTTAGCATATAAACTGCGGGTGAAGGGTTTCTATGGGAATGAGAGATGTTGGCAAGTGAACCAGCCGAGTGGTTAGAAAAACTGCCCGACCAGGGAGCTAAAAGCAGGAAGACACCTTGAGCGAGTGGGGGTCTCATTTTGCAGTTAGACAACATGCAACTCACTTTTGTGAGCCCAAGGGAAATGATCTCTTATTTTTCTTTAGGAAAAAAAAAATTAAATACAAATGGGCCCAGAAGAAAGGGATAAATGTATCAGGGAATGGGTCTGGAGAATTAGAAATACGTGCCTAGGTTCTACAATAATAATCCATTTTCAATACTCTAAAAATCTGGTTGCTCAAGGTGTGGTCCATGCAGCAAATCAGGATCACCTGGGAGCTTGTTGGAAACTCAGGGTCTATGGTCCCCAGAGGTACTGGGTCCGGGTCCACAGCTGAACAAGGTCCCCAGGTGATTCAAAAGCACGGTGCAGGCCAGGCGCGGTGGCTCACGCCTGTCATCCTAGCACTCTGGGAGGCCGAGGCAGGAGGATTGCTCGAGGTCAGGAGTTCGAGACCAGCCTGAGCAAGAGCAAGACCCCATCTTTACTAAAAACAGAAAGAGATTAATTGGCCAACTAATATATATAGAAAAAATTAGCCGGGCATGGTGGCGCATGCCTGTAGTCCCAGCTACTCAGGAGGCTGAGGCAGGAGGATCGCTTGAGCCCAGGAGTTTGAGGTTGCTGTGAGGGAGGCTGACGCCACAGCACTCTAGCCCAGGCAACGGAGTGAGACTCTGTCTCAAGAAAAAAAAAAAAAAAAAAAAGAGCACGGTATAGCTGAAGAAGCCCTAGGCTGTGTAGACGGTCCCCGACTCACTGTGGCATGACTCGATGTTTTGGCTTTGCAATGGTGTGAGTAGAAACCATGCATTCAGTGGAAACCATGCTTTGGGTACCTGTGCATCCATTCTGTTTTTCAGTACAACATTCGATACATTGCATGAGATATTCAGCATTTTATTATAGGAAAAGTGGTGTGTGAGATGGTCCTGCCCATCCGTAGGCTAACGTGAGCACGTTTCAGGGAGGCGAGACTGAGCTGTGGTGTTCTGTAGGTTGGGTGCATTGATGCATTTTCAATTTACGACGCTTACAATTTACAGTGGGCTCTCGGGACGAAGCCACATCGTAAGTGGAGGACCAACAAGCATCTCCACTTTATTCCATTTCTCACCCTGGGTGGGTACCGTGTTTCCCCGAAAACAAGACAGGGTCTTAGATTTATTTTGCCTCAAGAAGACACCCTAGGGCTTATTTTTTTTTAAGTACAGTACAACCATCTACATTTATCCAAATAGAGTGAAGTCGTCTTCTTCTGGAACATCATCCTCACTCTCCAAACCCCGAATCCCATCCTGAATGTCTTGCGACTCTATTTTCTTTAGAACCATTGGTCCCGACCTCTCCTGTCGAGCACTAGAGCTCTCATGGGGCAGATGAGAAGGGCTGCTCGTGTTCTTGCCCACTCCGCGACGACATGCATGGGTTGTGCAGATGCGCTGCGTAGCCACGCCCATCACTGGGGCTTATTTTCATAGCCACGCCCACCACTAGGACTTATTTTCATAGCCATGCCCAACACTAGGGCTTATTTTCATAGCCATGCCCATCACTAGGGCTTATTTTCATAGCCACGCCCACCACTAGGGCTTATTTTCATAGCCACGCCCATCACTAGGGCTTATTTTCATAGCCACGCCCACCACTAGGGCTTATTTTCATAGCCACGCCCAGCACTAGGGCTTATTTTCGTGGCCACGCCCATCACTAGGGCTTATTTTCATAGCCACGCCCATCACTAGGGCTTATTTTCATAGCCACGCCCAACACTAGGGCTTATTTTCATAGCCACGCCCAACACTAGGGGTTATTTTCATAGCCACGCCCAGCACTAGGGCTTATTTTCGTGGCCACGCCCATCACTAGGGCTTATTTTCATGGCCACACCTGTCACTAGGGCTTATTTTCGGGGTAGGGCTTCTACTGCGCAGATGCTTAGACATCCTGCTGGGGCTTATTTTATGGGGCGGTCTTATTTTCAGGGAAACACTGTATTAGAATCAGCTGGGCGAGTTTGCAATCCATGTGCCCAGGCCTGTCCCACCCAGATGAACAGAATCAGAATCTTCGAGAGTGGGGCCCCCGGCAGGGGTAGAATTGAACCCCCCCCCCCAGATGGTTCCAATGTACAACCAGGACAGGGACCTGACAGCCTGCCGTCTGCAGTTCTGAGAACGTGGCAGGAACCTGGCTCGCGCACAAATCCGTATAAGTTTACCCCAGCCTGGCCTGTTTTGCCCCAACCCGGCCCCAGCCACGAGCGCAGCCTGGGGGTCTCTTCCAAAATGTGAGTTGGGGAGGAAGAAGAGGAGAGCTGGGAAAAAGGGTTATGACTCCAAAGTGGAGTTGCCAGATAAAATACGGGATGCCCAGTTACATTTGCATTTCAGATAGACAATGAACTCTTTTGTCCTGTAAGTATGTTGTTATCATTGCACTGGGCATACCTGCGCTAATAACCTATGTTATTTATCTGAAATTCAAATTTAACGGAGCATCCTGTATTTGTATTTGCTAGACCTGGCAACCCTATCAGAAATACTTCTATCTAATCAAAATTAGAATATAAAGAAGCAGCTAGGCCGGGTACGGTGGCTCGTGCCTGTAATTCTAACACTCTGGGAGGCCGAGGTGGGAGGATCGCTCAATGTCAGGAGTTCGAGACCAGCCTGAGCAAGAGTAAGACCCCATCTGTACTAAAAATAGAAAGAAATTAGCTGGGCAACTAAAAATATATAGAAAAAATTAGCCAGGTATGGTGGTGCATGCCTGTAGTCCCAGCTACTAGGGAGGCTGAGGCAGGAGGATCACTTGAGCCCAGGAGTTTGAGGTTGCTGTGAGCTAGGCTGATGCCACGGCACTCTAGCCTGGGCGACAGAGTGAGACAGTCTCGAAAAAAAAAAAAAAAAAGAAGCAGCAGCTAAACCTGGTCCCAGCACCACCCCCAAGAGAGGAAATGTGCAATTGTGATTTTTCTAGGGAAACCCTCTTTTTCTACCTGCCAGTGTAAAATTTGTGTCTGTGGGGAAAAAAAAAAAAAAAACCTCTAAGCCAATCATTGACCTCAAATCTGATTAACCAAATGCCCGTCTCGATTGCTTGTAAATTAATCGTTAAATATTTTTTTTCTTGCTCGGAGAGGAATAAAGGTAGCTGAGAACAGTGCGTGAGCTTTAGAATGGACCCCAGAAATATAATATTCTCCCCCAAGCCTTTCCCTCCAAAATCGATACATTGTTTCTTTTTTGATTGATAAATAATAATGGTATATTTTATTGCATACAACATGATGTTTTGAAATAGACTGCAGTTTTATGTTTCAATGACTCAGAACCAAAACATTGCCTGTCTAAAGCATGGTTGTAGGAAACCCATCCGTGTAAACTGTGTGTGTAACATGAGTTGACATTCTGTTCCTTATTAGCCAGTTACTAAAGTTTCCACCAGAAACTAAAAATAATGAAGGCTGGGAGCGCCACCTTCTGGAGAGAGTGGGCACTACACTAAGTGTTCCCCAAGCCTGTAGGGACAGTTACTCTGAGCTGGTTTGGCAGTTGCTTGTCAACATTTAAAAAAAAAAAAAAAACTTGGTGTTCTAGGGAAACTCAGAGAGCCTGAGCTCAAAACTATCGACCTGGGAGCTGAGGCTGAGTGCCCTCCGTGTGGTCCGCGGGTTGCTGGGGTGCACTGTGAAAGTAGCCCCCACCGCCCAGTGCATTGGGGGAAAAAAAAATTATAGTGTGTTGTATTTGCTCCCCGAAGAGTCACAGTAAGTAAGCATCAGCCCGCGAGGTTGGAACACAGGAACGAAACCTGCGTGGCTTTGTCCTTAGAACCAAAAAGCAGCGGTTCTCAAACCCGTGTCCACATCACCCCCCACCTGCCGGCCGGGCTTGTTAGCACCTGGACAGCCCGGTCTCAGAGGGGCCGGAAACTTCAGTTTGCAGCCATGTCCCCCTGGGTGGCGCTCATGCACCAGGTCTGGGGCTGCTTTTCGAGAACCGCTGACCTACATCAAACCAACCGCAAAAAAAAAAACAAACTCCTTTTCCACGTTACACGTTTGGATTTTCCCCCATAACCAGAGTTCCGTGGAACACGCTTTGGGAATGGTGCAGCACGCTGCTCCTGCTCCATGACACGCAGCCCCGCCTGGCCCCCGGGGGACGGAAGCCGGGTCCCCTCCGTGATGCTCAGACCGCGGGCAGTTATGACCCTGTCCTCTCCAACCGGCTCTGTTTTCACTCAGCCCTCAAAATCATCAGTTGTCACTTTCTTTGGCATTTCCGGCATGACCTGCAGAGGGAAAAACCACAAGGAAAAATCTCGATTTTTCCAAACGTCCTCGGCCATAAAACGTTTTCCCCAAGGAAAGCCAACAGAAAGTTCTAGTCCTTCGGGGTGCAGCTGGGTCCCCGGTACTGCTTGGGGGACAGAGATGGTGTCTCACTGCCAGGGGCAGAGCTGGTCACGATGAGTCCCAATCTCACCTCCACGGTCCGTGCCCTTGTATGGAATGGAGAGAGCTCGTCCTCCGGTTTTTACCTAACAAAAATAATCCTGATGATAATTAAAATAAATAGCTGATTTGTAATCATGATTATAATTATGATTAATTGAAATCTGATTAATATTTCATAGTAATTGAAATATGGTTAATATTTCCTGATAATCGAAATATGATTAATATAACATGATTATAATTTAAAAAATATATTGGGCAGTTTGCACGTATAAAATCTGGCTGGGCGCGGTGGCTCTCGCCTGTCATCCTAGCACTCTGGGAGGCCGAGGCAGGAGGATCGCTCAAGGTCAGGAGTTCGAAACCAGTCTGAGCAAGAGTGAGACCCCATCTCTACTAAAAATAGAAAGAAATTAATTAGCCAACTAAAAATATATAGACAAATTTAGCCGGGGCAAAGGTGGCACATGGTATAATCGTAGCACATCTGGGACCTAAAGTGGAGAATCGCTCCAAGGAGGAGTCTCGAGACCCAGCCTGAGCAAGAGCGAGAACCCCGTCCTACTACAAAAAGAAGAAAGAAATTAGCTGGACAACTAAAAATATATAGAAACCAATTCTAGCAGGGCATTGGTGGCGCAGCATGGCCTGTAGTCCCAGCTAGGCGTGCGGGCGACCCCGGGAGGCTGAGGCAGAGAATTAGCGGTTGAGCCGCGAGGGATCTGGGAGGTGGCTGTGAGCGAGGCTTGACCGCCACGGCACTCCAGCCCGGGGCACAGAAAAGAGAACTCAGAAATGCAGGGGTGATGGGCCGGATTTGCCCCCATGCATGCCATACTCTGCCAAGCCCCGCTCTGGGCCACGCTCCTCATCGGAAGGGGCTGCGCTGCGCGGAGCCGTGCCTGCGCCAGCGCTCGCCTCTCACAGCAGCCCGGCGCCAGGCGAGCACGTGACACGCGGGGGTCCTCAAAATGCTGCCGCGCCTCCTCCTCTCTGCAGGACGGGACCCGGGTCGTAGGGAAAGTGGCGGCGGTACTGGCGGAAGGTGCACTCCCGTCCTCGCGCGGACCGGCCTGGGGGTGCGAGTTTTATAGCCAAGGTGAGCAGTCCTCTGTCTGTCTGTCTGTCGTCTGTCCGCGTAATGCTGTCCATCTGCCTGTCTGTCTGTCCATCTGCCTGTCTGTCTCTGTGTGTCAGCCTGTCCTGGTCGGTGTCCATCTGGCCTGTGCCAGTGCGGTCTGTCGCATCCCTGTCTGTCTGTTCGTCCATCTGCCCTGTCTGTGCCGCATTCCGTCCTGTCCATGCTGTCTGTCGTCTATCTTTGCGCAGTGGGCGGGCGTGCGCGTGGCCGTTCCTGTCCGTCCGTCTGTCTGTCCGTCCATCCATCTGTCTTTTATCTTCCCTGGACCCTAAGGATGAGCAGAGGTGCGTGGGTCAGTCGGGGTCGCTGTGGAGCATCTGGAACCCGATCTCGCGCTACCCTGCCTTTCTCTCTGCTGCGCGTTGTCCTTGCATGACAGCAGCCACCCGGTCCCCACCCCTGGGCGCGAGGTCCCTGTGCCTGGCCTCGCCATTCCCCTGCGCCGGCCTCCGGGCAGCCTGCCTCCCTGGGCCTCTGGTGGGTTCTGGGACGGGGAATCCTGATGCAGGGGGCTCAGCGACCACCCTCTGAGAAATGCCGCGCAGGAGTGTTATAATAATAATAATAATAATAGCAAGGGCATTTGGCGGGCCCTTCTCCATGCTAACGCGCTGTATAGGTGATATTTCACGGAACCCCCACGCGCACGCGCGCCCACGCACACACACACAAACCTGCGAGGTGGGGCTGTCGTTCTGCACAGGGCGAAGCTGGCGCCCGCAGCTGAGAAATGGCGCAAAGCCGTGGCGAAGTCCCTTGGCAGAACTCACCAGTGCCCTGCGCCGAAGCCACTGCTCCCGGCCACCCACACCTTTGCCATTCCCGGTGTGCGCAGAGGGCCGGCACGGTCGGCGTCTCCAGGGAACTGGTCAGAGATGCAGGATGCCAGGCCGCGGCCCTGTCCCTGTGAAATCAGAGCGTGCCTTTGAGCACAATCCACGGGAGTCGTGGATGCTAGAGAGTGTGGCAGTCCCCGGTCCAACTGCATTGTGCCCGCACGCGTCCCCTCTGCTGGCCAAAAGGCGGGACCGTTGACTCGCTTGACTGTCCCAGTAAATTCCACCCCCAGCTGGCACTCTGCCCAAGAGCTCTCTGATTGGCTCCCATTGGGTCACGTGGTCACTTTTGAGTCACTCGTGATCTGCAGGTGGCTGAGATCATGCACCTGCCTGGAGTCAGGTGGCCGACAGCTTCCGCTGGGAGAGCCAGGATTCCCAAAGTTCAAGGAGAAGGGTTTGTGATCAGAAGAGAAGAGATGATGGGTGGAGGCAGGCTAGAGCCAGAAGGAATCCACTAGAGCTCACCGTTTTATGCACACCTTCATGTATTTCACATCTAATAAGATAAATGTTGCAACAACACCTATATGTTGTGAAATTCATGAATGAGCACATATACCCAATATTTCCAATGTATACATCTAAACATGTATGTGTAGAAAAAAGGCTAGAAGGAAATATACCAATATTTGAAGAGCAGTTATCTTTGGTGGGGGGGATTTCAGGCTAGTGGATATTTTATTTTATGCTTTATTACTTTCCCGAAATGTCCATGTTCCTCTGGAGGGAACAAATATTGCAAAACAATATCTAGAGAAATCGCAAATGTTGCAAAGCAATATCTAGAGAAATCTTGCAAATCAATATCTAGAGAAATCTCAAATGTTGCAAAGCAATATCTAGAGAAATCTCAAATGTTGCAAAGCAATATCTAGAGAAATCTTGCAAAACAATATCTAGAGAAATCGCAAATGTCGCAAAGCGATATCTAGAGAAATCTTGCAAATCAATATCTAGAGAAATCTCAAATGTTGCAAAGCAATATCTAGAGAAATCTCAAATGTTGCAAAGCAATATCTAGAGAAATCTTGCAAAACAATATCTAGAGAAATCACAAATGTTGCAAAACGATATCTAGAGAAATCACAAATGTCGCAAAGCGATATCTAGAGAAATCTCAAATGTCGCAAAACAAAATCTAGAGAAAACAATAAGCGTTATTTGCAAATTCTGCACGTAAAAATGTGTGGTTCTAACTTAATTTGCATTTGAGCGGAAGTTTTATGTTTTGCGTTTGTTTATTTCAGGTGCTCTGAAGAGGAAGCCATTATGGGATGAATGAAGGATAGTGATCCAATACCTCCACCTTAAAGTTGGGTGTGTGTGCACATGCACACGCGTGTGTGTGTGTGTGTTTGTGTGTGTGTGTGGCTTTGTATGCCTGTGTGCGTGTGAATGTGTGTACATATGCATATGAAAGCACACATATATACACACACATGCATATATGTGCGTGTGTATATGTGGAATACCCTAATGATGTAAAGTTTAATATTTATGTCTGAAATTATTTATTGCGATGTAATATTTTTGTACGTAAAATGACTCTATTGTGACTGCCTCTTCGTTACCCTGTCTCTTGCAGTCAGCCCACTGCATTTTACGTACTCTACATTATATGTAGTCCTATGACAAAAGTGATCTTTCATTGTCACGGTACACTATTGTTTATTTTTTATCTGTAAATGTCTTATTGTTGCTTTTTTAAAATGGAATTTTTTTTAAAAAAAAACAAACAACCTAGCTGTCATCAAGGTGCTACGAGGGCCGTATTATAAGGGTGTATTTGGCATTTCTAGGCAAGTACCAGTACCCAATAAGTAAGTTAGTGATGTCACAGATTGTACCAACTATGAATGACGTTACGTATCTATTCAGTTTTTTGTGATCTCTGGGAAAAAAAACAACAACACACACACACACTGCCTTGGTGCTACTCTTGTATGTATTTAAGTGATCTTCACACTCAGAAATGTAAACACTTTTGACAAAAGGGAGGCACAGAAGGACAATTTCCAATGGACGGAGCCAGCTATTCACTTTTATTTTCGGACATGCCTTTTTTTTTTTTGGAAGAGACTTGGACTTCATTCTTGTCGCTATTGTTGTGAATACACGTTGCTTTCGCCCACGGTGCCTCGGTCTCTCTACGATCGAGTGGGGCCCCCTCCAAGCATCTTCGTTAAGGAGCAAATTGGGGAAGTGGGATCTTCTCGCCAAGTAGTCAAGACATTCTGAAAGGACGTCCAAGTCTCCCAGTCGCAAGAAACAGGACGCACAGAATGGAACTGCGCTTCGGCACACCAGCACGCCTGAGGAAGTTCGGAGCCAGGGTCCGAGTCCCCCGGATTGCCTTTTGCAAGAGGACATTGGCCGGTGACCTGGCTTCTCATGGGGCCATGAGCCTAACCCCGTTTGTCGGCTCTCGTGGCTGCTGTAGGAATTGGCATTTGTGTCAAGACATGAACTGTGGAACACAGGATGCCTGAGTCTTTCTGATCTTCCATTAATCCACTTTTTGTATTAATCCACTTTCTGCCCTTCCGACCTGACTCAACGGAAGGGAGCCTTCCAAAATGGCCCGTGGAAGACACTTGGTTTGAGAACACTCCGCCTGCTTTTTTTTCAAAAACCAAAGAGATTAGGAAAACTTGGCAGTGTTCTCTAACCCCTAGCAAACTCCGGAGTGCTCCAGGAAGAGTTATGCTCGGTGTATGAATAAGTGTTATTCTTCATTATTAATACATTGTGAAAATATATTATGAATAAATACCCTGACCATATCCACACCATGTATGTTTCATACGGTTTCTGGTCTCTCTCTCCAAGCAAGAGTGGATCGATTCCAATGTCTGTCTGTGGGGTTTTTAAAACTGCCGGATTGAGAAGAAACACAGATTTTTCTTAATCTCATCAATTACAGTTGCCACTTGTTGCACGGGCCGGTAAGGAATGGGGATTGTCTGTAAGGTTGGTCATTCCGTCCACCAAAGCAGGTGATCCGGTTCTCCTCTCCTGAACTTCTGGAGACAGACGCACCTGTTGTCCGTGTGAATGGGAAACAAAATAGCAGGCAAAACAGAGATATCAACGTGGGTTCTGGGTTACAAATTGGTGAATTTACGACCTCCTACCTTATAGACAGAATGTGCTTTCAGAGGAAACTAACCCGTCACTAAACAACTCAATGCAGCTGATGGACGAACATTCACCATCTGCAGGCCCCTTTACTTACATCCTTTTCTTTTTCCTCTTTATTTGAAACAGAGGTCCACTCTGTCACCCCGGGCTGATCCCCGTGAGCGTCACCTAGCCACACAACCTCAAACTCCTGGCCAACCGCATCCTCCTCCCCAGCCTCGCCGAGTACCTGGGACTGACACGCATCGCGCCACCACGCCCGGATGATTTTTGTCTATATAGTTTTTAAGTTGTCCCAGCTAATTTCTTTTCTATTTCGTTAGTAACAGGTCGGGCTCCTCGCCTGCTCAGGCTGTCTCCAAACTCCTGACCCTGGCGATCCCCTGCCTCAGCCTCCCATACTGGACTACAGGCAAGTCACACCCATGCGTCGCCGGGCTGATTGTTTTTCTATATATTTTTAAGTTTTCCAACTAATTTTTTCTCTATTTCTTTTAGTAAGACGCGGGTCTCCCGATTGCCCAGCTGGCTCGACTCCTGACCGTCGACCGACCTCCCGCCCTCGGCCTCCCAAGTGCTAGGATGACAGCGCTGACCACCTGGCAACGCCCCGCCTCTATTTACATGGTTGTTTTCATCTCATCCTCGCAACCAGCAAACAGAGTAGGCAATAGACTAACCTTCATTTTCTGGGCAAGGAGACAGACCCTTCAATGCCCAGGTAGCAATTCAAGTGATTAGCGGCACTCCCTAAAGACGCTTGCTTTTTCCAGTCTGGGCACACGCCTTTCTGGACATCCTAACAATGCCACAAAGGAGGGAGGCTGCCCTGACGCCCTGCTCCCCCTGGGTGATGATTGACAGCTCAGTTGGAAAGGGATGGTCCCAGGAGAGAAGGGTTTTCATCAGAAAAAGGGGAGATGACAAGAGACCAGGCAACAGCAGAAGCGTCGGCATCTGCTCTAATTCCCAGCTGTGTTTGGCATGTGTGACCTCCAATCCACCTCACCCCACGTCCCACCTCTTGTGCCCTCACACAGCTGACCCCGTCCGTTCCTAGCTTTCTCTCGTCTACTAACTGCCTGAGCCCTGAGCCTGCCTGACATTGTTCAGAAAGGCAAGAAAATTAGACCCTTGCCTTACTTAACATGCAGAATCAAAGACACTGAGAAAGATACCAGTCAATTACCTGGCAGACCAAAGTCCGCACAAATCATCACATTAAGAACCCTCTTGTGGCCCTTTGACATTATCTCCTGTGCGTAACTTTTGCTATCATGTGCCCTTTAAGCGCCATGCTGGTTTCTTTGATATATCAAAGAAGGAAAGAAAACTGGGGTAACTAAGACAAATGGTGTTTTTTACCAAGAGACATTCTGGCCCGGATGGCCTCCAAATGAAATGGATTGTGGCATCACAAGAAAGTTCTCCAGTTTGATCTTTTTGGGGTTCCGGTAGTTTGGTTTGGTGTACATATATACCATATTCGTTGCACACATATATAATATTTGTATATTTCTGCAATTTGCCGAAATCATGCATATATGCATATTTGTCTATTTGCGCATCATTGTCATATTTGGCACTACATATACACTATCCTAAACATATCATATCTTTGTACCTACAATATATACCATATTTGTACTATTCGCAATGTTTAAAATTTTGATATAGTCATAGTTTGTCTAGCCTTTTGCGCATATTATATATGTGCACCAACCATATAACGTATACCAAACCATTACACATTTTCACTACATCAACTATACACCTATTTGTCAATTTGCAATTTGCAAATTTGCATATATGCATATTTGCAACGCGAAGAGCGAGAGAGCGAGATTCTGGCTATTTATATGGCAGTATTGTAATTGTCACTTACTATACCACGTATAAAACATATACATCTTTTGCACTACATATATACATTTGTATAGTTTGTCAATGTT
>NW_017968519.1:893546-904989 GCF_000165445.2 Microcebus murinus
TATTTCCCGCAACCAGCAAACAGAGTAGGCAATAGACTAACCTTCATTTTATGGGCAAGGAGACAGACCCTTAAGGTGGCCAGTAGGGTCAAGTTCACAGTGAGTGAGCGGCAGTCCCCGAAAGAACATTGTTTGTCTCCAGTTGGGTCACACGGCCACTTCTGGACCATTCTCAGTGTCGGGGGGGGGGGAGGCTGGGATCCTGAGCCTGTGCTCCCCCTGGGGTTGGATGATTGACAGCTTCAGTTGGGAAAGGGGTGGTTCCCGGGAGAGAAGGGTTTTGTCATCAGAAAAGGGGAGATGACAAGGAGACAGGCAACAGCAGCAGGCGTCGGCATCTGCTCTAATTCCCGCTGTGTGTTTGCGCATGTGTGACCTCCAATCCCGTACCTCACGCCACGTCCCACCTCTTGTGCCTCAGCAGCAGCTGAGCCCTCCGTTCTAGTCCTTTCTCCTGCGTCTACTAACTGCCTGAGCCTGAGCCTGAGCCTGAGCTTGTTCAGAAAGCAGAGAAAATTTAGACCCTTGCCTTACTTAACCTTGCAGATGCAAAGACACTGAGAAGATACAGTGATTAGTGGCAGACCAAGGTCTGCAAAATCATCAGCATTACAGAGACCCTCTTGGTGGCCCTTTGACATTATCTCCCGGTGCGTTAACTTTTGCTATCATGTAGCCTTTTATAGCCCAGTGGCTGGTGCGTTTTGATTATCAAAGAAGGAGAAGAAAACTGAACTGAAGAAAATGGTGTTTTTACTCAAGGAGACATTCTGGGCCCGGATGGCCTCAGAATGAAATGGATTGTGGCATTCACAAGAAAGTCTCAGTTTGTGATGCTTTTTGTTGTCCGGTAGTTTGGTTTGTGTACATATATACATATTTTGCACATATACATATTTTGCACTACATATATACATATTTGTATATTTGTAAATTTGCATATTTGCATATTTGTATATTTGCATATTGTATATTTGCACTACATATATACACGTATAAAACATATACATATTTTGCACTACATATATACAATTTGCATATATGCATATTTGTCTATTTGCATATTGTATATTTGCACTACATATATACACGTATAAAACATATACATATTTTGCACTACATATATACATATTTGTATATTTGCAATTTTGCAAATTTGCATATATGCATATTTGCGTATTTGTATATTTGCATATTGTATATTTGCACTACATATATACACGTATAAAACATATACATATTTTGCACTACATATATACATATCTGTATATTTGCAATGTCTGCAAATTTGCATATATGCATATTTGCATATTTATATATTTGCATATTGTATATTTGCACTACATATATACATGTATAAAACATACATATTTTGCACTACACAGATGATAACATTTTAAGGACTAATATCACCGATACTTGAATAATCAGTTTCAACTAGGTTGTAAGTCGCATACATAGATTCGCCCTACCCTTGAACTTGAAGGACATTAAACTATTAATTATCGTTTGGTAACACGTTTACCTGATTATCTCCCATAGAGGAAATAGAAGCTGCTTTTCCAAGCTACAGTTGTGATAATGAGATCAGATTTGTAAGTGGGTATTTTTAATTTTATAAATTAAATACAAGAAAGAACGCAAAAAAAAAAAGAAAAAGAAAATTTAGACCCTTGCTTCGCCTGAGCAAGCGGAGAGACAGTTAGTCCCTCTCCAAATCGCTCCTGATGGCTCAGAGGCCACCTGCTAAGAGCCACGCTTCCTAAGGACCCAGGATCAGGTAAGTCCCCCACCCCCTGTTGGTAAGTTACCTTTGCCTCTTGCTCCATTGCTCTTTGTGGCTTGACTCTCAATATGACTTAAGGGCACTTGGACATGGGGGCTCCTCCTGGGCTTCCTTCTGGAACCTTCCAACAGAGCGAAAGGCCAGGCGATTAGGCGCTGGGCTTATTTGCTGCCCTTCAGTCTTTGGGGCTGAAATTAAACCTCTCTGTCCTGGGAAAGAGCCTAGGTCTTCACCGCAGGGAGGGCCATTGGGTACAGAGAGATCTGGGCTTTTTTAGGAAGCCTGGGGCTGTCTTTCTCCAGTGAGGTTTGTTTTCTGTGTCCTCCCCTAGGTGCCAGTCCACTTAGGAAATAAAAGTGTCTAAAAGCAAATTGCTTGACCCGTTTGGGCTACCCCGGGGGGGTGTCGGCAAATCCACTGCTGCTTGTGCAATTTACAAAATATTTTCTTTGTACTTGAACTTGGAGCCCAGGAGGGAATGAATGGCTTTAACTACCAGCCTAGGGGTTGCAAAGTGATTTCCGAATCGCTGTGGCTTCCACAAACACTTAATTGCTATAGGAGGTGAGCAATTCTGAAAGGCCAGGCCAGCCCCAGCCCTGGCTCCGGTTAGATCTGGCTTGCAGTCACAGGATTTCCATTTCTGCATCCTTGTGTGTGCCACATCATTCACGGCTCCATGTTTCCATGGAAGAAAAGGCTTCCTTGGTGACGGGGAAGCATTGTAATCGTCCCCGGCACCCCAGGAAACAGAGTTGGCTTTGCAGTTGCAAAGACCAAGGTGCTCTGGGCTGGCATAAGGTCACGGAGGAACGAACGGCCTCAAAAACAGCCTTCGCAAGTGGGTGGGGGTTGAGGGTGGAGCCTCTAAAATCTGGACCAGTTGGCTTCTCTGTAGACCTCAGTTTCCTCGTGTGTCCGTTGGGATAATAATATCTATCTCATAGGGTAGTCTGAGGATTAAATGAGATAATATATTGTAAGTAAGGCTCCCAGCACAGTGACTGGCACGGAGCACATGCCAATATTTACCACCTACCTCCCCCCAACTCTGATCATCACCATCGTGTCCTCATCGTCAACATCTTTGAGGAAGAGCATCTTTTTAGAAACGACACGAAACCCAGGAGTTACAAAGAAGAAAAATGCCCAATTTAACCACATAAATAAAGCGCAAAAAATGCATTATGAAAATAAAAAAATCCATAAAATGCAAAAAGAATTAGAAAGGTGGTCTGTGAAAGCGTTTGTTTTGGCAAGAAAGAAAGAAAAAGGAAGGAAAAGGAAGAAGGAAGAGGACGGAGAGGAAGAAGGAAGAGAGATCAGGAAAGGAATGAGCCACCGGAGAGGAAAAGAAAAGAGGGAGGGAGAAGAAAGACGGCGCGGTGGTGAGAAGGAATCGAGATGAGGAGAGAAGAAAGAAAGGACAAAGGAGAAGAAGAAGAAGGAGAGAAAGAAGAAGAAGAGAAGGAAGGAAGGAAGGAAGAAGAGAGGAGAGAAGGAAAGAAAGACAGGAGAAAGAAGAAGAAGAAAAGGAAGGAAGAAGGAAGGAGGAAGGAAAAGAAGGAAGAGGAGGGAGATAGAAGAAAGGAAAGGAGAAGGAGGAAGGAAGAAGAGGAAGGAAGAAAAGGAAGGAAGAAGGAATCGATGAGGGAGATGAAAAAGAAAAAAAGGAGAAGAAGGAAGAAGGAGGAGGAAGAAGAAGGAAGAAGAAGGAAGGAAAGAGAAGAGAGAGAGAAAGAAAGGAAAAGGAAGAAGAAGGACGAAGAGAGAGAGAAGGAAAGAAAGAAGAAGGAAGAAAAGAAGGAAGAAAGGACAAGGAAGGAAGGAAGGAGAGACAAGAAGAAGGAAGAAGGAAGGAAAGAATGAGAGGGAGAGAAGAAGGAAAGGAAGAAAGAAGGAAGGAAGAAAGGGGAGGGAGAGGAGAAGAAGGAAGAAGGAAGAAAGAAGAAGGAAGAAGAAAGAAGGAAGACAAGAAGAAGAGAAGAAAGGAAAGGAAAGGAGGAAGGAGAAGGAAGGAAAGAAGGAAGAGAGAAGAAGAAGGAAGAAGGAAGGAAGGAAGGAAGGAAGAAGAAGGAAGAAGAAGGAAGAAAGAAGGAGAAGAAGGAAGGAAGGAAGGAAGGAAGGAAAGAAGAAGAAGGAGAAGAAAGGAAAGGTAAGGAAGGAGGAAGGAAAGGAAGAAGGGGCGAGGAGAGGGAGAGAGAAGAAGGAAGGAAGGAAGAAGAAAGAAGAAGAGGAGGAGAAAGAAAGGAAAGGAGAGGAAGGAGGAAGAAGAAAGAAGGAAAGAAGAGAGAGAAGAAAGGAAAGAAGAAGGAAGGAAAGGAAGAAGGAAGAAGGAAGAAGAAAGAAGCGGAAGGGAGGAGAGAAAGGAAGAAAGGAAGGAAGGAGGGAAGGAAGGAAGGAAAGAAGGAAGAGGGAGGGAGAGAAGGAAAGGAAAGGAAGGAAGGAGGGAAGGAAGAAGGAAGGAAAGAAGGAGGAAGGCGGAAGAAGAAGAAGGAAGACAGGGAGAGAGGAGAAGGAAGGAAAGGAAGGAAGAGGAAGGAAGAAGTAGAGAGGAAGGAGAGAGAGAAGGAAAGAAGAAGAAGGAAGGAAGGAGGAAGAAGGAAGGAAAAGAAGAAGAAGAAGGAAGAGGAAGGAGGAGCGGGGAGATGAAGAAGAAGGAAGGACAGGAAGGAAGGGAGAAGGAGAGACGAGAAGAAGACAGGAAGGAAAGGAGGAGGTAAGGAAGAAGGAAGGAAGGAGAAAGTGGGAGGAAAATGTTGGCTTTTTCACTAGCCAGAGGAAAGCGTTATTCCCATTCACAGAGATAAGCAGCCGTGTGTAAAAAAGTGTGTCTGCTGCCGGGCGCGGCGCTCACGCCTGTCGATCCAGCACTGATGGGAGGCCTGACGCGGGTGGTCGTTTGACTCAGGGTTCGGAGACCAACCTGGAGCAAGAGCAGACCCTGTCTCTCCTACATAGAAAAGAAATTAATTGGTCCAACTAAGAATATATAGAAAATAATAGCCGGGCGTGGTGGCGCATGCCGTGAGTCCCAGCTATTGGGAGCTGAGGCAGTGAGGATGCTTGAGCAGGAGTCTTGAGCGTTGCTGTGAGCGAGTGCTGATGCCACAGCACGCACTCGTAGCCTGGGCAACAAGTAGACTGTCTCAAAAAAAAAAAAAAAAAGCGCGCGCCATTCCCGCGCCCCCCCCCAGCCCTTCATCAAGATGAGCGAGTAGAAGAGCAGAAAGGAGGAATAAACAGCAAGATGGAATCAGCCGTGCTTCTATAACCTAAACTCAGATGGGTGACTCCCACCCTTTTGCTGCTATAGTTCTAGCTGATTTAGAAGCAACTCAGGTAGGCGGGCGCGGTGGCTCACGCCTGTCATCCCAGCACTTCTGGGGCGAGCGGGAGACGTTCAAGGGTCAGAGTTCGAAACATGCCTGAGCAGAGCTGAGACCCCGTCGTTACTATAAAAAAATAGAAGAAGTTAATTGCAACTGAATACTACAAAGAACACTAGCCGGGCATGGTGGTGCATGCCTGTAGTTACGCACTGGAGGCTCGGAGCAGGAGAGTCGCTGAGCCAGGAGTGTAGGCGTGGCAGCGAGCTGATGCCAGAGGGCACTCTACTCTAGCGCGCGGTGGACACAAAGCGAGACTCTGTCTCAAAAAAAGAAGCAACTCATTAGGAAATTTCCAATAGCATGAGTTTTTCACTCCTAAACCCTTCAATATTCATCTCTAAAAAATAAGGACATTCTTCTCCTGAACCACAATGCCATTCTGACATCTAACACAATTAGAGTAATTCCCGAGGCCCTGTTTCCATTCTAAACTGTTTCCAGTTGTCCCCAAATGCCTTTAGCACATGGTTTAGTGTGAACTATGATCCAATAAGAGTGCACATATTGCGGAGTATAAATTTGTGTTATATCTCTTAAACTCTCTTTTCTTTTCTTTTTTTTTTTTTTTTGAGGCAGAGTCTCGCTTTGTTGCCCAGGCTAGAGTGAGTGCCGTGGCATCAGCCTCGCTCACAGCAACCTCAAACTCCTGGACTCAAGCGATCCTCCTGCCTCAGCCTCCCGAGTAGCTGGGACTACAGGCATTCGCCACCATGCCTGGCTAATTTTTTCTATATATATCAGTTGGCCAATTAATTTCTTTCTATTTATAGTAGAGACAGGGAATCGCTCTTGCTCAGGCTGGTTTTGAACTCCTGACCTTGAGCGATCCTCCCGCCTCGGCCTCCCAGAGTGCTAGGATGACAGGCGTGGGCCGCCGCGCCCGGCCTCTTTTACTCTTAAGTACCCTCCGTCCCTTTGTATCCCGTGCTCTGGATGTGTTGGAAAGAGAGGAGGCCAGTGGTCCCATCTTCTGGATTTGCCTGAGTATTTCCTCTTGAAGTGCTTTAACGTGTTCAGCTAAATCCTGCGTTTCCTCTAAACTAGACACTAGACCCTAAAGGCTCAACCATTCAGCAATGATATTTCAGAAGCGATGCTGTGTCTTCCGTATTCTACAAGGCACGGAGTGGCTGTTTGTGCCACTACTAGTGACTTTTAAATCGATCCGAGTGGGTTTTTTTAAATGCTCATGTCACTCCTCTGCTTAAAAACCCTGTGAGGGTTTTATTCCATCACAAATGAAATAAAAACCCAGCTCTGAACCCTAATCTGGTCCCTGGCTACTTCTTCCCTCCTTGGTCCCTGCACGTCGACTATACTGAGTGACTGCCCCCGAACTTGCCAAGCTCTTTCGCAAGTTAAGACCTTTGCCCTTAGTGCTTGGAACACTCTCCCTCTAGAACTATGCATGGCTGGCGACTTCCCACCCTTTCATAACGGCTCTTCTTCCCAAGCCACCCTCTGACCCATAGCCCTGTTTTACTTTCTTTTGGCTTTTGTCACAACGTGAAGCAATTTCATCGTTTTGTTTTTTTTTTTTGCTTGCATATTGCTGTGTGTTTATGAGTTGATTGTCTGTCTCCCCACACTAGAATATAAACTCCACAAGGGCAGGGATATGGCATGCCTGCTCACCCCTGTACCCCCAAAATTTGGAACCAAGGCCTGACACTTGGTAGATTCGTGATAAATATTTCATGGGCAAATAGATAAATCTACCAGCATTTTGTTTTTTCAAGGTGGTTTATATTGAAGATACAGTTTCTAAGACAACTACCTGTGTGATAAGAATAAAAACCAAGAACTGGCCCTTCTTGGTACTTACAGAGATTTTTGTTTGTTTGTTTTTGTTTTTTAGCATTTTCAGATTGATTTATTTCAGTTAGTAATATGTATGCAAACTTCCTTCTTTTTTAAAAATCTCAATAGCTCATTGTTTATTTTTTTTTCTCTAAAATATTAAGTGGGTTCAACGGTTTTAGGTTACATGGATCACTTTTGTAATGCTTTACTCCTGGCCGAAGGTATGTCCATCCAAAAATAGTGTTTCGTAGTACCTATTAGGTAGCTTTTTGCCCCATTTTTCCTCCCCCTCCCTCTGCTTATTTATTGTTCGCTGAGTTTTATTTCTCTCTGTGTCTATGTGTGCTCAGCAGTTCCAACTTAATAGTGAGTGCATGTGGTGGTGTGTGTTTCCCATTCTTGAGATACTACACTTAGGAGAACGATCTCCAGTCCCATCCAGATTGCTGCAAAAGGTAATATTAATTCAGCTTTTTTTATGCATGGCGTGCATAATCTGTTTGTTTGCATTTCTGCTTTACCATGCATTCAGACCAGAGAATGTTTTGCTGTCGGAAGCGTGGTCCACACACCACTGCCAGCAACATTTCCTGGGAGCTTGGTCAAAATGCAAAACCCCAGGCCTCGTCCAGGCTTAAGAATCACAAGCTGCCTTGAACAAGACCCCCAGGTGATTGCTGTGCATTTTAAAACTTGAAAAGCGCTGGTCTAACATCCTGATCTATTCCATTTCTCCCTCCCTGGCCTCTGCCCGAGTCCCCAGCTGTGCCCGGCCAGCCCCAGGGTGAAGCCTGGCTGGCCCAGCCCAGGAATCAGCTTCTGGTGCCTTCTAAACTACTTATCTAAAGGCTTATCTTCCTGGACCCCTTCCCTCCGGATTTTGTGCTGTTTATAAATATCGAAGCTGCAGTGTAAACCGTGTTGAAACTCTTCGCCGAAATGCCTGCTCGTTCTAGAAAGCCCTTTCGCCTGCAGGTATCTGTTGATGTATCTTAAGCAAACAATTGGATTCCACTGGTATCCTGAGTTGAGCTTTTCCCTTGTTTTCCCTGGGAAGCAGATCGAGGCTGGTGTTTGTTTTCAAAGCCTGTGGTATTGTCAACATTTCTTGAACTCGGGTTGCAGTTGCATGCCATCATGCCACGGAACTGGGGTTTGATCTCCTGCAGTCTGGTCCCAAAGCCAGGGCCGTTAGCGTCTACCCGGCCATGGGCACAAAAGTGTGCTTTCCCAAAGCACCATTTATTGGTCCATCCATTCATTCATTCATTCATCCATTCATTCATTCACATATTGAAAAGGCGCATGAATTGTTGGGGTTTGGGGAGATATAGAAACTCAGAGATCTTCAGCCCACCAGAAGAAGAGACGAAACAAGTACAAAAGCGACCACACTTACAAGGTTGAGTCATGTGGTTGATATAACATGCCCTGAGTTCAGTGGAAGACTTCGTGGGCCGGGCGCAGCGGCTCACGCCTATAATCCTACCACTCTGGGAGGCCGAGGCAGGAGGATCGTTCGAGGTCAGGAGTTCGAGACCAGCCTGAACAAGATCGAGACACCTGTTTCTATTAAAAAAAAAAAAATAGAAAGAAATGAGCTGGACAACTAAAAATGTATAGGAAAAATTAGCTGGGCAGGGTGGCGCATGCCTGTAGTTCCAGCTACTCGGGAGGCTGAGACAGGAGGATTGCTCGAGGTCAGGAGTTCGAGACCAGCCTGAGCAAGAGCGAGACCCTGTCTCTAATATAAATAGGAAGAAATTAATTGGCCAACTAATATATATACAAAAAATAGCCAGGCATGGTGGCACACGCCTGTGGTCCCAGCTACTCAGGAGGCTGAGACAGGAGGATTGCTCGAGGTCAGGAGTTCGAGACCAGCCTGAGCAAGAATGAGATCCCTGTCTCTATAAAAAAAAAAAATAGAAAGAAATGAGCTGGATAACTAAAAATATATAGGAAAAATGAGCCGGGCATGGCGGCGTGTGCCTGCAGTCCCAGCTACTCGGGAGGCTGAGGCAGGAGGATTCCTTGAGCCCAGGAGTTGGAGGTTGCTGTGAGCGAGGCTGATGCCACGGCACTCTAGCCGGGGCAACAGAGTGAGACTCTGTCTCCAAAAAAAATAAAGAAAGAAAGACTTCATGGAGGAGGCAGCAAACATAGGTGCTTTTGAAGAGCAGAGAGCCTAAGAAGTCAGGGTCCGTGGTCTGTCCTCAGACTCTGAGATCTGACTTGATTCAGGGTCTTGGGTCTCTTCCGTACTGTCACTGGGCCTCAGTCTCTTCAGGGTGTACTGAATGCCCAGGAATCATGCAAGATGCAGGGCCAAAGACTGTTCACTGTCACACAACACAGTTTTACTGAGCACTTAGTACACGCCAGGCCCAGCCTTAAGGACTGAAAGTATAGGAGTAAATGAACAGCAAAATACCTATTTTTGTAGGGCTTATATTCTAATGAGGGGTAAATGAGATAAATAAATGATGTTTGGGCCGGGCGCTGTGGCTCACGCCTATATCCTAGTCTCTGGCGAGGCCGAGTGCGGCGGATGTCAAGGTCAGGGAGTTCAAACACAGCCTTGAGCAAGGAGCGAGCCCGTCTCATACTATACAATAGAAAGAAATCAATGGCAACTTGATATATATATATAAAAAATTAGCCCGGCATGTGGCGCATCTTTTTCTGTAGTCCGCTACTCGGGAGCTGAGGCAGAAGGAATCACTCGAGCCCAGGAGTTTGAGGTTGCTGTGGACTAGGCTGATGCCATCGGCACTCACTCTAGCCTGGGCAACAAAGCGAGACTCTGTCTCAAAAAAAATAAATAAATAAATAAATAAATAAATGATGTTTGAAACCCTTGATGGTTTTTGGTGTGCAGAAAAGATCATTCCAATGTGTATCCTGGTTTTAGAAATTCATAATTAATTTATTAAAGTCACATGTTAAAAAAAAAAAAGCAAGGGTTTAAGCTTAGCTTGTACCTCTACTTGCAAGTCTTAAAAATGTGAGCTGTCATTTTTGAAGGTCATTTGAATAATGTGTAATTCCATTTGCAACTTAATTAATTCTAATACTATCAAACATTTTAAGCTACATTTATAAATCTTGCATATTCAATTTCATTTTTTAATAGCTCATTTGTGTTATTGACAAATCTTCCTAGGCATTTGAATACTTTTTTATAAATCTATTAAATGAAGTGAATAAATATGGTGATTCTTAAAGTATCTTAAGTGTTCTAGCAATATTTATAAACTTAATAAGATTTCAAATTAAAATGCTAAGTCAAGATCAATTATTACTCAATTACACATTTCTTTTTTTTTTTTCTTAAGAGGCAAAGTCTCACTATTTTGCCCACTTTGGACTTGAACTCCTGGCCTCAAGCGATCCTCCCACCTCAGCCTCCCGAGCAGCTGGGACTACAGGCATGCGCCACCATGCCCGGCTATTACTTATTTCAAATGAGTCTTACTAGGCTGAAGTAAGTGTTCATTCCAAAGATAAAATTCTTATAAATATAATAAGTATATAAAATATACATTTTAATATAAAATACTTATATATACATATTAGTGTTATGATCTGATTATCTTAAACATTTTTACAGTTAATCATACATTTCCTCAGGGTTGAAATCATTTTTTTTTGAGACAGAGTCTCGCTTTGTTGCCCAGGCTAGAGTGAGTGCCGTGGCGTCAGCCTCGCTCACAGCAACCTCCAACTCCTGGGCTCAAGCGATCCTCCTGCCTCAGCCTCCTGCCGAGTAGCTGGGACTACAGGCATGCGCCACCATGCCGGCTAATTTTTTCTTATATATTTTTAGTTGGCCAATTAATTTCTCTTATTTTTAGTAGAGACGGGGTCTTGCTTTTGCTCAGGCTGGTCTCGAACTCCTGAGCTCAAGCGATCCTCCTGCCTCAGCCTCCCAGAGTGCTAGGATGACAGGCGTGAGCACCCGCCCAGCCAAGCACTCACTTTTATTTTATATTCTGCAAATCTGCATGTGCAAGTGTTGGGTTTGCTTAAAGCATGGTAGTCTCGAGGCCTTGGTCCGTTGATTTATGTGAGAATAATAAAAGGTGGCGAAGCCAGGCCTGCATTTCAGGAGAGTGCACCGTCAAAATGGTGTCGCACCCCCAAAAACAACAATCCCTGTAATTGATTATAATTAGATTCAACACGGAGTCACCAACCTGTACCCTGGAAAAGTCCCGCTTATATGCAAACCGGGTGACCAGAAATATACTTTTCATTTCTATCTCTTACCTGGTAACATAGTGATGATTAATTTTTTTCTTTTTCTAGTATCACACTTACCTAGCAAACAGGAGACTTGGCTCCTCTGTCACCCCAGTTCTGATCCCAGCGACCCAGGACACTTCTGTCCCAATCTCTGAGCCTCAGTTTCCTCATTATCAAGGTGGACGCTTGTCCCAGGTGATCTTGGAGGTCCCTT
>NW_017968519.1:915980-927919 GCF_000165445.2 Microcebus murinus
AGCAACCTCCAACTCCTGGCTCAAGCGATCCTCCTGCCTCAGCCTCCGAGTAGCTGGGACTACAGGCATGCGCCACCATGCCCGGCTAATTTTTTCTATATATTTTTAGTTGGCCAATTAATTTCTCTCTATTTTTAGTAGAGACGGGGTCTTGCTTTTGCTCAGGCTGGTCTCGAACTCCTGAGCTCAAGCGATCCTCCTGCCTCAGCCTCCCAGAGTGCTAGGATGACAGGCGTGAGCCACCCCGCCCAGCCAAGCACTCACTTTTATTTTATATTCTGCAAATCTGCATGTGCAAGTGTTGGGTTTGCTTAAAGCATGGTAGTCTCAGAGGCCTTGGTCCCGTTGATTTATGTGAGAATAATAAAAGGTGGCGAAGGCAGGCCCTGCATTTCAGGAGAGTGGCACCGTCAAAATGGGTCGCATCCCAAAAAAACAACAATCCCTGTAATTGATTATAATTAGATTCAACACGGAGTCACCAACCTGTACCCTGGAAAAGTCCCGCTTATATGCAAACCGGGTGACCAGAAATATGCTTTACATTTCTATCTCTTACCTGGTAACATAGTGATGATTGATTTTTTTCTTTTTCTAGTATCATACTTACCCAGCAAACAGGAGACCTGGCTCCTCTGTCACCCCAATTCTGAGCCCAGCGACCCAGGACACTTCTGTCCCAATCTCTGAGCCTCAGTTTCCTCATTATCAAGGTGGACGCTTGTCCCAGGTGATCTTGGAGGTCCCTTCTGGCTCAGAGATGTTTTAACTGTGAAACTAAATATTTCGTGCTAATTATATTTGCTGGGATGTGTGTTCTTTATGGCCAGCCTTAGTTTACATTTTTTTTTTATGAGACAGATGAATGAAGTTAATAAGAATAGTTAATTTAAAAAGATACTGAATTCCCCAGAAGGCATTTTATTATGAATTTAATTATGGGAAGTGCTAATTGCTTCACTCCGAAACTTGAAATTTGTCCAATTGGATGATGCACCAATTTTTCTAGAGAAATTTTTTCTCTAGTGTGACTGAGCTCTGTACTCACCAGTCATGCAAGAACAGCTCGCTTTCTTTTTTTTTTTTTTAATACTATTTTTTATTTTTATAGAGATTAGGTCTTGCTATGTTGCCTAGAATGAACTTGGGTCTTTTTTTTCCTTCTTTTATTTATTTTTTTTTTTGAGACAGAGTCTCACTCTGTTGCCCAGGATAGAGTGAGTGCCGTGGCATCAGCCTCGCTCACAGCAACCTCCAACTCCTGGGCTCAAGCGATCCTCCTGCCTCAGCCTCACTCGAGTACTGGCAAGAGGCATGGTGCCACCATGCCTGGCTATTTTTCTATATATTTTTAGTTGGCCAATTCATCTTTCTATTTTTAGCAGAGACGGGTCTCGCTCTTGCTCAGGCTGGTTTCCAACTCCTGACCTTGAGCAAGCCACCGCACCTGGCCGTGCACAATGGGTCTTTCTTCCTGCCTCTGGCAACTTAATGTCTCTGCAATAGACAAAAAAAAAAATGTACATTTTAAAATGTGGCTTCAGGCTGGGCGCGTGGCTCACGCTGTAATCCTAGCCTCTGGAGCGAGGCGGCGGAATGCTCAAGGTCGGAGTTCGAAACCAGCCTGAGCAAGAGCGAGACCCGTCTCTCTACTATAAATAGAAGAAATTAATTGGCAACTAAAACATATAGAAAAAATTAGCCAGGCATGTGGCGCATGCTGTAGTCCCAGCTACTCGGGAGGCTGAGCAGGAGGATCGCTGAGCCAGGATTGAGGTTGCTGTGAGCTAGGCTGACGCCACGGCACTCACTCTAGCCTGGGCAACAGAGCGAGACTCTGTCTCAAAAAACAAAATAAAAATGTGGCTTCACTCCTATCGACCTACTGTGTGCTGTGACTATAAGGCTGCCATTTGGCAAAGGACTTCTCTTTCAGAAACACTGGGCTGCAAACAGACAGCTTGGAGGGCAGGTGGCTGTGCACCGCGTGTGTTTGTCTAGAGAGTGGCAGTGACTTGCAGTCCTTCTTTGTGTTCTTGGCTGAGCGTTCCTGGTGCAGTGCACACACTGCCCACTGGACAGGGCCGCCCCTGCCTGCCTCAGTCACTTACATTATTTCTGCTTCTCCAAAGGAAGAGGCCTGTTTTATATTTTATTTAAAAAGCTCTTGATCACTGCTTTGAAATAGCTTTGCGGGGGTGGTGGGACAGACGTCTGGAATAACTTGAGGGCATAGGGGGTGGGGGGAGATGAATGACATCTTTGAGGATGGAGAAAAAAAAAAACAACCCATCGAGGCGAAAGTTCCAAATGAGTGCTGAAGTCTGAATCAAGGTCTAAAAGTCGGACTGCGGTGTACTTTATAGTCCTCCAGGCCATTGGGAAAAGCCTTTCCTAAAATTCAGTGAATTTTAGATTGCTTAGCATTGAAGTTTGATATGAATCACAGTGGTTTTTTTCTTCTTTTTTTTTTTTTTTGAGACAGAGTCTACTCGTTTGCCCAGGCATAGAGTGAGTCCGTTGGTGTCACGCGCTCGGTCACCAGCAACCTCCAACTCCTGGGCTCAAGCGATCTCCTGCCTCAGCTCCCGAGTACTGGATACAGGATGCCCACCGATTCGCCCGGCTGAATTTTTTTGTATAATATTTTAGTGGTCAATTAATTTCTTTCTATTTTAGTAGAGACCGCGGTCTCGCTCTTGCTCCAGTGCTGGTTTCGAACTCCAGACGCTTTGAGCAATCGCCCGCCTCGGCCCCCAAGTTTTCTGTAGGCAGTGCAATTCTAGGAAGGGTTACTTCAGAGGAAGAGATGGTGAGTGGCTAGGCAACGGTATGTTGGAAATGGTGTGGGATTTTAGGTAAAATATTTTATGAAATATGAGTATTCAGAATGCGAGGATTTGATTGGGGAAGTGAGGTGGAAAGCGAAGGAGTATTCAAGAATATATAAGAGTGTTAACAGTTTAACATAAGTTAACATGGTGCCTGGCAGTATTGTGATTGCTTTACCTTATGGGACATGGTGGGGGGGCACCATGATTTTCCCCACTTTATAGGGTAGGAACTAGAGGCACAGAAAAGTTAAATACCATATTTCCCAGAAAATAAGACCGCCCCATAAAATAAGCCCTAGCAGGATGTCTACGCATGTGCGCAGTAGAAGCCCTACCCCAAAAATAAGCCCTAGTGATGGGCGTGGCTATGAAAATAAGCCCTGGTGATGGGCGTGGCTATGAAAATAAGCCCTAGTGCTGGGCGTGGCTATGAAAATAAGCCCTGGTGATGGGCGTGGCTATGAAAATAAGCCCTGGTGATGGGCGTGGCTATGAAAATAAGCCCTAGTGATGGGCGTGGCTACGCAGTGCATCTGCACAACCCATGCATGTCGTCGCGGAGCGGGAAAGAACACGAGCAGCCCTTCTCATCTGCCCCGTGAGAGCTCTAGTGCTCGACAGGAGAGATCGGGGCCAGTGGTTCTAAAGGAAATAGAGTCGCAAGACATTCAGGATGGGATTCGGGGTTTGGAGAGTGAGGATGATGTTCCAGAAGAAGATGACTTTATTCGAATCAGTGTTAATTGCTGTACTGTACTTAAAAAAAAATCACACATCCCCTGAAAATAAGCCCTACTAGGATGTCTTCTGTAGGAAAAATAAACATAAGATCCTGTCTTGTTTTCGGGGAAACTGGGTAACTTGCCCAAGGTTCCCTAGGAGAGTCGAGATGGGAGCACTCAGATCTGAAGTTTAAGTCCTTGTGCTGAACCAGTGGCTCTAACTGGGGACGATTTTGCACCCCCCCTCCACCCTGGGGGCACTTGACAAAGTCTAGATGCATTTTTGGGTTGTCCCAGTTGGGGCGGGAGAACTCCTGCCACCTAGTGGTAGAGGCCAGAAGTGCTCTTGAGTAGCCTGCAAGGCACAGGACACGACAGTCCCGGACCGCCGAATGCATGCCCAGGGACTGTCCATGGCTGACAAGCGGAAAAAAAAACCTGGGGGGGCTTTTTGAGGCGACTCGGACGAAGCCAGGGAGGATGCGACAGGCCAGCCAGGCCTGGTTCCGGCCCCCACCGGTTGTGCCTGCCGCCCTGCCGTTGTGCCAGGTGCATGGGGGAGAGGAGAAAACATTCTTCTGGTGGGAGCCCCTGTCACTCACCCAAGTCTCAGCAGCCAGCTCTGTGCCCTGGCCAGGGTGGGTTAAATAGCAAATAAAAAGCACACGGGAAGCACAACGCCCTGGGGGGGCTTTCTATCTGGTGGCTTCACCTGGCTACCAGCCTTGCGAGCCCAGCGCACTGTTCCCGGCCAGGGCCGGCACGGCGGGGCGTGTGCACCGTGATGCGGATTCCCGCTGGGCCTGCGTCAGTCCCCGGCCGCGTGTCAGAAGGCCCTCCGGCTTTGTCCGGCCTGTGACAAGCCGCTGAGGTGTGCACCGTTATCAACTCTATTGTTGAGCGGTGAGCGGCCCAACGGGGGCTGATTAACGGCCTGCACCCTGCAACTGGTGCTTGTGGGCAGAGCCGGGGTCCCTCCTGGGCTGGCCTGCCCCCCCTGTGTCTCCGCCGGCCTGTGGGCAGTCGGGCGGGAAGAGACAAGCTCGGTGTCTAGACCGACCCCCTCTGCCCGTAGCCGACAAGCCTCCTGTAACCAGTGCAACCGTACCAAGGACGCTGCATCCGGTCGTACTGTCAGGGCTGCGGGGGGACATCCAGGCGAGCCATGGTCGTCAGAAATAAGGTTTCTGGGGCCTGGGTGGGGACGTCTCACCGTTCCTTCTCTGAACTCTGCGGCCCAATCTGGCACTTTCTCTTGGGGATTCCGAGGGATGGTGGGGTCCATTCTATCGGCGCCGGGCTTGGAGGTCGCCGTCGGCTCCCGCGGCTCGCTTGCTGCCATGCCCAGGACAGGGGTGGGGGACCGAGCCATGCCAGGCATTTATGGAGGCCTCTAGTATGTTCCCTGCGCCAGCACCGGGCGAAGAGAAAAGCAGCAATCAGAACTCATCCAATTCGCAGGCCAGAAAACGCAGGCTCAGACGGGCAGAAATTCACCCCGAGCCTGGCCGATGAAACACCTGGCCCTTCCGGGTGCCCTGGCCTTTGTCCGAAGGAGAAAGCAGCTGCGAGGTTGTCGCAGGCCAGCGTTCCTCTTTTCCAGGCGGGGAAACTGAGGAGAGGAGAGAAAGGTCTCTCCAGGATTCCCCAGCTTGCCTGGCTCCGTGCCACTTTGGGATGACTCGAATGGTGTCTCAGTTTCACTTGTCCTGGGTTGTGGCACGCCGTTGGACTCCAGTCCTCCGTCCTGTGCCTCTGAAGCCCACAGAATTGTGCCACGTCTGTGTCGGAATCCAGGTAGAACTGGGATTTTATTTTGTGGCAAGTCTCACTGTGTTGCAGGGCTACAGTGCGTGGGATCAGCTCGGTTCCAGCACCTCACTCCTGGGCCTCAAGCGATCTCCTTGCCTCAGCCTCCCGGAGGTAGGACCCGTTCTCTATAATAAAAGATTAGTGGACACTAAAATAAATTTATTATATATATTATATAAAATATATAGAAATGGTCTATATATAAGAAAAAAATGTATATGTATATATATATAGAAAAAAATGAGCCGTGCATGGTGGCATGCCTGTAAGTCCACTACTCGGCAGGAGGCTGACGGCTAGCGAGGGATCGCTTGAGCCCAGGATTTGAGGTTGCTGTGAGCGAGGGCTTGATGCCATGGCACTCACTGCTAGCCTGGCAACAGGGCGGACTTGTCTTAACAAAAAGACCAGCCGGAGAGCTGGCCTGCAGCTTGAATGTGGGAGACCCCTGCCACCGGGTCCCCAGACTCTGACTTGGGTCGTCCCCGGCTGGACGCCTGGTGTCGGTGGCCTTGACGGTGGCCCGTCGTGCTCCAGTGGCCGGAGAGCTGGGACCGGGTGGGAAGGGAACCCAAGACAGCGGTGTGGAGGCCCCGCGAGTGGCTCCGCCAGCGAGACGGCAGCCTGGCCCGGGCGACACGAGGGAGGAGACACAGCAGACGGACACGGACAGGACTCCAGGCACAAACCCAGGCAACGGCGACAGGGCTTCATGAATGAACGGGGGTCTGGGGTGGCGGCGTGTCCAGCACCAGATAGGAGGGATCCCCGCCAGGGAGAGCAAACGCCGCGTGCCGTAGGCCAACGGGACTAGACGCTGGGAAGGGGACCCCAAAGAGGTGTCCCCTCTCGCTCTCTGCCAGGCTGGGAGCAAGGTCGCAAGAAGGTCACCAAGACAATCCCCCCCATCTTCAGAGGGGCCGCGGTGAAAAGGATTTTGTCTGTAATGTCTGAGGTGCCCCCAGGAACATTCCTGCTGGCCGATCTAGGAGAGCCAGGCAGGGCTCTCGACAGAGGCTGACGCCAGCAGTGGCGTGCCAGCCTCAAAACGGGCACGCGGCTCGAAGCAGTGGCTTTCGGCTGCGAGCTAGGGAGATGGTAGGACGTGCAACAGGGGCAGCTTGCTCGGGCCGGGTGGCGGGCACGTGCTCGCGTGGTCCTCGACTAGCCCCAGGACTCTGCCTGCGGGGCAGTCCCAATTTTACCTGGGGTCAGAGGAGTTTGACAGGTGGCCTGGCCAGGGTACCAGATGGTGGCCTGTGTGAAGCGCCCGAGTGTCGTGGCCGGTCCTTTTCCTTTCTTTCCTTTCCTTTCTTTCCTTTCTTTCTTTCCTTTCCTTCTTCTTCCTGTCTTCCTTTTTCCTTTCTCTTCTTCCTCTTTCCTTTCCTTCCAACAGAGTCTCATTCTGTTGCCCAGGCTAGAGTTGCCGGTGGCGTCAGCCCGCTCACAGAACCTCAAACTTCCTGGGCTCAAGAATCCTCCTGCCTCAGCCTCCTGAGTAGCTGAACGACAGGCATGCGCCATGTTTTGTGTTTGTTTATTTTTGTTGTGTTTCTTTTTTTTTTTTTAGTATGATGTGTTTGTGTATCTTGTCTTAGGCTGGTCTCGAACTCCTGACTGAGCGATTCTCTGCCTCGGCTTCCGATCTAGGTGTTAGTGTGTGTGTTAGTGAGGTAGTGGTGATGTTTGTTCACTCCCCGTGCATAGTAGGTGCTCACTAAAGGGATGACAGGCGTGAGCCACCGCTCCCGGCCAAGTTTGATTATTCTTCCCAGTTACTGCTAAAAAAAATTAACAAAAAAGGAGCTTTAAATTGTATTTTATTTTTAGCAGCTCCTGGGAAGCCCTTGATATTCAGAATGCCGCGGAAGGAGCCATACAGAGGAACTTTTTCTTGCAGAGGTGATGGGCACAGCAGGAGGGTGAATTTGATATCGGTTCTAACAGGCTTGGGGGGAAGAAAAGTACAGAGTGCTTTACACAGCAAGACTAAGTACGTTTTTGTGGTTTTGCAGTGATTTGATCAAGATTGTACAGGAAATAGTTGAGACCAGAGGTTAGCCTGAAGATTTAGAAGATCTATCGGTGTAAATTTTCCGTTATCTGACCAATCCATTAATAATTTTTAAACGTGTTGATTATATTGATTTTTTTTTTACTTCTAAGCCCCTGAGGATTTGTAGGGAAGGGATTAGGAAGGAGACGTGGTGCAATTTGCCCGGAAAGAGGTGAGGAGTTGGGCCAACGGTGGCTCAGTCTGTCGATCCCTAGACTCTTGGGGGGCCTGAGTGCGGGGGAGGATCGCTTAGAGTTCATGATTCGAGACAGCAAAGAAGAGCGAGACCTTGTCTCTGCTAAAAAAAAATAGAAAGAAAATTAATTGGCAAACTAAAAATAGTATATAGGAAAAATTAGCAGGCATGGTTTTTTGGTGGGTGTGGCCTGTAGTCCCAGCTACTTGGGGGGCTGAGCGGGGATCACTTGGAGCCAGAGTGTTTGAGGTTGCTGTGGCGAGGCTGACGGCCTACGGCAACAGAGTGAGACTCTATCTCATGAAAAAAAAAAACAAAAAAAAAGAGTGAGGATTTTTAAAAACATCCACAGCTGAAGGATTCTGTCTCACGTGCGTCCGTCATTCATATTTTCCCTTTCTCGAGATTCCCAGAATAGCAGTGTATGACATTTGCCTTTTTTCATCTAATTTTGCTTAACAATAGTTGCAAAAAAGACAACCAGATGCTTTCTTTACCAAAAAAAAAAAAAAAAAAATACATCACCAGTTGCTGTTGCATCAATGTCAAAATTAGCTCAGGCCTCCAGATAGGTCCAGTTAATCGTTGTGGCAAAACTCACTTTGAGTTCTGGGAAATTCGCTAGTTGGGTCTGACCCGACCCGGCTCGGGGGATCCAGCCAGTAACCTGTGCTTCCATTTTCCTGGAGGATATCCTCAAACAAGGCTCCTGCTCAAGAATTAAAAAACTTTAATCATCCTAAGTGAGAGATAAATACATTCTCCTCTTTAAAAGAAACCTAATGCATCACAGATGGGCTAATGTGCCGATGGACACACTCCTAACCTGACTTCTCTTATAGGGCTTGCAAGTTTGGGAGTATCTTCCAGAACTTCATTTTGCATTTGTAGGCGTGATCCTAATACATGGAAAGGAAAAACATTCTTGCACGCATTTTTTTTTCTCCAGCCCCCATTTTTCCCTGGATTTCGTGACAATCCGGTAGTTTTTCCTGGACCTTTGATCTTTAAGAACACCAAAGACCAAAGTGAAAACTCAATGGGTGTTTTGCGTCTCTTCTCTCCTTAGGAGTAGGAGTTGACTTAAGTCCTGCGTTGTATAATAATGAATTGAAATATAATACCTTAATATACGGTAGAGGCTGTTTCTTTCCGGATTCTATAATTCGTTGGTCTTTAGAAGAGAAGAATAGGAAATAGTATACGTCGTCTGTGTTAGGTATCGGTTTGTGGTGGATCTTACTGTGTCTATGAAAGTTATTGGTTAGACTTACTTTGTTCCTTATCAAATATTTGAGATAGTTGTAGAAATGCTGCAGTTGGCGATAAAGGGTTTTCGTATCTGGTATTATATAAGCAGCAATTGGGTGATTGGTATCACTTCTTGCCCAGTACTCACCTTTGCGAGGTTTATTTGGTAATTAAAAAATTTTACTTTTCTCATGTTCTGTCTCGCTTTTCTCTTTTATCCCATTCCGTTCTCTGACCGTGTTTTCTTTAGTCTTTTGAATTTTTGCTTTTTTTTTGTTTTGTGATTTTTGTTGTGTATTTGAGTGTGTTAGGTGACTTGTGGCGTTGTTTGCATTGCTGTTAATAGTAAAATAGTGTGAGACGGTGCTATGTGTGGTGTGTGTGTGTTGGATATTTGTAATGTTTTTTGTTTATTATCATGGCTTTCCTTAACATTTTCCTCTTCATCGTCAGAATACTAGGGTTTTGGTGTCGCGTTGCTACTTTCCTTATAGTTTCCCTCTGCTGAGTATGATGTCTCGGAGGCTCAGGTGAATATGTGTTAACTGAGTCGATGGGGTGTGTTGGCAGGATATATTTTTTAGGGTACAGACTATATGAGTCTAAGATCGCTTCTGGACTCTGGTTTGCATGTTCTTATCCCTACCTGCGCTTCCTCGGACCCTCCCTCGTAGATATGTGGTCTGCGTTTGGTTCGGTGATCTGTCTCGTAGGTCAGAGCTCAGGAGGGGAGCTTAGAGGACGGGTTTTGGTGTTATTAGTTTTCTTGTCAATTATTGCAGTGTGTATGGACGTAGGGAGCTCAAGGGATTTGGATGCCGCGGATGAATAGAATGTAGAGACGGAATATGGTTTGTTCGCGTTGGTGTTGATAGAGGAGGTCCATAGAACAATTTCGCGCCTTTTAAGGTGTCTAAGGGTCTATATGTGTATGTATATGGTATTATACTTGCGATGTTCGGTGGGGCTAATTGTTGGTGGGACTGTTGGGTAGTTTTTGGGGGTGTATTAGCTGGCGAGTTTTTACTTCGGATGTCCGGGTGTGTTCCACCGTCGCTGAAGGGTGTCATATGGTACTACTTGGGTGGAGAGGTGAGAGAAAGACTTACCGCCGGCCTCCTGTATATGATTCGAGGCTTTCTAGCAGGTAGGAGTTCTGGGCCGGTTGGGCTGTCAATAGATTCGGCACTTCTGGCTGGATTGTGTGATATTGTATTTGTAATCCATGTCAGTCGTATGGTATTCGGTATGAAGATGGGGAAGGTTTGGGGAATCTTTCTTCGTTAGTTGAAGTATTGTGTTTTGTGGTGGACAGTAGTCTCCCTTGGAGTGGCTTTTTGTCCATCCTTCGTGGTTTTTTTTAGTTGGTGGTTTTGTTTTGTGTTTGTGGTGTGTGGTTTATGTGATGTCTTTTTTGTTTGTGTAGGTGTTGTGCTGTGACTTTTAGTGTTGAGTTGGTGGTTTTGGGTGTTTTGTTTTATTGTGACTGTTTATGTTTTTTTTTTTCGTCTTTGTTAGTGTTTTTTTTTGGATGTGTGTGTAGCTTAGCTGTTGGTTGCCCAGTCTGGGTTTTCTGATTAGTCTCCTGTGGCTTTCATGTGATGTCCATGATGTCCTTGGCGCATGGTGCTGGGTGACTGGCGTGAGCCCCACGCCAGCCTGCATTTTTTCTTCGATTGTGACCATTCCTAGCAGTTATCTCCGTAGGTGGTTGTTCCTTGTTGGCTTTCCATCCCTGGCTGTTTGGCCCTTGTTGGCTGTAATTTGGTGTGTTTTTCTATGCTGAGTTCCTTTTATGCAGTTATTATCTAGTATTTATTGTCCAGTTGTTGTGTCATATCGGTTCTAGGGCAACCCCCATACAACCTAGTAAGGCTATGGTACGGAGTTTTGAATTTCCCTTGTGTGCACGCGTCGCTCCGAGACCTTTTTGCCTGGGCTGTGTTGGGGTGAATCGAAGTGATGGTAATATCGGCTTGGATCACAATGTAGTGTTTCGGGGTTGATGTGCCGGGCGCAGTCTTGGGGTTCATGTGAGTGGAAGGTCGGACAAGCAGGAGTATGGACATGCCGCAGGTAGGTGTTGGAGTGTACCTCGGTGGTCGTCGAGTCTCTGTGTTGCTTTTGCGTTTAGTTTCCATCCACGTTTGTCGTGATTCTTGGAGTCCTACCCGACGCTTTGCTTGCTTGGTGTTGTGGTTTCTGGTGTAGTCTTCTTGTGTTGTGATAATCTGTATGGCATTTTTCTGTTTTACTTTATCGGGATTTGTAGTTTATTGTTAGACAAACTTTGTCGCTCTTTGGATATGTTCTGTTGAGTTGTCAGGCGATTTAAATCTCTTGTTGTATTGACACGATGTCCTGTGCCCATCGTGTGTGATATATACTGTCTGCTACGTTTGCGGCTATGTTTTTATTAACATTGGAATATTTGTCTTTTGTTTTTTTGGGTATTTATGGTGTGGATGGAGTTATTCTTTTAATTATGAATTTTGGATTCGCCTTATGGTTTTTCGTGTAGAGATGTATAGAGACCATCAGGTGGGTGTCCATGAGATCGCGATATCATTGCATTTGTTGGTGGTGCAATGCTATTATCATTGCAGTATATAGAGATAGAAGAGAGGGTGTTATACCTCTAAAGCCTATTCGTTTGTGTTTTTATTTAGAGTCGCTTACCTCTACGACTAGAGTTACTAACCTGGGGTTTATTTTTTGTTGTGGTTGTGGTTGGTTTTTTTTGATTTATGTAGTATGTTTAGTTCCATCTCGCAACAAAATGTTGTTTTGCGGCTTCGCTGTTGCTTTTTGTGTGTGATCGTGTGTTGTTCTGTTGTGTTTCCAGCAGTTGACTCCATGTATTGAGGAAGGCTTTGAGCGTCTCATCTTGGTAAGATTTGATGCTGATCTCTCGTCGTTCTATGCATTTAGAGTTTCTTGCATTCCTGTGTGTGCTGTTCCTTCCTTTTTGTGTATCCCAGATGTTGGTTCTTTTTATCTCTGGTTTTGTTTTTGGTCCTGTCGAATAACCTTGTTTTTTTGTTTTGTTGTTTTGTTTTTGAATCATT